>JAHLJT010004567.1:81958962-82237454 GCA_031308135.1 Acheta domesticus
CTTAAATAATATATAATGTGCCAGGAAAGTCTCTCTGCAGAAGCATCTTGCTACTGTGCAACAGAAATTATGTTTGTAGCACGAGCTGCAACTTGTAACAAAAGAAAACTGAAATTGCATGCTCACCCCAATCATAATAGACGAAGGAAGCATTGTCCCTTTCACTTGTTTCCTAGTGATTTGGTTGACACCAGCATTAATGCAATTTTTAATTGGAGGCCCTGATTCAGCTCAGTGCAGAGAGACTTTGCTGGCACACTATATTTCAATGCGAGAACACTTTCTTCCCATTAAATGCTACAGTTTCAAATGTATATAGGGATATATTAAAATCTAATGAACAAAATACAATTACAGAATAAATTGCATAACAGTAACAGCAAGATTGATTATACAACAATACTGTACAAAGAACACACTTGTAATACATACAATACAGAAAAATAATTCTTCGCTGTTATTTTAGTAATTTGTTTCAATTTAGCAGATGTTTTGGTACAAATTTGTATCTCGATTTGTTATGAAGTGTATCATGAAACATGCGTTAGAAACCTTAATTCTGAGAGAGAAGTACTCTTAAGATAAATTAGGGTTTCTATTTGGTAGATACTTGCAATTTTGGAGCTTTGGAAAGAGCATTATCAGGAAAGAATGGCAATACTGCAACTCATAAAAAAACTATTCAATAATACCCTGCATGCTGTTCCAATTCCGCTGCCCGCGGACACTGGCGGGCACAGACTTGCTGTCGGCGCCTGGCGAAATACAAGTCCTCGGGGCGCGAGATGGCCTTGGCCTTTGGCGGCAATTCGTCGCTGACAGCCGAAGCAAGGAGCGCTTGGGTTGGGGAGCGGAGGGCACACCGGGGTCCAAACTCGGAAAGAAACCTTTAAGTTTAACAGGAAACGCAAAATTCGATTCACTTCAACAACAGTATTTTATGAAATTAATTTTAGACTTCTTAACAAGTGAAGCAATATCTGGTGTCAGTCCTTGGGTTGTTGTGATAGAACGCTCTTCAATGTCTTGTCCTGAAGTTGGGTTCTTTGTTTTTTATTCTTTTCATTGCAGAGAAAGCTACTCACAATATGTCGACCCAAACATAGGTATAATCTTCGCTGCATTTTATGGAGCTTGGGGAAGACCTCCGTGTTAAATTCTAATACCATCGTGACAAATTAAGAGTATTAAAATATGTGACCTTTCAGAAGTAGGGATAAGACTGCAAATCTATTATCTCCAACTACATCGGCGATGGCATGATATCGGTGCAGCCAGCAATAAGGGGCCTCTGCCAGCCATCGCACTACTCATATTGCTTCCACGAAAAGCAAGGCGAAAGTAATAAACCTCTACAACCTCCTCCTCGGCTGCCACGATTGTAGGCGGGCGCGCCCGCGGGCGCTCGTGCTTGCCAGAACCCGAGTTGGAACAGCATGCCCTAATGTAACATTGCAGGCAATGAACCAAGGATCACAAAGAATCAGTCAAGAGTATTTGTAAAAATCTTTATATATAATCAACATTTTAACAAAATTAGGAAATTCATATTTGAAAACATAGGGTTGGGTGACTTCCTTATTTTTATTGAAATGTCAAAATTACTTCTTGGTACTTTGTCTTGGTCAAAATTACTTTTTGGCTGCATAGTGTTTCAAAATTCATTGTCTAAGAATCAAGTATTACTGGAAGTGAAATTGTAAAGACAACTGTTCAGAAAGATTGCGTATGTACTATGCTGATTTCTAAAAGAATGTGAAAATAGACACCATAATTGAATAAAATACACAATTATTGTCCTGACATTTAAAAACCTATTCACTTTGCCATATCAGAGGATACATTAGAAATAAATAAAACGAGGGAAATATGAAAAATCAAAATGAGGGAAATATCTTTACAAAATTGTACTGAATAACCAGTTTTATCGAACGAAAAGAAACCAGTTTTACCTTTCGCTTAAATTCATTTCTATGGGGAGGCATTTAAAATTTAATAAAATCAAAACGTAGGTATCAATGGATCTTCTGACTCGCTGGTTGCTCTAATTGAATGATCTTGCCTAGGTCTAGGTTAGCATTTTGTAAAATACCCAAGTTCAGAACACATTTTGGATCTTGTGGACTCGATCGGCAAGCACCTACTTCTCTCTGAACTAGGCAATGTTCGGAAAGCCTTAGGCATTAGGCTAAGTCTGGAAAGGATGTGACTTTAAATAATTACGTTTTACGAGGTACTGTACCTCAGAAGTTAATGAGCTAGTTTTTTCATAGTCCATCGTTGCATCGTGCTACGATCCTCTGACAAAGTTAGGCTGCTGACCACTATAGATCTTAGGAGTTGAGAAGTACAGGATACCGTCATTCGTTCATCGACGCGTGTGAAATTTGAAAGGAGTGCATTGAAATGAATTTCATTTTATTTTTCTTAGCTTCTTTCACTCAAGCCAGTTAAAAGTAACTAACACTCCCAATGAGGATTACCATTTGTATCTTGACCTGTGCAATAAGAGAATGCAGTGGTGGTTCGTGCCATTTGTAATCTGTTGCGCTGCAATACAAAATGTCGCGATTTAAATACATTTTTTATTCAGAGCGGAAAAATTATCTTTCGCCGAAGATGAAGCGGCCACGTCAGCAAGACGAGCCCTTTTCGGCCGGAAACTGAACAGCTTGGCACCCACGCAACGCAGCCGGATTTCCCTTGCGAGGAAATGTGGTGATTCCGATGGTCCAAAGTCTCGAGACCATTCGAACTCTACAGGCGTGACGAAATTTTCTTTGGAATAGAAATTCTCTCTTGAAGACTTTCGAAATAATTTTGCCATTTGAATTTTTAACCATTTTGGATATTGTGAATTTGGAATAATTAGTCGCGGGTTCCCACGTCACCCGATTCAACTCATAACATTTTACTTTGAGAGATCAAGTTTACGCAGGAAACTCTCTTTTTGGGGGAAGATTTCCGCCACTATATTGCGTAAAATATCGCAGCAAAACCGCATGATTTACCTTAACGAGTAAAAAAATATTTGTATGGTCTGCACAATTTCCCAATGGATCTGGCCCCTTTCATTTGAAAGGGATGTTTTGTTTTTTGTGGTTAGTTTACACGAAGACCTCTACGCTATTTTCAAAATTTCCCCAAATTCTTCTAAAATATTTTCTTCCATTATTTATCGAATAGAACAAAATTCATTTAAAAACATCGCGCAGGTTCGATTTTCATCAAAATCTCAATTTTTGAAAATAGTAAAAGCGTAGAATATTTTCGCTTTCAGCCTTAGATCTACATTATTGAAGATAGAATTGTATTTGTTATGAAATCTGCTCTTGAAAGCTAGATATTTAAATAATTTTATGTACACGTTTTAAAAATTACTTATTTTAATGTAATTGGTAGTGGAATCGTGACAGTTAAAAATATAGTAAACAATATTTTCACAATAAACGCTCCAATTTTTTCTTTACATTTTAGAGTAATGTTCTCTTAATAATTGCTTGCCTGCCTTGTCGGCTCCTACGCCGAATTGCCCAAGTCCACCCTGCTCCTGTCCACATTAATCGCCCTGTGCTGCCTTGCCTGCCCGCGCTCCTGCCCGCCTTACCATGACACATTCACTATGATCATCGCTTCTATCATCCTGAAAATTACATACCAGTTTAGAAGTTTAGTGGAAACGCACATTGAAAAACGCAAAAGCGGTTTCAAACTACACTGATCTGCACAATATACAGATATGGCAGATTCAGTCGTGGGGAATGCATGCAGAATGTTTTCATATTTATTACTCATATGAAATATACCATGTTGTGTAAAAATAAGTTCTGGAAATAAATAAAAGGGCTATCTATACCCACAATTCCCCAAAAGTGCCCATTCTCGTCGTTCCGCTCGGAGGTTAGAAAATAGTAACTAAGAATTATATCATTTATTTCCGATCAACAACAAATTATTTATAAACAGAGACTGCTTAAAGATTTTTTTACCGTTCTGGAAAACTGTATGGAGTGTTTACCACTGAAAATCAGAGTTTGCATATTTTTAATTTGTATCTAGCACACAATCGTAATGGAATTATTATAATAATAACAATTATTATGGTAACGCGCCCTTTAGGTTGGCGGGACAGCGTTCGGGCTTTCCTGGTGCGATCTCGGGTTCGATTCCCTGTCGGGGCAAAAAGAGCTGTAGTTTTCCAATAAAATTGTCTCAGTTTCTGTGACTGTGTGAAGAGAAACTCAGGTAGGCAGAGATTGCTAGATGCGGTGAAGGGAATATGTCATGCTCGCCACATGTCTGTCTTATCCCCAGGCGTGGAAATTGAGGTTGGCCCAGGCCTGTGAGCACCGTAAGCTAGCCGACAAGTCGGACAAAAGCGACCCACAAGCCAAATTGTACATACATTAGAGTGACGGTTTAAGACTGATTCGGAGCGCGCGTTTACTTCTTGCCTAAAAATGAAGTTGCTAGTAATCAATTTAACAGAAAATGAATACAATTTCTGCCAGTTCATTAGGATATATCAAGAAGCACCATACTTATATTTTCCTAGTGCTTTGATATGAGCCTTTGCCCCATGTTCCAGAAGAATGAGATGACTGATGAATGACTATTCCATTCGTGCTTCACCTGTTGGTATCCGCAAAATGAGTATGATGCTAAATCGGTGGGTATTCTAAACTCATTTTCAAAAATATTTTCACTATGCGCAATGATCCAATCTTAAAAGCTCTTTGACATATACACCTGATTTACAGAAAACGAGGATCCAAATCCTATAGAAAATGGGGTCCTGGTTGGACGAACATTTTTTAACTATAGCACATTTTTTCACACTTTAAAATCGGAAAAATAATGTTTAATTTAGTTTCTGTCACTGTACATTAACTACTCTTAAATAGAAACAAGACCATATTTTCGAGTCTAATCTCATTCACAAAGGGCCTGTGCGTAAGGTAGTATGACAAACACTGTGTCCTGAGTAAACATTCACAATGAATCATTTCTATATTCTCTCAACATTTTAAAGACATTCTAAAGGCCACGCACGTTTAGTTGACTTCAAAAATACTTTCCGTTTGGACAGCCATAGCAAAAACTTCCATCGCGTTACAGACTCCAAAGAATTCCCAGCGAAACAACTAAGAGTATCTCTTAAAACAGCTCATATCTCCATGAAAATTAAAATATTTCCGGAGAGAAAGGACGGAATTTGGAAAGGCAGCAGCTTCTGATTCTCAGTCGGCAACCGCTTTACCGCGGTGAGCGGCCAATTGCCCGCGACCGGCGGCGGAAAGGAAGAAGCTCGAGCGACGCCTCCGCCGCAGCACAGTCCGGGGCCGTCAGCTGCAGCACAGCGAGGCACTGCACAAGCGGCGTCCTCGCGTAGTCCTCAGCTCCAACCACTGTTCCTGGTTGGGTACGTACATCTCCGCGGGCATGGCGGGGTCCTCGGCGGGCGGCGACGGCGACTCGGAGGGAGGGGACGGGCGGCCGCGGCGGCTGCGGCGATGCTTGGAGTGGCGGTGCGGCGCGGGGGCGGCGTCGGCGGCGGGAGGCGGAGGCGGCACCGTCATGGGGATGCGCTCGCCGCGCCGGCGCAGCAGCAGCCGCCCCACGCCCTCGCACCGGCGCAGGGCCTCCGAGGCGGCCAGCGTGCGCCGCAGCTCGGGCGACAACGCCGCGCGCTCCGTCAGCCACTGTGCCACCGCGCCGAAGTCCGCCAGCAGTTGCAGCGCGCCCCACTCTCTGCGCACACGAACCACCGCACACTGTACAACGAGCGAGCTGCTCGGCAGGGCGGGTGACCGACCGGGCAAGCGACTGGCCGCTCGGAAAAGCGGGTGGCCGAGTGGGCAAGAGGCTGGCCGAGCGGGCAAGCGGCTGGCTGAGCGGGCAAACGGGTGGCCGAGCGGGCAAGCGGCTGGCCGAGCGGGCAAGCGGCTGGCCGAGCGGGCAAGCGGCTGGCCGAACGGGCAAGAGGGCAACAGTGGAAGAAAGCTACCAAGCAAGCAGCAGTCAGGCGAGAGAACGTTAAAGCAAGAAGATGTGTTATTCTGAATTTGAAGTGTGAGCTAAATGATACTCGGCCAAATACTCGGTTGCGAGAAAGTATTTTAATCAGATCGGAAAATGCCACTAGTGTGATGTGATCCCTGTCGTAGATTTCTCGATATTCAAATTCCTAACATGTTATGAAATTAACTCGCTTTATCGTTAGCATTCTCGGAATCATTAATTAATCACTTGTATATTAACCGAAAATTGACTAGAAAACAGTATATGAACCGGAAGCCATTGGTTCGTTTCTTATATCTACATTAATTATTAAATGATTGAATGTTACATAATTAGATAACGCAAAATCCCTGAAAAATAATAGCTCCTGAAATGTATGCTTCATGTTACATATGTCTCATATCATTAAATAATACCACTAGTTCAAATCTCAGGTGTATACACTATCCGATAACCATGCACCTGAGCGTACAAGAGTGAAATTCTGTTTTGACGAACATTACTGAACATCGGGACGGGACATCGTAGAATTCTTTATTTTCCTTCTTAAATTGAAACAAAGAAAAGAGCTATTAACCGTAGTAGTACAATTAGGCAATGAATATTTCTGTTACTACTAGTATATTATGTGCGAAAAAATTGAAAGAAAACTTTGCAGCCCCAGGTATGTGAGACGTGTACCAGAAACTCGGGGAAAATCCAAAACTCGAAGAAACCGCTTCGACTTTGATTGAAAAATGCAAATATTTGTGTTATATCGCTTATTCTCATACTGCTCTAACGACTTAATTTTCATAGAGTGCTTACGACATATCTTATTCATGATACATCGAGGAAGAGGCGGAGCGCTATTAAATATTTGCTATTCAAGCGTTGCCTTTTGGAACGGCAACTTTTTTAAGTTCTTTGTAAGTAAAGAACTACCGTATTGTGAATCCATAGTTGATATATCATGCTATTGCAGTAATCATAAATACTGTATTTTAAATTGTTTATTTTTTGTAGTGTTATACGAGAGTACTTCGTTTCTTGCTCATGAGCAGTGTGCTTGCTCCTTTTTGAAAAATCAGTTTTTGTGGTTTTAGTTAAGAAGCATTTTTGCTACTAGTTTCCGTTTTAAAATTGAAGGCTTTTTCTAATAACGTGAAAATGTCCTGTCATCCAAAATTCAGTGCCCTACACGCACGCTAACACCAATTGCTTCGGTCACCATTCGGCTCGAAAATACCTCCAAAGAAGCGCTCCATTTACACGGCACAAGTTTCGCCCGTTCCGTGACATTAATAGAAGTTATTCTGCAACTCTTTTACCTCATTAAGACTGAAAAACTTTCAAGCACGTCAGAATACATAAAAAGTTTTCAGGTTTTTTGCTATAGGAAGAATCTTAGTTGTTTTAGAGGGAGTTAAAAGTAGCCATTATCATTCATGAGTACAAAATATTTTGATGGAGTATAAACTTAGGAATACACGTGAACTTTAGTGGGTGAAAAAAGTGCAACGCAATCATTAACTTGGCAACTTTGAATACTACCCCTCACTATCGTATTCTTTGATGACTACACTAACTTTCGTTAAATGGGTGTGTTTGAATTGTCTTTCCAGAACTTCAGTTTCAATGATTTTTCGTTTGCCCTTATAAAAAAGGAAACTTTATAAAATAAGAGCCCGAAACGCATTTTATAGCTTGCAAAAGAGGAATTAGAACACTTTTCTTAACACGAAATTATTATAAAAACATATATTTATTTGCAAGCACAATTCTACAAATTTAGTTTGCTATTAAGTAGTTACCTAATATGTTGAGAAGCCACGTAATAAAAACGATGTTACAAATTTGTGTTGTTATTAACAACTATTTCCAAAGTTATTAATAAGTGGAATAAAGGTTTTAGGAAACTAATATCCTAATATCTGAAGACTTATTTCATTTCCCAGCCAATTCAAGTTATTTTCAATAATGTAATTATAAAAAATTAACCATCACATTATAATTATATTTTGTATTTATTTAAATTATTTCTAAATGGGTATTAAAAGTTTCATTAGCATAGTAATGGGAGAGAAATGTTTTCAAACACTTCTTCCTAATGTCTAGAAATGCTAACACTGCTATAAAATAAAATGCTATTTTCAGCAGTCATTCATGTAATTTAGTACTTGCATTCACTATTTATTGACATGTACGTGTATGCGTACTGCAAAGTTGACTCTGCGACTATTTAAAACCACCATTTTTATTCATAGTCGTCTGAATAAAACAATTAGATATTGCAAAGTAAACAAAAGACTGGCGCCTCGTAAACCGTCTTGACTGTCGCCTCATATATTGAGAATGATTTCAAGAATACACACTTACTATTCCATGTACTCATATGAAAGTAAGACACTTTCATAGTGTGGCGTAGTCATCAAAATGCTCGACTCGGCTCCTATAGTCGCCTCGCCCGTCATTTCATTCGTACGCAAAAGACTAACTTTCGGCACTAGTTACGTAAAGGACTATTTTTTGTGACACGGTAATTTTTGAATCTCTATTTCATTCATGAGATTCATGAGATTTTCGGGCCGCTCGCTTGCCAGTTAGCGGGCATCACTCACGTGAACTTGATGCGGTGCATGTAGATATGGTCCAGCCAAGCTTCACACATGATGCGGACAGTCATGCCGCAAATAGTTTCTTGCACGGTTTGCGGGAGCGTCGCAACGGCTAACAACACCGGCCGCAACACGCGTTCTGGAACACCATGTTTTTTATCAATGGGATGAAGAGCCGAGAGAGGTGACGATGTAAAAAGCGACACAAATGATTAGTTTGACTTTACTAATACAGATGGAAAGTGAATCTAACCGAGACCGCAGAGACGACAAGTTTGCAAACCTACGGAGATGGCACAGCCAAAAATGACCTTAAAGTGGTAGAGATGACACAAAAACTGCAGGACTTACAATGGCTGGAGAGGTGACAAAACCGCCGAAGGTGACTGATATTGCCGAGTTTTTACAGATGACGCATTATAACTAAAAGTGAAAGTAACATAGACTGTCTCTTTATAAGTGTTATTTTTGATGCTAGGTAAATCTCTCTTACCGAGGTACTGCTCGACATAAGAGCTGGCATAACTAGGCATTTCTCGCGTTTGGCGGTAGTAAGTAGGCTCCGGGAACACCATGTGTAGATTGGCTAAACTGACGGTCCGGCAGACCGCTGCCATGCAGGCAAGACACTCTTCGGGTACCTTCTGCAACAAAAATGTCGTAAAATTATTAATAACTAGAAGTAACTCGTCAAAAATGTCGGGATGAAATTAAACTCATGCATTAATAAAGAATAAAAACTAAATATTAATGTTTATTAAAATTGCAGAATTTCTTCTAGACGCTTTGAGTGTTGTTTTTCTTTCATTTCAAGACTTCACTTATTGTAAATTTTTCCCAAAGAATTGCTCTTAGAAATACTCATAGAAACATTTCTAATCTGGAGAGGGCTATGTGAAGTTGTACTTGTAAAGTAGGGTTCTTCTAAAAATGCATCCACTAGTCGAATGACTGGTCTTCTGAGTTGTTTATTATGATAACGAAGGCATTTGGTACACCTCTAAATAATATAATGCACCCTTGTAACGGCAATTCTGTGCTTTGTCAGAACTTTCTTCCTTTTCGAAATTCAAAGAAAAAATCAAGTTTCTACCTTGCTCCATTTGCTCATACTTAATGACACAAACGCTAGGGCACAGGAAAGTATGTTATATTTTAACATTATTCATTTATTAGATGCGAAAAGGTTTTAAAATGTCACTCACTTGAACTTAAAAATGCAGAGTTAACTTTTGAGACACACCACACATGATAAATTTCTTCTCTTCCACTTCAATTCACAGACACTTTCATTTAATATTAAAGAAAAACATGGGGATTTAACATGTAAAAACAAATATTTTCTAAATTATTTATCTTTATTTTTTGTTATTTAAGTTAGCATCAACATCTAGATCATTAGCGACCTCAATTGGATTTAACGTTATGGTAACTGTGAAGATGACATGATATGGTGGTGATAGGGGGTGAAAGGACGAACACAAATACAATCACGGCCGAGGTAGGACTCGAACCCGCGACCCTTCGGTCCGAGATCGCTACGACACTACTGCTTTAGTGATCTCGGGCACCGAGGATCGGCATTATTTTTCTTTATGTGAATCCTGTGTATGAATAAGTCTACACTAAAGGGTGAGTGTAAAGTAACTAGACCAGACAGAAGCTTAGAGCTTGTACCAGTTGGGAAAGATACCCAGAGGAGAGAAAATCCTCGCAAACAGACATGCATGTCGGTGCCGATCTTATATTTCAGCGGGGAGGACACCCCCACCGGCATACAGCTTGTACTACACTTACTAGACTAATAAATTCAGTAATCGACACGCCCGGAATCACTAAATACACACTCATTTATGATGTGAGCAAGCAGGGGCGGATCTATTAAGTGTATCAGAGAAGGTTGGAGGGGAGCAATTCAGTTCAAACCCTATTAATACTTTTGAAATGTTATTTATTAAATAACTGATAGCTTGAAATAAAAAAAGTGCGGGTTCAAGTTTATTATTTTTTTCCCTAGCTTATACCTAGTTGACAGCCCGTTACCCTTTTCGTCCCGATGGGACGCATGTTCGACCATACACTAGACACTAACACACTTGCCGGGTCCTCTGATCTGTGGTCAGCAGAACGCGAGGAACTCCGCGACAACATATCTATGAGACAAGGGACAAACAACCACGTCTAAGGCGGGACTCGAACGCGTGACCCTTCGGACAGAAGCGTTCTTAGCCACCTCGGTCAAACAGATTAGCACGAGTATATTAATATATTAATAATGAGAATAATTCTTTGGATGTGATTAGATCTAAACCGCGAATAATATTTCTGCCGACTTGACAGCTCCCGACTGACAGGGGAGAGGGGGTTCCGTTATACAATCAGAGGCTTCAAATTGTGATGATGTCACTACAGAGTTGCCGACGTTTACTAAGAAACAAATGAAATCTAATAGCGCGAAGCAACTGAAAATTGAAGAGCGCCGAGCGCCAAGAGGATCGCCATTACTTGTTTGGTTATGCATCGTGTGTGCGGTTGAGTCGTCTAGTGTTAAAGGCATACATAAAAGCTAAGGCTGATATACTTATGACGCAATGCGTATTCACCTTAAATGGCATTTATAATTTTTATCTGTATTCCAACGCATTCAATAGGACATGTCCTTGAAAACCTTGTAAATAACAGGTAAAGTCAGTAACTTCGAAAAGTCCTTCAATTTTGTTTAAATTGTGAACGTTCTGTGAAAAGTATGTAATCAAACCAAGAATGTCTTGTGTTTAGGTACTTCTCTCTTTTAAAACATTCATAATAAATACTATGCCTTTTTAAAACGCGTCTCGCTGTACTTACTTTTCATATGCTTTGCGCATGTAATGCAAAAATGTTCCGTTATTTCTTGCATTATTGGCGGGATTAGTGAAAGGGACTGTGATAAATGTTCGTAACAGTGTTTCAGCAAATAAACTAGTGTCATTATTACAATTCTACCAAAAATACAATAAGTTGGACGTGTATGCCTCAGCAGCTGATGTGACACAAGAACGACCACGTGTCTGCCGCCCGAGTAAGTGGCAACTTCGCTCTCCCCCACTCCCGGCTGTCAAGCCGGCAGAAGTATTGTTCGCAGTATATATACGGTCATTATCTTGAATCAATTGACTAAAATTACCACAAAAAATGCTGGCTTGGTGGATGGGGGAGGGTAGTGTAATACCCACGGCTCCCTTGGATCCAGCCGGGCCCGAGCGCCTCTCACCTTGAGCTTGTCGACGTTCTCGCGCACCTCGGAGACGAGCTTGGCGCGCATGCGCGCGCACACGACGACGTGCTCGCTGCCGGCGGTGTGCGGGTCGCGGTGGTCGGCGAGGCGCAGCTCGGCCAGCGCCGCCACGCTCGCGCCCACGTCCCACTGCGACACCAGCGCGAAGCTGCTCACGCGCCACGCCGCCACCTGCGCGCGCGCCGCCGCCGTCGCCCACAGCCGCGCCGTGTGCACCTGCGCGGAGCAGCCCCGTAAGACGCGAGCTTCGGAGCGGGAATCCAAACTTTGCACCCTGCAGCGCAGCCTACTGTCTAAGATCTGACGGGTAATAACAAATCATGGTGATGGGGTAGACCGGGAGTAATGGACGAGGTTAGTGATTATTACCATTACTACCATTATTACGAATCAAGTCATCAATACCATTATCCTCACCATCACCGTCACAATCACCATTATCATCATCATCATCATCATCATTATTATTATTATCATCATCATCATCATTATTGTTATTATTATTGTTATTATTGTTATTATTATTATTATTGTTATTATTATTATTATTGTTATTATTGTTATTATTATTATTATTATTATTATTATTATTATTATTATTATTATTATTATTACCCTTTATAATGCGGAGCACCTTAGCGCGCCCCAGCCGCTCCTTGCTTCGCATCTTGCGAATTTATGAAGAATTTTTTACTGCATAAGTTATATTTATTATTATTTCGCGAATACGCTAATAAACTCACACAAAACCATCAATAAACAAATACGATAAGAAAGATATAATTTTAACATACCAGTTCATTACGAAGCATCTTAATACCAATGCCTCCTGAAATTGTTTCATACAAGATTTCGAAATTATACGTAGTACTAATAAAATGAATTCAGACGTTTCGTTTGTAATCTAAAATACTTACTTAGCAACAATAATCAGATATAAAAATAATACACAACATTAATAGCTATAAACATACCTAGAAATGTTATGAGTGTTATTACTGCCGAGGCCAAAAGTTAAAAATCGAGGCGGAGCGTAGCGGAGCCGAGATTTTTAATTTGGTCGAGGCAGTAGTAACACTAACATTTCGTGGTATGTTCAGAGTTTTATCGGTCACCATAAAATCTCAAGATTATTGCGAAAATTTACATTACTGCGATATGAAACAAATGAATTCTACTGCTTTGGCACGTTAGTCGATATGGTTGGGTCTTGCTTGCGATGTATATATTTCAACATATATTTCAACAATACATTCGCATACCGTGGCTTGAAGATGGAAGCGGAAAAACTCGTCTCTCCCGTAAGAAATTTTAGATCACCCTGCGGAAGTCACACGGAATTTAATCCCAGAAAAATCCAAAGGACGATACGAAAAGTCATACCAAGAATTTAAGGCTTGGAAAACGCAGCTTCGTGTCAACGTTGCATTCACAATATTGCAGGAGTGCCAAAAATTATAGCCACCTATCTTGGTCTTCCAGACCCTCAAAAATACACCGGTCACTCTCTAAGAAGGCCTTCGGCTACGGCATCGGCCGATTCAGGAACTTCGGTTACAGATTTGAAACGTTTTGGTGGGTGTCGGAGCTCTACCGTAGTCGAATCCTATCGTGAGGAGTCCGTGGTAAAAACGGTGAAAATGGCAACAACAAAAATGACTATCGGCGAGGAAGGTGGCGCGTCGAATTCCAGTGGCGACACTATATAGTCAGTAAATAGTATTGGAGAAGATATTCATTTCATGGAATGACATGAAAATGATGCTAATTTACCCAATTTTCTAATTTTTCTAATTGCACAATTAATAATATTACAATTTACAATGAGCATCCCCCAAAATAATGAGTTACTTTTATTCCTATTTGTCTTGTAAATTGCCGTGTTGTTTTTTCGTAATAAAGTTGGCTTGCGATGAATCGTTGGTTGTTTATTTACGTTGCTAAGGATTTTAAATTTCTTAACATACAGGTAGGTACAAGTGCACGTAACAAACGTGAAGGGTTGCATGTTAAAAGGGGTTAAAGACACACGTGACCGATAAAAATAACACTAATTAAATAAACAATATTACCATTACCCCAAGCAATTGAAAATGTCTAACATCTCTTCACTTGAGGTTTGTGGTAACAGTTCATAATTTATTTCAAAGCAGACGTATTAACACTTCTTAAAAATGTCCTCCCTATTGTTGTTGTTGTTGTTTTTGTTGTTGTTGTTTACTCTTTTGTGGAATTGAATTGCTTATTGACTCATCATCACGGATTCATCAAAACGTTTGGTTTTTAATACTAATACTGTGCATTCGTTTTCACAGAACAATACAATCTACATATTCACAGAGTACTGCTATTTGATTAATGAAAGAAAAACAGTTAAAAATAGCGTGAATTACACCGACGAGAAAATTTCATACAGCTGAACTTCGATATCACGAAGCGTCCCCGGAGTGGAATATTTCTTCGATTTATCAAAAAATCGAGATATCAAAATAATATTTTCTTAAAAAAATATGAACTGTTTTAAATATGCACGGTTAAATATCGTTAAATATTAAATTTATGTTCATTTCATATATTACCATAGAAATTGTTCATATCCCCCCCCCCAATCTATTTAACGCCAACACATATTACTTGTCCTCTCATTGCTGGCGTTGTCTCACCGAGTGGTCGAGGCGGTGCAGCACGGGGATCTGCTCGACGAGCGGCAGCTCCGCCAGCGGCGCGCCCGCCGCCCACGCCGCCGTCCCCTCGCACGCGTTGCTCAGCGCCACCAGCGAGCGCAGCACCTCCGCGAACAGGCGGCCCGCCTCCGTGCCGCCCTGCGCACGCGCACGCGCACGCACACGCGCACTCGCACTCGCGCCGGCGCCGGCGCTGGCGCCCGCACCGCACGCACGGGACTAGAGGAGGAGGCGCAGAAGGAATACGCGGAAGCGGAACGATACGTACAAGGGCAAGTAAACGATCGAGGGCAAGTATAAGAGCAAGGGCAAGTATAAGGGGCCGTCCATAAATTACATAACGCAAATTTAGTTTTTTGAATATCCCCTCTCCTCCCTGTAACGCACCTAAATAATTAACACTTGCCACAACACCCACTCCCTTGTGAATGTAAGAAATGGGGTTGAAGGACGGACGGTAAGGTGAGACAACTTTTGATTACAAGTCATACAAACGCCGTCACGGGCAATTAATGTACTGCGTCAATTTAAATGGAATTTAGAATAAACTACATACTAGTTTTGAATATTTTCTTCGCAATTTTACAGATTCAATAAAATACGGATGAAAAAATATAGTCATTGGTGACAATTTACATCTTATAACTTTAATTTATTTTTCTTTTTAAATTAATTACTTAATATTTTAATGTTTTAATACAAGTCTAAAAAATGGAATTATTGTAGCAAATGTAAAACAAAATTCAATGTTACATAACAATAAGCCAATATCCCTACCCCTGTGTAACGCAGCGTAACGCTGTCCCAAACCCCCCTTCCCCCTCTTTAGCGTTACGTAATTTATGGACGACCCCTAAGAACAAGGGTAAGTATAAGAACAAGGGCAAGGATGACAACAAGGGCAAGGATGAGAACAAGTGCAAGGATGAGAACAAGAGCAAGGATGAGAACAAGGGCAAGGATGAGAAATAGGGCAAGGATAAGAATAAGTGCAAACATAAGAATAAGTATAAGGAGGAGGAGAAGAAGAATCAAGGAAGGAGGAGGAGAAAGAAGAAGGCTGCTCACCGGAAGTCAAAGAGACGTGCGAACGTTGAAAGTAATCTGGGAAGTGCTCGTGACATGAAGGGACTTGGAGAGCCTACAGGACGTCTCCGAGACCTCGTTCGCATCTCTTTGGGCTAAATACAAGTAAGAAATGCTATTAAAGTTGATTTGTTTTTATCAAGGCACTGTAATTAAACAGTTCGTTGAATACACACGTTTAACTGGTAAGTAAATGCTTGTAGAAACGTTTTCACTGAATAAATTTAGTAAGAAGTGATCAAGAAAGCTACACATTTTCCATCAAAGACATTTCTTTCATTTAAAATTTCAAATACATAATTATTATTAACATTATTAAAACTAATTATTAAAATTAGTTTACACAGTGAAATGATGACTGCACCACGTCTTGCGTTTCTATTCAACTTTAGCAGGATTAAATGTGGTCAATTTTGTTGTTTACAGGTATTACATTAGTTCGGATTACTTTAAGGCGAATAAGTATTACGTTGAATCTAATAAGCAATGTTCTAATAAAGCTCACAAAGAAAAAGAAATTGTGTGTTGCGTAAAACAGGTCTATACTATAGCAATAGCAACTAACTTCTCAATAGTAGCGTGTCAGAGCGTTTTTGTTTCTCAGAAAATCTGTTATGGATATTGCCATGACCTTCCCCTCCAGGAGAATAGCAAGTTCAAGGATACCGTCTAAAAATTAACAAACTGTGCATTAAAACAAAGTAAAACTAGAGCGATGGATGGAGCGATGGAATTCACAACAAAAGTTGATCTCCATCAAAGAGCACTCTTGAATGCTATTTATATTGAACGAAAGATGAAAAAAATATGATTAAGCAATTTTGCTTAATACGCTCCCGCATTGCGGGTCGCATTCGGCGCATCTGGCTTTCTCCCTCTTAAAAAGATCCTCCGATAACCAAGAGATACATACTACACATCTCCTTCAGTTTCTTTTTTTAAAAAAATGAAGACAATTATCTATGTTTCATTAATACGTCTTTCTCATGTTATTACGTTACCGTTATTGAATATTAATTTGTTTTGATAAGATGTTTTATTTTTAATAATTTGTGGCGACATTCTGATCTTTTACTTGTTCTATCAATTTTAACATTTTTATGCAAAACCTGTTTCACAGTTTACTTTTAGATATTACTTCTAAAGTTACAAAATGAATTAAAGCGTTTTCAGCAAAAAGATGTTACCCTATTCATACTTTTGATAGTGTTGCTTGGGAGTCTGAAATGGACGCAACGGTTTGGCATGTAGTAGGTAACAACAATACTTTGGTTATCAGTAGAGCCCGGAAGTTTATGACCTAAGAATGTTAGAAACATGCAAGCATTTATAATATGCAAATATTACCATAAATATGAATTTAAATTATTTTGGTTTCACTTGCGAAACCTTCAAAATCTTGCCAACATTTTAATAACCATTATGTTGAAAATATACTTTTAAAACCTAGCGCATTCACAACTCAGCCTTTGTCCTTTTGAAGACAATTGTTATTTAAGTTATTTATAGAAATGTTTGACCACGGCACAATACCTGACAAAACTAAACTAAATCTTCCTTCGCGTCTGGTGCTTTCTACGCTTTCTTTTTCTCTTTATAGTTCTTTATAGATAATCTTACCAATTCACAACAAACAAATTATGTATAACAATTTAAATTGGAAACTTTCTTTGAGACGACTGCACGCAAGTATGCAAAAATGAAATTTAAAAAATGGAAATATGACAAAAAGTGTGAAAATTCATGAGAAAAATCACTTAAATATTACAATTTTAACGGAAAATGAAAAAAAGGGTCTAGAAAAGTAAAAATACGGAAGTATGTTACGCGCGAAAATTGCATAATTATAATCATTGTAGATAAAATCATGCTTATAGTATATTTCCAATGGAAATTTCACAAATGAAAAAAACATGCCATGTCATAAACATCCGGGCTCTAGTTATCAGAGTTGACTTGGGACACATTTTTAATGAGCCGGCCTGTGTTCCGCGAGGGGCTGCGCCGAGGGCTGACCTGCGCGGCGTCGGGCGCGGCGTTCGGGCGCAGCGGCTGCGAGGGGCGGCCGTGCACCAGCGTCAGGCGGAAGAGCGCGTCCCACGACGTGGCCGTCACGTGGCAGCACAGCGCGTCCTGCAGCGTCTCCACGGCCGGCGCCACCGCCACCGGCACCGCTCCTGCGCGCGCAACACAGAAGGTACATTAATGCCGTATGCGAAACGATAAAAGGATACTTTGACTACAAGAGAAAGGTGCCTATTACCACGCGAGCGACGAAGCACCGGATGTGGCATATTGCTGGAATATATAAAGTATTTCTATCGTCGTGTGTTCGCTTTTATTTTAGTACAACTCTAAGTGAAAAATGTCGCTGTACTAGTATAGGTTCAAAAGTTTCCAGCGCCACTGCAATGAGCGCCTGTGAAAGAATTGAAAATATTCTTGGGTTACACTTAGTGACTTGGAAGCTCCCTATTGGAGAAAGCCTTCCCTCTCCCTTTTTTGTCCGTGAACTTGGTGCGCCAAGAAAAACCCAAGTATAAGTTCGTCACTCGCAGTCGATAGAGAGGTGTTCTACAGCTCGACAACTTTATGGCTTCGCTTACCTCAGAAGGCGTGGCGAAGCCATCCCCCACTACTCCAAAGGGGGAGCTCAGTTGAACTCGAGGACCGCCTGCAACGATAACGAATTCGCTCTTGCATCTTCGTTCTCATGCTCTTGACGGCGACGCTGCTGTCTTTCTCGCTTACGCTAGAGTCATCACTTGTCGACCCTTGCTTGACTTTCCCGACCTTCACAACTTTCTTTACAGTTGATTCCCAAACGTATGCTGCATTGCAGGTCATTTTTATAACGTTCCCATTTGTTGCACATGCCTGGATTACTCGATACACTATCTCACAGGCCTTGCCTCTCAACGGTCGCCCTGACATGCTTGCGGATGTTGAAGTTGAAACCATTTGAACAGCAAAGTAAAAACTCGGAAATTCGCCAAGCAAAAAATCGGAGATCTACACCTATGCACAGCAGGAAGCGTTCAAAAAATGACTTCCTTCCGAGCGAGAAAAATCGCTGAACAGTCCTTTGCGGCAAATGTACGTGAGGAGAAGACAAAGAATGTCATTTTTCTCAACATGACATTTTTCACGCCCAAAAGCGGTTCGACATGGCAGAATAAAAAGAGATACCAGCCTTCAACATTCTGGAGTTCGGGACTGTCAAGGTCAGGCTGCCTTGTCCCCGACCGCCCAGGCTGAGGCGGCAAGGCGGCTCTTCAGGCGGGGAAGTTGGATAGTGAAGAAAGGGACACCCCCTCCACCACATAAGCGCATGCGCAGTCCAGTTTTTTCTAAGTTATCGAGCTGTAGCAACATATTCTAACTATTAACAGACGCTTACCAATGCCATTCCGGCCCCCAGAGAACACCAACGTGGCTAAAAATTGCTAATATCATAAAACATGCAATTTAATTCAAGAAAAAATATCGTACATTTAAGAGGTAACTACAAATATATTAATTACTTCGATCGTTTTAACGTGGGATCTCAAAGCCATGCACGAAAAAGGGAGAGGGAATGCACACTCAAACAGGGAGCCGAAAAAGTGGGATCTGTAATGACGTTGCAGCTCCCCATTGCAATCTGCCTTCTACGTTTGTATTAACATATTTTCAGTTTTTGATGTACGGGAAAGTCGAATCATTTTGATTATTTTCTGTACTTACGGTCCTTTCCGCGAAGCGCGGATGGCCACGTATTTTTAATAAGTATTTCAAGATTTACAATGTTGCTCCGATTGTACAACTCATCTATTAAAATATCGCGGCTATAAAACTCGGCTATTAAAATATAATTGTAATGTGTTTACGATCTGGTCTGGCTGAAAGAGAATACCGGAGTTTCTATGAAGAGTATACGCACGTAAACGCATTCGAATTTTCTTTGTAGACATGCGATAAGCGCTGGGAAGACAAAACTATCATTTAGGATAGTAAAGGTTCTAATAATAAAAGACCTAAACTCTGAAATAGTAACTCCTTACTTAATCAAAGATATATGAGAAAAAAGACGCTGGGGCCTGTCTCCTATTGGCATGCAACTTTTAAGACCTGAATAAAAAATATCTCCTGAATACAATTGGTTCACAATAATAATGATAATGATAATAAACTTTTTGAAAGATTGATAGGAAGAATGTAAAAAAAGTGTATTCACATAAATATTTCGTGAAGTGATGAAATTGGTGAAACGATAGGAATAAAGTGACAGAATAATGCAGTTCTACACTTAATCTATTGATGCGAAAAACTCAAAATATGAAACCAGGAAGAGCGGCGACAATATTTGTCTCTCGGAGACCAAGGTGCACGCCCACGGCAATGTGTCGAAGAGGTATACAGATTAAGAATGTAATAAACAGAAAATAAAGAAACAATAAAAATGTAGAAGAAATACACAGCATTACATACTATGTAATGGGCCATCACATTGGAAATATCTAAGGGAGGAGATTAGGAAGTTAAAACTGAGGAAGAAGACGAGAAGAAGGAAACAGATGTTGAGATGAAAGGAGATGACGAAAAGAAGAAAAAGAAATAAGCAGAGGGAAAAGGAAGAAGAGAATGGGAAAAGGAAGAGGAGAGAAGAGAGAGAAAACGAGAAGAGAAGAAGGAAAAAAGTCAAAAAGAAGGAAAAAGAAGTCGAGAAGAAGGAAAAAGAAGTCGAGAAGAAGGAAAAAGAAGTCGAGAAGAAGGAAAAAGAAGTCGAGCAGAAGAAAAAAGAAGACGAAAAGAAGAAACAACCGAAGTTGAAGACAAAAGGAGAAACAGAGTGAGGATGAAACAGGTGAACGAAGCGCGCCGCGAGCGTACCGGCGACGAGCAGCTGGTGCAGCCAGCGGCGCAGCTGCGCGGCGGCGTCGGGCGGCGCGGGCCCCAGCGGCGCGGCGCCCCACCACAGCAGCTCGTGCTCGGCGCGCGCGCCCACGGCCGCCCACAGCGCCGCCGCGTAGAACACGCGCACCCGCTCGCGCGCCGCGCGCGTCGCCTTCGCCTGCCCCGTGCGCCGCGACGTCGTCAGCGCCCCGGGCCCCAGCAGCTCCGGGCACGCGCGCGCCGCCACGCCCAGCAGCGCGCACACCTGCGCCGGGCGACACGTCATACAGCGATTTCCGTAACTTTGCCCCTGACAGGAATCACCTGTCTCGCTGCCATCCAATCGGGAGCTTATATTTCGCTACAGTGACGTCACTATGACGACGTTCAAGCTCCCGATTGGATGAAATCGTCAACAGCTGATTCCTGTCAGGGGCAGAGGTACGAAAATCGCAGTGCAGGCAGCCCACAGGGCGCACTGTGTGGTACTCTTTCGCTTCTTTGCGGTGGGAATGAGGGCTGTAGACGATAGGGACGAGGAATGGAGGGGTGGTGGAACGGGTGAAATTGGTGAAATGGCTGAAACGGGTAGTGCGAGTGGATTAGCCAGGGAAGTTGGAGGTCAAAGGAAGGGAGGGTATGGGAGACGAGAGGATGGGGTGCGGGGAGAATGGAGGATTAGGTGGGAAGACGGAAGGGGCAGGGGCAGAGAACTGGGAGGAATTGGCGAGAGAAGCGCTGTGAATGATCAAAGTTTCTTTGCAGCATGTTATGCTGTTTAAACTAAGTGGATTAAAGTTGTGTAACACTAAGTGGATTAAAATTGGAGTGAAACGTTCAATAAAAGCTTTGAGTTCAAAATGTTATTGAATTAGTCGGTATAAAAAGGAGTTTGCAATGAACTCCTATCTTTGCGTTTCATATTACATGGAGGATTCCAGATTACTGAACTCTGAACCCATATTGTACCCAAAAAGAAATTATTTGTAGTAGTTTCCGGACTGATAGGCCGTAGTCTAATTGGCGTTGAACTGTCAATTGGTCTTTCAACGCCCATTGGACCACGGCCTATCAGCCCGGAAACTTGAACGAATATTGACTCTGGCCGTGAATGTCTTCGATGCTACATGAAGGAATTTTGAACTTACAGTAATATGAATATTTGTACTTTCATTCATCAAAAGATTTACATGCAATTTATATTCGAACGTCATACACAGTTAACTATTTCATAGGGACTTGCTAAACACATTCAGAGCGATATTTTGCAACAATTTGTAAGTTTTAAAAATGGGGTCCTATAAAAATTCATTATTTTATACATGAGCCCTAGTATCATAAGATAATTTGGGTGATTTGGTCATTTCTCAGTCATGGGGACTTTCAGTCACCGAGTTGCGATTCACCGAAACTGCTATATTCATACCCAACCGCCAATTTAATCTTCTGACTGACGACTTGTTCTTTCGCGGCTAAGACGAAACATCCTACCAGATTTGCGTGTGTGGTTGCCATGCAGCGCTCACCTGCTCCTCCTCGACGCGCACGAGGCGCGGCAGCACGGCGGGGTCAAGGCGTGATACGGCGCCCTTGGCGACGGGGGCGGTGCCCGGCGCGCCCGTGCCCTCCACCGGCGGCAGCACCGTCGCGCACGGCGGCGTCAGGTGCCGCGTCAGCGCCCTGCAACGCCAAGCGCTAGAGTCCCTAGCAGTGGCGTAGCGTCAGATGCTGAGCATCCCCGTATATAAGAACCTTAAATACTGTATTGATAATCTTACAAGTGGTCTGTTGAGCGAAACACGTTTTGTATTAATTTTAAATTGATTTCCTATGATTGAATTCGGCGGGCTGTTGAAGCTGGCCTCTGATTGCTTGGAAGCTAAAATACTTCAGCGTCTGCCGCCAGATTGCGACGAGCAATGACGCATGCGCAGATGGCGAGGTTCCCCTCTCCCCTCTTCACCCCTGGCCCAGAGAAACCCGACTGCTTTACGCTAGCGTCTACGGCGGAAAGAAGCTCGTTTGTGCACGAGAGCGCAGCACACTTCAGGCGTTCAGTAAATTATCTTTCTCTCTCTCACTCGGGAGTCCCCGCTTGGTCATGGGTACAAACTGTAGAAATAGTGCCTGACTACTATTTCTTAATTAATATCCAAGAAATTGTATTATCTCTTAAATAGATTACATATTATTTAAGTCTGCAATGTATAAATTAACAAATGGTCTTATTGCCATTCGCGTATAAGAATTAAAGCTGAGCCATTGTATAATTTGCTTTCAAGACATCGGCAGCCCTGACTGCTGTGAGGATTTTGTGGGAAGCGCCTACACCGTCGTAAGCAATCGAGATCGTGGAAGTAGTCCCAGTGTATCTGCCTTGTGTTGCGTTCGCCTGTTAGATGAAGTAGTTGATAGTGACATTTTGTGTGTTATTGTTGAGCATCCCCAAACGTGTGAGTCACGCTACGCCACTGGTCCCTAGACACTAACTGAAGGGAAATTAAAATAATTGGTGGCATTATGATGTTTTTCAAGAATATTAATATTGGTTTGGGGTAGATTCATAGTTCTCAACATACAGAATGCGACACAGTTTCCATTTTCCTGACAACTGGACATAAAATGGCGGGATCGGTGGAACAATGGAATGCGTCACTCTCTGTATCTACGGACTCTACCAAGCACCGTCGCTCAGCTACGCTCAGCACTACTCCCTACTTCATTGATTACTATTTCGTGTTTCCAGGCGCGTGAACTGCCAGGCGCGCCAACAACGCAAAGAGCGTTTCACCAAAGAGCGTTTCGCCAAAGAGCGTTTCGCCAAAGAGCGTTTCGCCAAAGAGCGTTTCGCCAAAGAGCGTTTCGCCAAAGAGCGTTTCGCCAAAGAGCGTTTCGCCAAAGAGCGTTTCGCCAAAGAGCGTTTCGCCAAAGAGCGTTTCGCCAAAGAGCGTTTCGCCAAAGAGCGTTTCGCCAAAGAGCGTTTCGCCAAAGAGCGTTTCGCCAAAGAGCGTTTCGCCAAAGAGCGTTTCGCCAAAGAGCGTTTCGCCAAAGAGCGTTTCGCCAAAGAGCGTTTCGCCAAAGAGCGTTTCGCCAAAGAGCGTTTCGCCAAACAGCGTTTCGCCAAACAGCGTTTCGCCAAACAGCGTTTCGCCAAAGAGCGTTTCGCCAAAGAGCGTTTCCCCAAAAGAGCGTTTCGCCAAAGAGCGTTTCCCCAAAAGAGCGTTTCGCCAAAGAGCGTTTCGCCAAAGAGCGTTTCGCCAAAGAGCGTTTCGCCAAAGAGCGTTTCGGTTAAGTGCGTTTCGGTTAAGAGCGTTTCGGTAAAGAGCGTTTCGGTAAAGAGCGTTTCGCCAAAGAGCGTTTCGCCAAAGAGCGTTTCGGTTAAGTGCGTTTCGGTTAAGAGCGTTTCGGTAAAGAGCGTTTCGGTAAAGAGCGTTTCGGTAAAGAGCGTTTCGGTAAAGAGCGTTTCGGTAAAGAGCGTTTCGGTAAAGAGGTTCTGCTTTTACAAAACATTTCCTGTAGATTTCTAGTAGTAAGGTATTCAGGTTTTTTCTATGATGTATAGCAAATGCAATCTTTTTTTAACAAACTAATCAAATGTAACAAAAAAATAATGAAAACGATACTCTCCTAATACTTATTACAAATGAGTCAACTCTGTATCCTTTCTCATTTATTTTGTGGGTCCATTTCAAGTATGTCTTCCTCGCATGGTGAGACCTAATGTACGCATCGAGATCAAATTGTGGTCTTTATTCTTTAGATTGATGATAATTAAAGTCCGGATTCCCATGTAACTGTATATTTTCCTTGCTAACTTAAAATTGGATGAAAGCTTGACAGAAATTTGAATCACAAAACGGACGTTATTTTAATACTTGTTTTATTTTGCATGAAATTGCACGTTTTTTGGTGATAGGTAAGGTTATATACATTTCCTTTCGATATGCACAGTCAGTAAAATATGCAATTGCATGAAGTTCCGCGGTTTAATAATAATAATAATAATAATAATAATAATAGTAACAATAACAATAAAACACAACACGCTCGCCAACAAAAAACATTAAATTAATAATTTGTATATATTAGGTCTTATAACTTTAAATAAAATGAATTTTAAATCAGTAGAATCTAGAGTAAGTCAATATTGTGCATTTTAAGTAACGATTACCATATGAACCCATTGCAGTCCCATGTTCAAACTTGCACCATCTGTTTGGAAACATATTCGGATTATTTTAGAATTTTTACAATTTTTTTGAAGATAAGCATTTTTAAAAAACTCAAAATCAAAATTTTAAATTCAAATTTGAAAAAAATTTTTAACCCAACCTCTATTGAGTTGTATATCATATAAAAGGTCATAAAGAAAGCTGCAAAATGACACATGTTCCAGCTCTCTATCTTCATTTGGAGAGGTTCTACCTCAATTTAAATATTTTTTGAAACCCAATTTTGTAAAATTTTACATGGCTGTATTTCACAAACGGGTGGAAATATTTTACTCAAAATTTGTAGTTTTCTTATTCTTCAATCATACTACCTATGTGACAAATTTCATCTGAATCTGAGATGGTGATGTAAAATGACTGTGTTGATTTAATATGGAATGACCCATATGTGTATATTGATAATACGAAATTATTCGACAAAACCACCACTTTCTCCGCGCGTCTTCAAGGGTTGATTTACTTCGAAAAACTAAACAAAGACTTACACTCTATCGCATTATTATTAATTATCATGGTATGGTTTTTATGAAAAACTATGATCGTTCAAAAATAATTTTGACTGTGTTTTATGAAGATTGTGCAATTTTTAACACTGAAGTGTTGCTTTGACATTTGTCAGTGATTGTGACTGCAAGTATACTTCCGTTTCCTGAATATTTTAATTTTATTTTTATTTCTTCCACTTCCCCCCCCCCAAATAATTGACAAGACACATGTCAGAATAATTATGATACTAATCAAAATGCTTCCAGCATAAATGCCAATTTTTAACAGGGTTGCAGAATAGTAAACATGTACATAGTTTTATTCGGTTCTAAGTCCCTGAGAGGGCTGCATCTCGGAAGTAAATGAGTGATGATCGATCTTCTTTGGGCGTCGACGGAGGAACTTCCTATTCACGAACTTTAATCAAGAGGGTATTGATTTCCTCTCAGTAGGCATTTGTTTTAGAAATAAAAGAAGGACCACATTTTCATGGAACGTTGAACGGTACAACTCAACAAGGATATTGGTTTAGGACATTATTCTATTGCCACAGATGTAATCATTCACGTAAATACTAATATCCAAGTCATAAATTCTGTATATTTACGTAATTCTCATAAATGAAGTTTTCGCTAATACCTTTTAATGGAATAGAATAGATATTTCTTTTCTGACTGAATAAACAATTAAATGATATAAAAATTAGTTTGACGCAATTAGAATAAAAAATAATATTCGAGCAATTAAATCATAATGCTTAGAGATTATCTTTCGAGGGAGTATTTATAATATGAGCAAGTTACAACACCTTCCATTTATTGCCCAAGATTTCAATCGAGTCGTAACGAGTTAATAAAATAATTAGGGAATTCGCTGTGCCGTTTCTGAAAATGTCGTTGTTGAGAGAATAGCCAACGTTCGAAAAGGTATTTCAATTACTACGACGATTCCTACCGACACGCCATGCGATAGGAAAGACAGTGCATTATTCACAATTCAATCTCTTTCGGGGCCAGATTATCGAGTTCCGGCAACACTTTGGGGAAAGCATTCCGCACGCGTGAGGCGCAGTGGGGGCGCGGCACGCAAGCCCGGGTCACGCCAAAGGTCGCTGTTTCCACGGACGTTTCATTAACAACACACATCGCACTATTTCTACGCCAACACAAGGAAGTAAAGTTCCTCATTTAAGAAAGCGGAAGATGCAGTTATGACGAGGTTTTAGCGATGCGCTGCGTAGTAATTTCAACGAATCACGTGATTTTGCGTCGTCTAAAGTTTCGTATTTATTTTAAGAAGCAACCGCCACGAATGTAAGAGGGTGTAAGAAGGTGAACGCGTGACGGTTGTAAGAGATGAGACGAAAGGAGAGGTTTCTGACGTAATTATACTTCCTCGCGTTTTCTGCCAAAAGTTCATTCACATAGCCTAAACTTTATTTAAAAAAGAAGATTAAAAAGAATCTACTTCACTTAACGTCCAAAAAACATTCATTTAATTGCAAACCAAACCAACCATCCAACTGAAGTGAACGACCGTGATTCTACATATAACAATATTTACTTCAGAATTTGACGTTCTTTTGAATCTATTCGCATTATTAGAAATCCCATTCAAGTGTTTCTTTGGTCAGGTTATAATGTCACATGAAGTTGTAACATTAGAACTTTTAATATTAAAAAAATAGATTTCAATAAACATTATTTTTTTAAATATTAATAAATTGTCGATATATCATTGTAATGACAGAGCGTGTAAAGAGAGAACGACTGAAATATATTATTACCGAGAAAACATGCGGCGTAGTGTGTGGTGGGTAATTTATGGACGAGATGGCAAGACAAAGCATTACAGCTAGGAACTCGCGTGTTTTTCAGAGAGCCTCGACTGTTCGTTGTAAATTCAGGCTAAACGACGCGAGCGTTCATGGAACCGAAAATCTTGAGAACATGGAACTATGCACTTTTCTCCGTTACTTTTCTGACTGACACGTAATTTGAAGGAAAAAAAGACGAGCGTCAACAAATACAACTCCAAGTAAAGCACACTGATTTACCTACAACGTTTATTAGACAATTGTAGGTAATGATGAAAATCCGAAATATATTAATAACTTTCAAATAATATTCTTCTTGCTGATCCCGGTGACCGAAATCGCTAAAGCAGTAGTGTCGCAGCTATTTCTGACCGAAGGATCGCGGGTTGGAGTCCCGTCTCAGTTTTGGTTGTATTTGTGTTCGTCGTTTCACCCCTATTATCACCATATCATGTCATCTTCACATTTACATTAAATCCAATAGTGGTCGCTAATGATCCAGAGGTTCATGCGACCTTAAATAACAAAATAATTCTTCTTTTTCCCTCCACGGCTTCGGCCAGAAGGCCTGTTCCGGCTTCACTCCATCGTTGCGTTGGCCAACTAGAATCTCTTTTTCTAGCTGATCGATAATGATAGGCCACTTTTGTGAGCATATCATCTTCCGTCCTTGGTAGGTGTTGTGTCCACGCTGAACATTTCTCCTTTATTTTGTCTAATATGGAGAAATTGTTGAGGTCTTTTCGGATACTTTCGTTTCTGATTCGGTTCTAAACATCTGGTACAGACTTTTACTGCTCTTAGAAATCTCATTTCGGAAGCATGTATATTACTACTTTTATTCAATAATATTTTCAAAGTTCTTCTTCTTTGGCATTTCCCTTTCAGGAATTTACCATTTTAGACTTCCACAGATCTCGGTTTTCCCAACCACCAGGTCTTAAACGTCTGTCCTCCACGGCTTCTTCGATGTATTTTTCCCATTCCAGAGTTGTCCTTCCTCTCTTCCTTATTCTTGATGGTTGCCATTCCAATATTTTCTTTGACATTCCTTCTTATATCCAATATGGCCTTCCTCTCTTTCTTCTTATTTCCAATACGTTCCTTCAGACATCCTCTGGACGTGTCCATACCATTGGAGAGCTTTATTTTCTAATCTTTTAGTAATTGAACAAATTACATCCATCTGCTTCCATACATCATCATTTCGGACTTTATCATGCCGTATAAAATGTAGACATCTCCTCATATAGTCGATTTGCACCGTTCGTATTTTGTCTCTGATTTTTTGGGCCACATTTCTCTTCCGTATAGGATTATATTTTCTACCACTTTATGGAATATTCTTTTCTTTATTTCTTGTCGGGTATTGCTATTCGTATCACAATGTTTAGAGCTTTTGTTGTTTTCTTACCCATTATTTTTCTGGAGTTAATATCCTTATCACATGTGCCAGTGTTACTTATTATTGAGCCAAGGTATTTCAAGTTGTTACAGGATTTCATTTTATCACCATCTACTGTTATGTCAAGTAAAGTTCTTTCAATGCACATGCATTCGATTTCATTAAAATTTATATCTAAACCCCCATCTGTTCTATTCTTCCTTAAGTTTCCTTAGTATATATTCATTGTTCTCTTCATCTTGAGTAATTAAAATTTGATCATCCGCGTACAGGAAAGAGTGGAGTTTGTCATCTCCAATTTCAATTCCCATGCCCGAGCACTTTTTGTACCATGTATACAGAGCTTGCTCAAGGTAAATATTGAACAAAATTGGCGATAAATCACATCGTTGCTTAAAACCTTTGTTCACAAATATATTTTGAGTTACCAGTTTTTCCAATTTTCGCTTCAGCGTTCTTATACAGTTTCTTAACAATGCTAATCCATTTTTCTTTTATATTTACTCTTCTCATTGCTTCCTATAGCTTAATTCGGGGAACACTCTCATAGGCTTTTTCAAGATCTATAAATGTCAAGTAAAGATCTAAATTCCTGCTTTTGCACTTCTCAATAATTTGTCTTAAACAGTAAATGTTATCCAGGCAGGATCGTCCCAATCTAATACCACTTTGCTCCTCACTCAAATTATTTCTTTTTCTATTTTTTCACTCAAAATGTTAGAGAACAATCTTGCTACAGACGGTATAATACTAATACCTCTATAATTTGTGCACATCATTTTATCACCTTTCTTATAAATAGGCGATATATAAGACATGTTCCACTCTGTAGGTGGGACTTCTCCTAATTATATTTTCATGAACAGGCTTTTTTAATATTTTATAATCTTGTCTACACCGTACGTGAGAAGTTCCATTCTCAGATTTCCTGGTCTTGAAGCTTTGTTTGTTTTGACCTTTTTCAACGCGATTTTCACATCTTTTTCTGTCATTTCTGCCTCACATTCCTGAGAATTATTTACATCTTCTATTTCATATCCAAATCTACTTTCTTGTAATAGTACGGAGTAATGATGTATCCATTTCTGAGCAGGAATTCTTTGTGTGATGATCTTTTTAACATTATTTTGTCTCATTTTCTTAATAATCTTCCAGTCCTCAGATGATTTATTACACCCTATTGTTCCATCGATATCTCTACATACTCTATCTCTGTAATCGTTCATTTCCATTTTCACTGCTGCTTTTATTTCTCGTTTTTTCGGAATATATTCATTTCTAGATTCTGGTATTTTGTCATTCAGCCGTTTTATTCAGGCCTTTTTCTTTTCTTCTATTGTACTTTTCAGTTCATCTGAGAATTTTTCAGTGTATTGTTTCCTTCTATTCTCTTCTCCAAGTGCTTCCTTTGCTGCTTCAAAAAAACTTTCTTTCAAATAGTGTTTATAAATTTGTGTAGGGCTTTCTTCTTTCTCTAAGTCAAGTTTATTGCCTAGTCGATTTTAGTAGTGCATTTTGATGCTACATTATTTCAGAAGGTCGGTTTTGTAGACTAGTTCTTTTTTTCCGTAACTTCTTTTTCCATATTCTTTGCACTTGCTCCTTTCTTTCTAAAACAAATCTTTCCAACTAACATATGATGATTACTAGCACATTCAGGCCTTCTAAAGACTCGCACTGTCTTGTAATAAAGGTTTTCTCGTCCGTCTCATCAAAATGAAATCAATTAGGGATTTACGGTTCCTTGTGGGGTCTCACCAAGTGTACTTGTGGACGTCCTTATGTTGAAATATGGTATTGGCTACAATACATTCTTGTTCCTTGCATAACTCAATTAGCCTTTCTCCATTATTATTTAGCACCGTTTCTCCAAACCGACCCACTAAATCTTGTTCAGAGCATCCAACGCAACTAATTGAAATCGCCCATAATGATCAATTTCGTTTGTTTATTTACATCATCCATAATATCATTCAGCGTTCTGAAGAAATCTTCTTTTTCTTGTGTAGAAGCGTTGTCATTCATAGCATATACACCTTGAAATGTACCGACAACGTTTCGTCATGGACTCTTACGAGATCGTTGGCATCATTCATCTAAGATGGTTATAATCGTGACCCGTTCCGAATTTATATTAAAATTTTGGGCGCCAGGAACAGGTTACGTTAATTAAAAATGGCATTTGGTCATTTTTAATTAACAACACAGCTAATTACAACCAATGTATAAATGTCCGGCTAGCTGGGTCAATGGGTCGCTATCGCCTAGATAGCTGATTACTTGATCTGCCAACTGTACAGTATGGCGAGGAATCTGAAAGGGAATAATTATCTATTTCTATTTAACAATTTTGATTGACTAAATGAAAATCTTTTCATTTCCAAAAGAAAAAAAATTCAACAATTTATTTAACAATATTTATAATTGTTTAGTCCTTAGGTCATGACCTCGTTTTAAAATATATATATATCTTTTGTGCTGCAGTCTTATTTACAGTCTTGGTCGCCGACGCCCCGCAGTCTCTTCTCACTTGAATGTAGGCGATCCCAAGTTCCGCTTCTCTCTTCTAATCTTGCGACGTAGCCGACGCATCCAGCCCTCACTGACTAGAATATCTACCGGTTCTTAACTGGTATTCAGAGTTCCTAGTCTTCCCCAATTAGTGGTAAAATATTAAAGTCCAAAACCGCAATATAAGAAAAAACTTTCAAAGTCCTAATCGAACTTCCCGTTGCACATCAACTTCCAGATTCCGAAAAACTATTGAGTCTCATTCGAAAGTTACAAGTCCTACTTCACTAACGTTGATCTCGCGAGCGATCTTTACTACTCGACGACAACTATCAGAATGTCCAGTTCTCCCTGTTCTTTCGCCCTCAACGCTTCGGTATCCGTCCCTCGTTCCTCTTTTTTAAAACAAAACTACAAAATTTGACAGTCTATTCTCCCTTAGCCAATCCATTCATCTCTTATCAAACCAAGTAGCCACGCCCGCGACAGTCATTCCTTTTCAGACCAATCACACATTATTTTATTTGTCTATCTAGCCAGCGCCCCCAATCTCTTCAAGGCCTGAATGCAGTTTGTTGACCTTGCCAACCACTGCGCCGGCGTTGCTAAGGCTGTATATCGCCATTTGCATACCCTTTTGTCCACCCTATTTACAACCAATATTATTAACAAAATATTATATATTTTGGTATATCACAACCTATAATATTTGTTCTTTGGTTATAAAAATGTAACTCAACAGTAATAATTCTGTGATTTATGTATTCGAAATTGGTAACATGTAAAATTTATAACATTGGTCACATCCAATTTTTTCTTGTAAGTATTGAAACTCCATATTTTGCCCGGTCGGATTTTGGCACTCCACTCCACATGTGATAATAATTTCCTAACATATCTTTTATACAACCTTTCTATTTGGTTTCCGACACAACAACAATATCCAGCTTCATCTTTTCTATATCTGCCATTACCTCTCTCTTCTTTGGTTTCAAACCTTTCAAACCAACAGAGATGATCCGTTTTCTCAGCCAGATTCGTCATCTGTTCACATTTACCTTCCGAGGCTTCTGTGTAGAGTTGAATGCGGTTTCAAATGCTTTACAGAGAATGAGTTGCGGCCCAATTGCTCTAACCCCCTCCTTTTCCCGAGCTTGGGACCGGTAACGGTAGCTACTGAGGTACTCGATCCCCCGAGCGCCCACCGCAGGCGGAGTTTGGTGATGCGCCAAAAATGACGAAAAAGATAAGAGCCCAAGAAGAAGATATCAACATGAAAATAAGATTACAGAAAAAATAAGAGAAATAAAAATAAAGGAATGAAAAAAGGAAATTAATAAAAATAAATTAAGAAAAAATAATAAAAGAGCTGAAAAGGGGAAGAAGTTGAGGGAAAAAGTGAAAACGTTGAATTCTAGTGTATATGTGGGTGAACCTGTACGATTCCAGAGGAACCACTGCTTTACGGGTCATGTTCAAGAACCACAACTTAGGTTGTCGTTAACTGTACATAATCAGCCTTTTCTTGATATTCCTTATAAACTTGGCCCGCGATTTGGTCCGTTATTTGAGGAATAGGAGGATATGAAGCCGTTCCTGCATAAAACCAGCATTAGCCCACAGCCATACAATGCGCGCAACCTAGTATCTCACGGTAGACTCGCTTCGGGCCAGGTGCAACCTGCACATGTTCCAAATGATCATGATCTTACCCCTCCCACACATGCCAGGTTAGATAGGGTGTTACATTAGAGTCGGGAGAAAAAAGGGAGAAAAAAATGGAAGAAAGAATAGGAGAAAAGAAAGGGAGAAAATACACGGGAAAGAAGACGGGAAAGAGAGACAGGGGAAAAGAGACAAAATAGATATTAAAAAAGAGACGGGAAAATGCTGACGGAAAGGTGACAGGGAAAGGTGTTTGAGAAAAATTTTTGGGAAAGGGGACGGGAAAAAGAGATCGAAGAAAGATGACGGGAAAAGATGACCGAGAAATGGTCAGAGGAAAGGGACGGGGATATGAGGCAGGGGAAATGGGGCGGGAAAGGGATGGGGAGTGTCGGGTGGAAATGGATGAGGGAAAGGGACGGTTGGAAAGTGACGGGCGAAAGAATCGAGAGAAAGAATTGGGAGAAAGAGTCGGAAGAAAGAGACGGAGAGAAATAGTCGGGGAAAACAGTCGGGGGAAAATTGTCGGGGGGAAAGAGTCGCGGGAAAGCCTCAAGGAAAGGGACGTGGAATAGTCTTGGGAAAGGGAAGGGGAAAGGGGTCGGAGGAAAGGAATGGGGAAAGGGGCGGGTTAAAAGAGACGGGGGAAAGGGGCGGGAAAATTGAAGGGAAAGAGAAGGTGAAAGGGAAGGGAAGAAGAAGAAGAAAGCAGGAGTGTAATAGTTAAGTAACGTATTAGTGAGTTATGCGGCCTGCTCACCGTAGTTGGAAGAGCGGTCGGGAAAGGGCATGGGAAAGGGGAAGAAGTTGAACATAAAAGTGCCCTTAAGCAATGGTGCGGTCAATTCCTCCTCACCGGTAGACCTCGTAGGAGGAATCTGCGACGGTGCTGTCAGAAAAAAGCGCGGGGAAGGGAAAGAAGTTGCCAAGCCACGAGCAACGCGCTCACCGGTAGACCTCGACGGAGGAGGAGTCGTCGGCGGTGCGGTCGGGCGAGGGCGCGGCGGCGTCGAGCGGGCCGCGCTCGGGGCAGCGCACGCCGTGGAAGCCGTGCAGCAGCGCCGACACGAGCGCGCGCGTCGCCGCCTCGGCGCGCGCCGCCGCCGCCAGCTGCAGCAGCCGCGTTCAGCGACAGGCGCCGCAGCGGCCGCAGCAGCGCCGGGCACGTGTTGCGGCACGCCACCGCCACGCGCAGCCCGTCCTTCGCCCCCAGCGCCACCAGCGCGTTGTGCAGGCTCGCCAGCCTGCGGGCAATCAGGAGCTAAAATAAGCTAAAAAGAGCAAAATTAAAATCTACTAAAAGCTCATATTCCTCCAATACAAAATAACACATTTAATTGACAAATCCAAGCTTATCCCTAGACCAATAAGATTCTTAAGTAATATCCATATATATAAAACAACTCCAGAAATACAATTAAGTGATTTCTGTTGTTAAAAGTAAAATTCATAAGAATAATAAAAAGGAATTTTGTCAAACTTCCAGCCTCAACGTTTGAGTAACAAGGAGAAGAAAATGGGGAGGGAATAAAACGAACCTATGGAATGACAAGATTCCAACTAACAATTCATCCGTTTCGAGTACATTAATATCAAAATGTTAACTCATTCGTGAGTCACCTCTCCACCTACTTTTGTTTTAGTAGGTCTGTGTCCTACAGATTGCAGTGCAATTACTAGTAGAAGAAATTAGATAGTATCTTGTCACTCTAACAACTTGATAGAAGGAACCTCGTCATTAGAAAGGATCGAAAAGCGAGACTGAAAAAGAGCGCTTGTATATGTGATCACCCCAAAATATTTAATTTTATATTTAGTGCTATTATATTTCAAAACGTTAATATTTATTTTAGTACCACTGCCTCTTCAACAAGTTCTCAATAATGATCACTTATTTTGCTTACAGAGACTTCATTCATCTTATATTCAACTAAATAACAATCTACTCTGAATAAAACCTTTTTGTGAAATATCGTTCTGTTTTACGATTCAGTATCTAAAATCGTAATATTTACTCCAATCGTTACATTGTATGAGAAGGAGGAAGAAGGGAGGTAAAAGAGGGGGAGGAGATACAAATGTAGGAGAACGGAATGCAAGCATACCAGGAATGCGAGAGTGGCATGGTAATGATAATGATACCGAGGGTGATTATAGGAAAAAAACGAAAAGAAAGGAAACTATAAAAGTGTGAGTAAACATTAAATAAAATTATCTAACTACAGCATAGTACTTGCCATGCCATATTTTGCCCACTTCCGAAGTCATAATGAGGCCTGTAGACAGACACCCGTTGCAACGATTGTACAGAAGACTACGAAAGTGGACAGTTGATGGAAAATGCTAAAGAAGAGAATTAGTAACATCCATCGCACCCTAAGCAGGTGCATTTCTGAAATACTAAGTTCAAAGGTTTAAAAATCTCTGATTTTGTCCTAGGGGCCAAAAGAAAACCTCATTGTTGCGTAAACAGGCTTGGACAACAGCTGTTCACCTTCCCGCATACGAATAGTTATACTTTTCGACGGCAATAGCAAGTAGTAGAAGATAATGAGATAAAATAAACAAACAAAACTTGTTGAGGGGAAAACATTTTCTCTCTCCCTCGCTTATCTTCAGTATTGGATAACTCAAACTTATTACCATAGTTTTGTGATGAATCTAGTACATTCAAGATATTATAAATGTTTCTATTGGCCACGGAATTTACCGCCGATAACCATGGACGAGTTTACTATAGAGCAGTAGATTATGTACGCAACTAGTCAACGAAACTGACGGGTCTTCCTTGAATTGTCATTCTCCATCCAAACTCTGGTGAAGAACTTCAACTTCCGTTCAGCGAATTTGTGAACAGTGCATTTCATGCAGTATGTTAATTGAACATTCGTCACAGCGTCTTACGTCTCCGAGAATTACGATCCTCAACTGCAGTCACGCGAGGAAGCATACTAGAAAATAGAGGAGGAACTTGAACGCAGAAAAAGCAGTAAGTGGTAATGTTAGTTTCACTCGTTCCAAGAAATCATTTCAATATGTGCACTTCGCGCAATATCTAATTTAATCAATTTAATTAGTGGCTAACATGTAATAATGGAGAGAAAGATCAGGTAGTTTACAATTTGATATTGTTTAAAACTGCCCCTTATGCGCATTTTCTAATTTTCGAACACAAAATGTGGCCGTTCTGGCGTTAAAATAGATTTGGAGCAACAGAAACCAAGTTCTACCACTTCAGAAGTAACTAAATACTAGTCATCTTTTCCCCCTCCTCTCTCCTTACATTCACATTTAATTCACGACCCTACCACATATGTTGGAAAACCGGATTGCTTGATCCGGCTGGGGAGGTTTCGCGCGAGGAGTCGAGGCTAATGCGCAACATAGTGCCCTGTCAGGAGAAACGGAAGCTTCTAGCCTTGATTGTCAGTATCTTGGCGCAGGAGAGACTGAGGCGATATCACAAAGAGGAGGAGAACCTAGACTGCTCGACAACACTGCTCGAATGGCAGGACCGCTGGGACAAGTCCATTTAAAGGAAGATGGACGTATCGCATCATTCCCTCCATTGCAGCATGGATCAACCATAAACACGGCGAAGTAAATTTCTGCCTTACTCAGCTATTGTTTGGATATGGATGTTTTCTAGCGTATCTGCACAGATTCAAGCCGGAAAATACTCCCTTCTGTCCGCTATGTGAACCTGCTGCCCAAGTCGCCGAACATGCATTCTTCCAGAATCCGCGATTCCATCTGCAGCGCCAGCACGTTATGAGTATACTCGGGATCGACCCGCTGACACCCGAAGTAATGGTCGGGTGCATGCTCGCCTCAGAAACCAACGTGGCTGCGGTGAGCGCATATGCGCAGACCATAATAACTGAGCTCAGGAGAATTGAAAAGGAAAGAAGGGAAGTCGAATAATCCTCCTTGGATCTTTCCTACGATCTGTGGAAGAGAAGTGGCTTGTGACAAAGCCACTCTGATCCACTCCCCGTGATGTAATGCCTAAAGGCGGTTCCGCGGGATGGATGGAGGAGAAGGGTGTTGGTTTTAATGAATAAAAATAGCACACTACCATGTGGTACGGGCCACATGGTGTCTTTTGAAGATTTCCACCTACCCTCGTAAAACACACACACACACACACACCATTGCATGACTGATTGTTTCTCACTAATGTAGAAAACAAGGTATAATAAAATTAGAAACTAAACAATTTGAATCCGATGTTAATAACCAAGTATATGACGAATCATTAACGATTTTGGAATTGACGAAGAACTGAATTAAACCAGCCTGAATTAAAACTCCTAAATATTAGGGCTTTTGGAAAGTGTCTCATAAAATAAAGTGATATGCTTCATTATTCACGCGAATCTAATGAAATCCTGAAAAAAGTCTACGTAAATATTAGAAGAAAATTGGATTCGGAGATATCAAAAAAGTTTGGGCAAGGAACGATTGGATAGGAACTTAACGATCATAATCAACATTTCCCGTGCAGCACGATATAGTTGATGTCACGTAATTGCTGCAATTGTAATTCATTAAGGGAAGAAGTGAAATGAAATTACTGAAACTAGTTATTATTTCATAACTATTCATTTGCTTCATTATTTATTTCAAGTGAATATTTTGTTTTTTGTTTTCATCAACCATGATTATAAAAGACCGAGACAGTTTTACACTTTATATATGTCTGTTATTCAATCGACCCTCGTATAGTTTTAAATTGTTCGAGGTGAAAAACAAGAAGAATAATTCGTAAAATAATTTCAGATCAATTCAATCACGAAAAAAGTTAAATTAATATTTTTCAAAACTAAAAATCAATTCTAGGTCAATAATTGTAAATATTATAAAGACTTGTTAATAACATCAAAAAAGAAATGATTTGATAACTGAAATTGTGTATTGTAAACAGACCAAGAATAGTGAAGATTAATAGTGTGCTTGGAACATAGAGGTGCATTGACCCCGGAATGATTGCAACGCGCCTAGAATATGCTAAAAAGCGAGTGCGGCATCTCTTCCATTCTCGGCATGCACTGCGCCATTTCTACGTTGGATCGATACTCCTAGTTGAATCTAAGGACTTCAATCTTTCCACCTTGCAAAGTTCACGGAGCGCCTTCCATTGTTGGATGTGATGAATAGGGAAGGTCGATAGCTGTCACAGCAAAAGATTATTGCGAAGCAAACGCACGATGGCTGTTAAAGATGAACTTGCTTACAAAGGTGTATCAACATAATCACCGAGACAGATAAATACTTGTGCAATCTTCAAATAGAGAATTGTTATAATATTTCCTTTCATGCTTTGTCCAAACAATATTGCCGTAAATTAATTGATTTGAAAGATTTTCTCTTTCCTCAGACTAAACATTATTTTATCATTTAAAAAAAAGAACAAGTAAGAACCGAGAGCCCACATGAACAAAATTTTGATAAATGTTTGGCTCCGTACTCGAGATATATGGGAGTTTTAGCACATGTGAATGGTTTATTTCAGAAACAACATGAGTGACTTGCCATTTTGACTTTTTAGTGCAATCATATTCTCTGTATGTATATGCATCGTTTCAAATAGATACTAGGAAAACCCAACAGACGCCCTTCATCTCCCTCTTTCTCCCCCCACCTGCATTTCTCACTGTCTTTCCCTCCCTCACCCTGTCCCTGTCTGTGTGTCTGTCTCTGCCGCTCTCTGTCCTTCTCATTTACATTTCCTTGCAGATTCTACACGTCTCTGAGTAGGTGAGGTAATATTGGGAAGCACATACCAGCAAAAATGTAATAGAAGATTCAAGAAGGATTCATACTGTACATTACGATGTGAAAAACGTTTCTTTGAGGCCGAAGGCCTCAAAATTGTAGTTTTTAAGACTCTAGAATGCCTCGTTTAGGAGTTATTTAACGATATAGATTAAAAATGCTGCTGAGTGTGTTGCAGGTTGCATTTGACATGAATATGTAGTGGATATGTAGTGAATATGTAGCACCGTGTAGTGGAGTTACAACAGAATTAACAACACATAAACCTTCTCGGCGAAAAAACACGTATATGTGCCTACTTCCATGCAGATCGGTGCAACGGTGTTGGCGTTTTGCTCTTATATACATACCAACATCCTGTTTTACACACTCATCTCCATAAAAAAAGCTGCACCCAGAAGGACGAGGCGGATTGCGATCATTGTTGGCAGGCAGGTAGAGGGTACCACGCATACGAAATTATTACATTTTCACAATTGTAGGACCAATATTTACTGCGCCACACGCCCACAGGCTGTACAACTTTGAAACCTTCCAAATATGTTCATATGGCTGTGGAAGTCAAAATAAACTAGGGGAGCTACAACAGCACACACTTTCCCGCGTTATTGGAAACAGATACGTAGTACTGAAATATTGCACTTTCTGTGCTACTAACATCTTAGGTATTATTTGAAAACATCCTATTCAACCCAGAATCAAACACTTCACTGTTTCCATCGCAGTGTTGTAAAAACTATGTGAATTCTACTACTGCATAAAAATATAATACAAAGGTTTTGTAAACTTGTATTGAAAATAGAAGCCTGATATCCCAGACAATATAGAAATGCATTTCATAGGGCCGTGATTAGAAAAGAGTATTGTAAAACCATGCAAAAATTACTCTACTCATTACAAATGGTAGAGCATTTGGTGCGAAAACTAAATATTTTCATGCAAATATCAACATAAATTTAACGATTTTAACTCCTTTTCATACAACTTTATCAAATCAAAACAATGACACGTAATTCACAGAAATTCACGTGGGCGAAAATGAATTCCATTGTTGCATTCCTTGCATTGCTGATATCTCTGAGAGCTAACAATTTTTATTTCAAATATTTCAAAATAATTTCTAAAAGATTAATGTGTAAATGTATACGAAAAGGTCGAATGTAATAAGCGAACAAAGAAATAATATACAAAATTGCAAATTCTGATTTACGACGCATCCCGCTGTCTGAAGCGCAGTAAATTTGTACAAGGCTATTATGTTAGTCGCCAAATTCTAGAAAAACAACTCATATTTTGAAAAAATTCAACATGACCATACTTCAAGATCTGCTTTTGATGAGCACATTTCATTAAGAAAAACAACTATATCTTCACAATTTTAGTTGTAGGAAGACACCGAACATTTTTTAATTTTTAAAACGTTTTGCGAAATCAGGCATTTCAACGAACATGAAACCTGCACGATTCTTTTAAGCTTTCTTTACGATACCTAAGGTCATAATTTAATAATAACGTGCGTTTTCAAGAAAAAACTGTTTAATGACAACAAAAAATTGCCTTTGTTTGACACAAAATTTCACAAAAAATACTCTTGTTTTTGAAAAATTGAACATGATCTTATTTGCAGATGTTTTTATGAAGACAATTCATTAAACAAAATTGATCTTCATAATTTCAGTTGTGGAGAAACGCCGAAAAAATTTTGAACTTTTCCAATTTTCGAAAAATAAGAATTTTTAATCATTATGACACCTGCGCCATTCTTTTAAACGACCTTCAGACTATCCAACAACTACGTTTAGTGAAAATTGTTTACGCCATTTTTTTGAAAATGTTAAAAATTACCCAGGAACTTCATGTAAAGTAACCTCCAAAATTAAAATATCAGTTTCAAATTCAAGGGGCCCACGAATCAGTCAGATCGATCGAGGAATATTCATTTGAGGAAAATCAGCTAAACGGTTTAGTTGATCAAAAAAGTGTTCAAAGACAGACGGACGGACAGACGGACGGACAGACGGACGGACAGACAGACAGACGGACAGACAGACGGACAGACAGACGGACAGACAGACGGACAGACAAACGGACAGACAAACGGACAGACAAACGGACAGACAAACGGACAGACAAACGGACAGACAAACGGACAGACAAACGGACAGACAAACGGACAGACAAACGGACAGACAAACGGACAGACAAACGGACAGACAAACGGACAGACAAACGGACAGACAAACGGACAGACAAACGGACAGACAAACGGACAGACAAACGGACAGACAAACGGACAGACAAACGGACAGACAAACGGACAGACAAACGGACAGACAAACGGACAGACAAACGGACAGACAAACGGACAGACAAACGGACAGACAAACGGACAGACAAACGGACAGACAAACGGACAGACAAACGGACAGACAAACGGACAGACAAACGGACAGACAAACGGACAGACAAACGGACAGACAAACGGACAGACAAACGGACAGACAAACGGACAGACAAACGGACAGACAAACGGACAGACAAACGGACAGACACGGACAGACACGGACAGACACGGACAGACACGGACAGACACGGACAGACACGGACAGACACGGACAGACGGACGTTTTGCTTTCTATTAGTTTTTCGGTTTCAAGGACCCACAAAGCAGGGATTCTGGCTGCACCACGTGTAAGGGGATTTCCCCCCTTAATTTAATAACTGGATTTATCCACTTTTTCGGTATCAGGGCACTGCAATGACTTTTTCTCCGAAAATCCGTCGTTTTTTCGGGCACTATTACATAACGTTCCGTATATTATAAATTAGTGTTAATGACGATTGAGAAATAATTGTCAATAATGATTCAGAAATCATTGATAATGGTGATGGCGAAGACAATGACAATAACGAAGCAAAAATAAAACAGCAATCCCAAATACTACGCTGACAAAATAAAAGTGGTAATTAAATCAGAAAGATCGAGCTTGGATCTGTTTTCATCCTCAACTATAAAAGAAACTCCTTCATAGACCACTCGTCTCATGCATCGATTATTCTTCCCATTTGCGTCGCACTCACCGCAGGGCGACGGCGAGCGCGGCCTGGCAGCCGTTGTGCTCGGCGGCGCGCGCGCACTGGGCCAGCACGGCGGCGGCCGCGTGGCCCGCCAGCACCGTCAGCGCCAGCCGCGAGCGCCGCAGCGTGCGCAGCCAGTGCGCCGTCTTGAAGCGGAAGACGGTGGCCGACAGGGCGGGGCCCGCCGCGCCGTGCCCGTGCCCGGCGCCGCCGCCCGCCGCCCCCCGCCGCCCTGACGTGCGGGATTCGCTCGACGCCGACGCGTCCACGCTGCTGCCGCCCTCGCTCGCCCCCGCCGCAGCCGCAGCCGCCGCCGCGCTGCCCTCCGTGCCCGCCGCAGCCGCGACGGCAGCGTCCGACGTGGGCGCCGCCGCCAGCTCGCGGTAGCCGTCCACCACTGACTGCAGTAGCTCCGCGCACTGCTCCAGAGGCTGCGGGCACAAAGCATGTTTTTTTATTTACTTCATTTATTCCAAAAATAACTTGTGTGGTAATTAAGTAGCATCACAGTTGTGTCTGCAGCATGATTGACAATGTGGTTACAGATTTCAACTTTCCTGAATGGTGGATTTTTGACCCTGACTACAATAGCTGGGACGATTTTAACTACTGCCTGGAGAAGAATTCTGGCCGTTCTAATTGGTATCGGCAGTTTGCTGGGGTTTCTCCTATTAATTCCAGGCGCATGTTAGAGCAATATTCTAACAAACGGGCTACGGATAAAATGAGATATTTCTCTCCCCATTCTTGACCCCTTCTCTTCCCTTACAGACACATACTTCACGCAATACACTACCACACACATGTCAGGAGACCATTGGGGTGCTTAGAGCTTGTTCCTCCCGGGATCGTGCCACGCCGGGAAACTTAACTGGAAAGACAAAAAAGAAAAAAAAACAGCAGGCCGACTTGTAGGTAGTCGCCGGATCTCACTTTTCAGCACCACTATCTAGGATGTAATATACTTGCAATATACTTGCGGTGCTATGACGTAGATGATGCGCAAGGAAATGAAGACTTGTTCACTCACTTTAGAAAAGGGCAGGTTGTTTGTCGAACTAGGGACCTTTGTTCAAACTGCAGCGTTAAATATTCTCTAACTGTTCTTTGTATCACAATGAGTAGCGTTAATTAAAAGTTGCATTAATGTTACTGTGACGTAATGTCAGTTTAAGTCAAGATTGTGGAACGGTTCCACGAGTTTTTAAAATGCCCTAACTTATTTTTACTTTCTCGTATACACTCGTGTATACGGAGTAATATACGTAGTATAAGGAAAGTTATGTAATGCTGCGAGAAAAAACAGCAAATTTTCGACAGGAGAAAATTCATTGCCGGGGCCTGACAACGAAAAATTGGATAAAACCAGTTGCTAAATTAAACAAAATCCATTTTCAAAATTTTCTTAAATACGGCTCCAATTTTGCTCTTTAAATTTGTTGTAAGAATAGAGTAAAATACACTTATTATGGTGGCTTCGACCCTATTTTCACGGTTAACTCTAAATTTTTGAAAATTGCAAAAGTTTGAATTTTTTCGATCTTCCTTCAACAACAAAATTGAAGATAAAGATTTTTCCTTCAAATAAAATTTGTTCTCCAAAGTGAGTTCTTCCTTTAAGGTCATGTACTTTTTTTTTTGCAAAGTTTAGCAGTTTTCTCGCAATATTACGTGCAACATGTGCAATTTAAAAAAATTACGAAAACAAGATTTTCTCAAAAACGGCTCCAAATTTTTCTTTAAACTTTTGATAGGGATATTATTGCCTAATGTATTCTATGAGATGACATAAACATTATGTTGCTATATTCTTTTGTTTTTTCAAAACTTACAAAAATATTTTTTTTGACTTGTCTCTAAACTTCGATAGTATTTACATTAATGGCGATTTGTTCGCATCATTACATTAATGCGTATATGTGCTTTAAATAATATCAAGAAAAGTTTGTCGAGAACTCAACCGTTTTCTGTGAAAACTAGCTCAAAATTCCATATTTTCAGAAACGCTCAAAAGCCATTTTCCCATAAATGACTCCAATTTTTTTCTTCAAACTTTTCGAACGTATAGTCCAAACTGCACTCTTTAATATGACGTAAAGTTCTATGTAGGGTAATTCTTGTTTTTTGCGCAAATTACACAAATGTATTTTTTTAAAGATCTCTCACACCGTTAAAATGCACATTTTCAGCAATTTTTGAACACCATTGTATTTGTAAGTTAAATGACTTCAAATGACTTCAAATTAAGTTTTTTCGAAAACGCATAATTCAAAGAAAACTGCCATTTAGGACGAGACGTTACTGTTCTATAATATCCTTAAAATAATGTTTCCGTTCAACTATTAAGAAACCGAAAAATTAAGAAAATGTTAATTTAAGTAATTTTAATTTTAAGTAAGTTTAATTAAATTAAGAAAAAAGTAACTGGGGCGGCGATAGATGGCAGCTGGCAAGAGTATAAGTCCGAATAGCAAGCCTAGACCCAAGGAAATAGAAAACTAATACGGGAAAGTCTGTGCTTTTCTGTAAATTTTTCGGTACAATCAATGAAAATATTTCATTATGTTCTTCTCATTCACTAAGCTATGCAAGTAGAAAGATCACATTATGAAAGATCGTATTCCGCCATATTGTGTTATCTGCTCACTGAGAAGGGCGCAAACTTGAATTCTCCGGCGGATCACTTTCTTCTCTCCCCTGCTCGCTTGACAGAAACGACGTTTAAACATTCGTTTAATATAAGGCGCAAAAAACTCAATATCCCTAAAAAAAAGTGAAACTCGTTACGATATGTACGAATATAATGTTGAATTAGTGGATTTGCCGTCGTAGAAAGTTGGTCTGACTATACGAAATTATAAACCAGAAAAACACAAATGCACTCATTCAAACACCTGTTTTTCATGCACTATTGAATTCTTTTTTATTTAAGCCGCGCTTTAAACTGCTTCCAATTTTTAGCCGTCTCAAAATTGCAAAACAGCATTAAAGAGTCATCACCTTATGTGATCCTGCATAATTTTGACTTTTCACTTGAAACATTTTCTTTGAAAACCAAAATTATTGATGGTTCCATGTGTTATTGATGAACAATCACTCTCAACGAAGTTATAGTGCTCTTCAAAACTTTCTCCAATTTTGATTGTTCTTTTATTTAGACATACTTTTAAACCACGGTTTCTCGAATGTTCAGTTTTCCATTTATTACATTTGAACAGCGTCGAAGTCTGAGTTGCCGACGTTTCGACCATCTTGTCGTGGTCACCCTTAGGACTCTTTGCCCTATAAGGAGAAGACGCGGCGTCACCCGGACAGCCAAGATCATTCACATAACTCTGTCTACGGAAGTTTACGACTTCATTTATTACATTTATTCGTTACTTAATAATCTTCATTGTTGTTTCCACTCGAGAATTTTCTGGCAAACATTCTAAAGCAAGTCTATGTATGTGTTATAAGTTAATCACATTTCACTGATATAAAATAAATGTTTTAAGATTCCTCAGACTCACTGCCATGTGTTTCTCGCTTGATATAACTCCACGCTAAAAATACATCGCGGTGGCATTGTTTAAAAAATTAATGAATTGTACGTTGTTCTTTTATAATTATTATAATAGAAAATATATTTTGCGATGACTCACATCTATTTCCTTATAATTATTTGCCACATCATATATGATTCTCGTTCTTTTTTCACTCGAAACATTCAAGTATACATTCGCTACGAAGTTGCATCGAGGTCATCGACGTATATCGTTGAGAACAAATGTGCTAGAAATAAACTGAGACCTGAAATCCCATTTTAATGTTAGAAAGGTGTGGCATTGTGATGAGATGAACTGTACGTAACATTGACGGGAGTCACAATAAAAAAACTACTAAGGAACGCTCAAAAAATCCATTTATTTCTTTTTGTTGCAAAGAAACCTTCATTCGACAACTACAAGAGAAACTGTTTTATGTCAGTTACTCCACATGAAAGACACAATATCCTTTCGGACTCAGTAATCCATATCAAATGTTGTAATGTCTTCTTGAAGTAACGAAGTAATCAAAAAGTTCAATTTCATCGGATTAACTGCTCTAGAATTCCCCCTCATGAGTTTATAGAAGTTCTCAAGAAAATATATTTATTTTCAGTAACGTCCATCAACTTATTTTCTAAATTAAATGATTTTAAAAAACTTAATTCACATATATATTTTTTTGATGGTTTCAATGTTCTCTTACAAACTACTTCAGTTATATCCTTTCTACAACGTTTCGAAGACTTGTTAAAAGATTTGCGAGTTCCTGAGTGCTGGTTATTACGAAGAATACGCATTGACTCGGTGTCTGAATTCTGATCTACTACTTAACAAATGTGTAATATTAAAACAATTATACTTTCAACTACAAATAATCTCCTGATCTTATCTCCCTAATGGAAATCCTAAATTTCACAGTCAGGAATGGTTTTCAAATACTTTTAATTGGTACTAGAAAAACAACACTGAAATTGTCACTTTCCAACGTGGGCACCGATTGTCATTTGAAAAAGGAAGTTAATAAAATAAGAACGGATTTACTGTTAGAAACAACGCGAGGAATCCAAATGGAATCGTCGGAAGGAAAGTGCAGCTGGAGTTTGCAAAGTCGTAATCAATAATGAAATGGACATCTAGTCACGGAACCAAGCAGTTCATGAACCTACAAGCACGAGATCAAATACTGTAGTTGTTGAGAATGCAAAATATTTAGATTACTGACTTTAAAGCAAATGTTAATGGTCCTAAAAACTAGTTTTTTTATTTGGTTAGCATTATTTTTTTGTTAGCAAAGAACTTCGTTCTACAAGTGTAGTTGTGTTGTTGCAAGTTCTTTTTTAATGAGACGTTTACAAAATAATGCATTAAATGCTTTTTAATTATGTCGCTTCAACACTAATCTCATGGGAATTCACTAACACCAACAGTTATGAGATACGAGATTGTTCTCAGGATATTCAAAAAAAAACATTCGAATTTGATATTCCAAAAAATAAATGTAATCAATAATTATCAATCATTTTTAATAAAGAAATGATCGAGACATTTCGGTCATTGCGAAATTTTGACACCATGGCATTCCTATATAGCACATAGTTTTCGTGGTACAGAGGGGGACGAAAACGCGAAAGAAACAATGAAATTGAAATAATTTATGTCACTAATTCTAAATGTGCGGAGAAATAGAAAAAAACTATGCAGCCTCCGGCCTTATGAGATCCGTTGGATTCCCAGGGGCACGGAGAAAATATAAAAACATCTATATTACTAAATTTCCAATGCATGCAGAAATTGAAACAAAACAACGAAGTCTCCGGACTTGTGTCTATGGTTTCGTTAGATATTCAGAAATTTGGGAAAAATCCAAAAACAATCAAACAGATTTGATTTTATCTGAAAAAAGGAAATATTTGCATATATTTTCCCTCTGTACTCCAGGCCTGCACAGGCATTCTGCATTTGCGAGCCGATCGTCTGCCCGCGACAGCACTGAAAGTCCAAATAGTGGGGTGTGGGAAGCTTTGCGAGGAGGGGAGAAGTCTGACGTAGCACAATGCGAATCGTAGATCGAATGCCTGAGCGTCTAATTAAATGATCCATGCTGCAAAGTTATATGCTTACTTGTTTTAATTCATTATTTTTAGTATTTCAAGCTACAAGGGCCATAATTCACTGTTTACGTCCTGTGTACTGCTGTATATCCACCTTTGTATCCACCACTGCATGTATTTTTCTTTTTTAATTAAAAAAATGAACATGCTCATTGAGTCTCTTAAGCAATATTTTAAAGCAGAAGATTTTAAAAACATTATTGTTTAATTCTAACCAACAAAAATAACAATTTAATAATTGATTGTTCACCAGGAATGTTACAATCTATAAATTATAACAAAATGAAGAAAATTATGAGAGCAATGTCTCACATCAAGATTGACGTACAAAAAGAATAAGTGGCGATTCCAAGAAGGGTAACGTTTAACAGCACATATATGTGTAACCATTTTCCCCCATTATGAAACAGAATAAAAGATATCAACGAGCAAACCTCTGTGACGATGTTACGGACAATCATGAGATTATTACGGGTATTGTTAAATAAAATGCAAAGGGCATAATATTTTTATACTATGTCGTAAACGACTCTGCACTCTTGTCAGAAATTGGAGCAGAAAATAATCATGATTTTTTGAAAAATAATATATTTTAGTTTTGATAAAACCGTCTAATTCAATTGAACATAGTTAATGAAAAAATATTTATTGCTGAAATCAAACAAAAACAATTCAGTATCATAATTGTGTTTAGCAAAACACTTAATTTGTGATTACATCCTAGCAAAGCGAATTACATGATCAGCCCTATAAAAAAATTATAATACTTGGTGTCCAAATCTAATATGTATAATTCGTTGTAGTTTCATATTTTACAAACAGTTACATTATTATACAAAAGGCAATATTACTTGAAGTGTATTCACCGTCATGTTCTCGCCGATTGCTCTTTCAACGTACAAGCTTTGGTTGGAATTGCGGATTCTAATTGGTGGTCCCCACTCCCAGTCATCCCCATCCTTTATCGATTTTCGCATTTGCCCCCGAGCTGCTGGCGCGCAGATTCTCACATTAGTGAAAGTGCAACATGCTGTGCAGGCCTGCTGTACTCATATTGCACTTACCGACTAAATTCTCATAGTCACTGCGACACTGCTTACGTCATAGCTGACATCACGCGACAGCAAGATCCAAGGCAACGGGCAAGGATTACATCAGGTCACTTGTATTAGGTCACTTTTTTACTTGTGTAGTGACTTGTGTGCACTGGTTTTATCTAGTTCTTTTGTTTAAATCTTACAATTGCTTGAAATATTATATTTATTTATGTGGACATTTAAACCTGAAGATGGAAATAATTATTTTCCGAAACGTTGCTGCTATTATGTATCACATGTAATATATTCCAATCACATTGTAATACTTATATAAAACAGTTATCGTAAACAATTTTCTGTCTTTAAAAATAAAAGGATCAAATGCCATCTCACGAAACAGATATTTTTTCCTTCATAATATTTATTCTTTAAAGATAAATCTTTGAATAACACCAAGCACAATTTTTGGAAAATAGTAGTTTTTTAAACATTTTGCGTGAAATATCATAAGCAATTTTAAACAATTATTTTCTCAAAAAACGGTTGAAATTTCTTCTTTGTTTGTTTTTCTAGAATCGTGCATTACACGTTTAACACAGGTCCCATTTTCGGCGATCTCTGAGTTTTTGAAAATTATAAAAAAATCAACATTGCAAAAATACAATATTTAAGAGAAATACATTTTTTAGATGGAATCTGTACTAAAAAAAATTCTTAATGTATAATTTTTTTTCTAGATAAATGGCTAAATACACTTTTTTCAATATTTAAACTATAATCCATGTAAAACCCAAGTCTTTTGGGGCAAGAGTAGACAAGTAAGTCAACAGAAATCCCAAGCGCCAGTCCCCTTTGAGAATATCTCTCTGGGGCAATGCATGTCTTCCTGAACCACTGCTCAACTCCCATAGTCCCCCTCCCTTCTCGGCGCCCTCCCACGCCAGAGATCCCTTGACCTGCTTTCGACCCAACCCTTTCGCCTCCCCCTTCCCTGTCCTTCTGGCTCGAAACCTCACCCTCCCTTCCTCTCCCTTTCTTATTTCCTCTTCCGCCCGCCAGGCCTCCCCGCTCGCTCTCTCCCTCCCAGGGGCGATCGCGTGCGGAAGCGTGAGCACGCTCCCAGCTGTCTCACGCTCTGCGTCACGTCGAAAAGAGCCAAGGGGGGGGAGGGGCGGAAGCATTGGGGCGTGCGCCGGCGACATCAACAGCCACAAGGCAGCAGAAGGCGGCGACTCGAGAAATATGGCGGATTCTGGCGAAGTGAGGGGTGGCGAACGGCAGGTCCAACTTGTGAGAATCGCGTTTCCAGATAAAGCTCTTCGCCGTTTCTTCGTTACTTCGAGACGAAGACTAACTTTTGATTCTGATATGTAAACTCGGCAATCGAATACTCCTTGGAAGGTGAGTGTGGGCTGTTTAACCGTTCTGTTTGTCTTCGTTCAGTGTTATATCTTTTGTCTGCAATGAGTATTAATAAACGGTTACGTATCTGACTTAAATAAAAATGGATTAATAAATACCACGTTTGCCAACACATAAAAATTGTAGTGAATATTAAAATCTAACATATTTTTCTACAGAAGTTATTATCTAACACAAGCCTTTTGACGAAACTTCCCGATCTTTATTTCCCAGGAGGTCGGGTGCGATCGAAAGACCACGCCCGATAAAGGCCTACCGTAATTCTCGCGCTAATTCCGACAAATTTTTGTGTTTCCTCGTAATCCAAAATTCGAGATTTTTTCTTCAGGAATACTTCAAAACATTTCCGATGTTTCATTTCAATATACCCATAACTTTCTGGCTGTTTCAGAAGGAAAGAAACAGTCAACAAACTTCTATGCAGTAACGAAGTTTTTCTCAGTAAAATGTAAGAAACATTGGTTCATATAATTTGTGTGTGTGTGTGTGTATGTATGCGCGCGCGCGCGTGTTTGTCACTAGAAATAACTCGCAACGCGTCATTTTGTTGCGGTCAGTGAGAATGATGTGTCCACCTGCACGTCCATGCTGGGCGGGTCTGCGGCGGCTGCGAAGCTGGCCTTGCGGGTGCCGCCGGCTGCGAGGCGGGCCTCGCGCAGCGTGCGCAGTCGCTCCAGCAGCGCGCGCAGGCGCCGCTCGGCCGCCGCCGCCTCCTGCAGCAGCGCGGCGCAGCGCGCGTACAGCGCCGCCGCCGCCTCGTCCTCCACCAGGCGCCAGCGTCGCGACGACCGCGGCCTGCAACACGGCCGCATGCGTTACGCTAGATGTTACTCAGCTGCTTCCTTCGGGAGTTGTACCTCACTCCGATTCTTTTTCGTAATACGTATTGTTTTTACTACGGGGCGGATTTTGATAACCTAAAACATCGCCAAAAAAAATTAAAAGATTAAAATGATCAAAAGGTGTTCTAGAACTGTTTTCAAAATATAAAAACTAAGAAAAATGATGTAATTTTTTTTACTCTCAAAACTAATTCGGATGAACAAGTTAAGCTGTTGGATATGTTACTGACTAATCGAAGATTCTTCCTTTTGTTCAAGCGACGTCAGTGTGCAACCTTTTGGTTTGGACTGAGCGAAGAAATCGAATAGGCTACTGAGTAAATCTGTGGAGAACATTTATTGCATCTCGTAAATATTGTATGTAGCAAGTTTCATTACCATGAAACTAAAATCAACAAAATTATCGAAAAATGCTTTAAAACTTACGGGAAAAGGCGAAAAATGACATTCGTTGACACCGACGGGAAAAAAAACACTATAAAACTGGGTCATTTGCTTTTTGTCATGGCACAAAATTAATGTCTATGCTAAATTGTTCATTGTTCTAAATGATCATTGGCATTGTTCTAAAGTGAAAAGAAAGAAAATAAAATTTCATTAAAATCCACCCCTAGTTATTACAATCCTAAAGTGAACGTACAAAGAAACGAAAAGTTACCCTCAATGCCCGGCAGCGTCCGTTAAGTTTAAGAAAAGTCATCCGTTAAAAGCAAATGAAACAAATGAGTTTAAGCACAAGATGGCGGATGAGAGCTCATACTTCAAGAATAGTTATTTAAGATACGAGTGATAAAAGTAAAATTTCATTTTGCGAGTTGGAAATGTTGGGATACGAGGTCGATAGTGCGAGTGGTACAATCCTAGGAGCAAAATAAAATAACTTTTACCACGAGTGCCATACAGTATTTTGTAGATTCGTATTATAAAAGCCTACCTACCACATTGCATGAAGATCAGCTGTAGCTGATCAGACGAAAATATTTTGTTTTCTTGGTAGCATTCAGAGATTTATCTGAAGATTTGAGCATCGTCTCACCTTTAGTCCTAGTGCTAAAAAATTAACTTTGAACACCCTATGTATGTTCTAAAAATAATCGCTTATACTTGTTGCTATCTAAAAAAGGTATTTCCTAAATTATTTAGTCTGATAAGAAGATGGCATTACGAAAAGTTTTGACCTATACACGACCGACAACACAAATAACAAACTCAGTTAATTATTTGCTGGTTGTCGGTCTAATGTCGTTAATAACTATATGGTAACCACCACATCCTCAGAAAAACGTAGGACACCAGATCTCATGAAATGAGGTCAGAAGATAAGCAATACGCAGACTTAAAAATGTGAATGCAAAGATGTGTAATAAATGTGAATGTAAAATCAAATGTAATACTCCACTTACAGTTCTTCAGTCATACGTTGGGCCGAATACTAAATGCAGTTGTTTCCTTTACAATTTAAATCGAATAATAAACCACCAACAGTGCAAACCTTATGATACATCAATACATCATGACATGTATGATGAAAAACTTTTTCGTATAATTTTTCCATCTACAACAGTATCACAAATATAATATCCACCTGTGGAGATATCTCAGAGGAGGGAGGAAATTCCTCCTTAATACTTTCTTGTTCTGAATGCAATCGTCAAATAAAATATTTCCTTGAATTTTGAGGGAAAATTTACATTTGTTTTTTCTTGATAGCAATATCGAAATTTTCATTGATCAAGTTTCAAACAATGCATGCTTTTTAACGACGCAGAAACTATTCGAAATCGCTCATGAGAATGAACTAATAGTCTTTCTTCCTCTCGCGTGTTAATCGGCCGTCTATCACAGCGCTCTTGCGACGAGAAGAGGAATCATTTATTGACGGAGCTATACAGCTCAAAGGAGGAACTCCTCTTTTGCGTTATCATCGACGGGCGTCTTGTATAAACGCTTTATGGGAGTTGGGAGATATTACCCGCCAGCAAGAGTCAGGACGCGTCCGGACCTGGGTAGAGCAGTTGACACACGGTGTTAATATGGGCTAGCAAAAGTCCATGTGGACGGGCAAACCAAACTGAACATATTATCTCTTATCCCATTGCGTGTAATCTAATTTGTTCATTTGAAGCAGTTCATGCAATTCCTTCTTTGCCTTTCTTCCTCTTTGGAAGGCGCACAAGCCACCATTTAAATTCGCTTACAACTACGTATATCATAAATATAATGCATGCTTACATCTATTTAATTAATTAAATAAACTACAAAAAATGATAGACCAACTTCTTCCTTATTGAAGTATATTAAATCCTGAAAATTTACCATATTGCAAAAATCTTTAACCATAACCTCAGTTTAAAATCCCTAAATAAAACGCGTGGCGTCGCGTCGCGTTGCGTTGAGAACGGGAGGGTGGTGCCATGGCGGAAAGAAATTCGAGATAACCCTTCTTTGGTTAAATGCAGTAGATGTGGCGTAGGGTGACTGCAAAACTTCCGTTTATTTCCCCTTTCCCACCAGAAATTGTCTTTTATAATATTCTTGGAACATTTGTTTTGTAAAAATATCTGAAAATATTTGAATTGAGAAGACCTGAGGGGCAGTTATGTTATATTATAGTAAAGCACAGAAAAGTGAAAAATCAAGTAATTTTAATACTCATGAAGATATAAAAGACGTTTCAAAAAGGGATGTATGCAACTTCTCTTGTTTCTCCTATTTCTATTTTTTTTTTTTAAATGAGCAGATGTCATACATGTCCCTCCTTCAATTAGTTCCTGGATGCATGCCTCCCATCATCATCAACCTCTTCCCCTCCCATTGGACGCATATTCAACCCTTGAGAATCCACGCAATTTATATCATGGAAAAAGTAATTCCACAAATAAATGAGTCCACACTCAATGCACAATGGTTAAGCTAAGTCCTTGTAAATGGGCTACATGACTGGCGATACCTCACTTTATGCCTGACTAACGTTTTATCAGTTTGTTACCTGTCCGCGCGAACACGAGCATATTTGACCGCATCCCAGCTGATAAAACCATCGGCTTTTTTATTCATACCACGTGTTCCAGGTTGTGTTACTAATGCATGTAAAACATGCGTTCCGTGTTGTGAAATCTATAAGCGTAAGAGTGTTCTGAATGGGCGCACCCCAATTGCATCCCCCATTCAACTCTCTCTAAGCCTTTTAGCTATCTCCCCAAACAGCCATAGCCCAAATGCATCCCGGTTTCGTTTTCCTTGTGAGTACAAGAAAGACCTCGCCTTAATGGCATTGCTTCCAAGATGGTCATTTCGATTTTATATTGGAAGAATATGAAAGAGATTAAGAACAAATATTCGTTTGTATGTTGCTATATTTTAGTTACATTGCGAGCACAAGATTATGCCACGTTCATCTTTATCCGGTTTGTCGCTCGACTGATTTGTATCCTCCTTTCCCGTCCCAACACCAACCGCCTTCTAAGGTAGCCAAAAATGAAGGGGGATTTTCTGGGAAGCGAGTTGAGGGAAACTTGATGGCAGGATGCAATCGGGCCGTTCCGAATACAGCGCCCTCGCCCACACACAAGCGCACCTCAACAAAGGGGAAAATATCAGTCATTTAAAAACGTTTTGAACGCTTTTAATTAAGAAAAATATTCGCTTCAAATTAGGTTTGCTAAAGAGCACACTGGTAAATTTACTTATACATTTACACTATAAATAAGTTACTAGTATCCCCTGATACACAGGGTAAAGCCCTTCATCTAGGTGATCGATTCCCAACACCTTAATTCAATCTACTTCTTTTGAAAGAAGAGTTTGTTTCATCCACCCCTTGCATTTTTCTCTACAATTTGTAGCTTACAAGTAACTATTGCACACATAATTACTCATAAGCAACTTAAAGATGACAACTAGACAAATAATATGAACACAAGTTTTAAAAAATGATCTACGCTATTTATGTATTTTTGTACTAATATTATCATTCTTAATGTTATAAAAGGTACAAAAAAGGTTTCAGAAACAAATTTACTGGTTCGAATTGACAAAGGTTTGATACTAATGTAAATGACTTGAAATTTCAAAAAAAAAAAGGGAATTTTTAATTTATTACTTAGTTGACTCGAAGTTTCGTGTTAAAAAAGAATTATGAACCTCAATATATTTTTTGTAATGAATGAGATCTTGATCTTAATTTTATCGATCAGTTACTGGTGCGTATTCCACTATCGATCCCTATCGACTCCTTGATCATCAATGATACCCTTCAAAATTTCATCGAACCCAGCGGCTTGAAACCAACCCCATTGGAATCACTATTCACTATTGGAATCACATATTCGCGCGTATGCGAAGTATGCGAAGGCTTTGGGATTCGGTGAAGTCGCATGCTTTAAAAAACAAAAGTACTATCTTCCAATATATTATTACTGGAGAAAGGAAATGTCCCCTCCGGTCCATTCTTGGCTTCGACAATGAATCGAAAACGAGATCTTTTGCGCCAGGGCACATAAATGATGTACGATTTAATCACCTCTGCCACTCTTGTTAACCACAGAAGTTATATCAAAATAAATTCTTGTGCATATGATTTATTAATTAAATTAAGATTTTGCGCCAGTCTAAATTACATATTTTTTCAATCTGCCAAATACTTATTCCAAACAAAAATTCTGCAGCGTTCAAACTGGAAAGAAAAGCTTTTGTTGTCGTGGCCGCCAGGACGCTTGATTTAGCCGCCACGAGACAAGAGGCTCGCCGACAGCAAGCTTACGTCAGCGCGGCCACCGCGCGTTTCTGCAAGCGCGGCGGAGCGGAACCGCAGCGTAATCGGCAGCAAGGAGAAGGGGCAACCCGCCTCCCCTTCCATCCCCGGGAGGTGACGCGGGAGAGGGGAGGTGGCCGTGGAGTTGATAAGCGGCGCGCCGGACGCGCGCGGCCCCAGACGGCGTACTGCTAATAGTGGAGTGAGCTACGAATGTGATTACGGACTCTTAGATAACGACTTGGCAATCTCCGGCGATACGAACTTAGGAACGTGGTTATTCAATAGTAGCTTGTAATTTGAACTTTTCTTCTGGATTCACGGTCGACCTCAGCTATTGTATATGGTTATTCTTTTAAACGTAGCGAGTGGCTACGTGAAATAAAATTGTTTGTTTGTGTTCAATGATTTTTTCCTTTTCCCGGAACACATTTGTATTGGCACGCATTTCAGTCCCACAGTTAATGAGGTCAAGGACTCTCTCAATAGAAAATATCATTCCGTTTCCCTGCTACAACAGGGGACAGTCTTGTCATATTTAAAATTACATTTCCTCACTACAAATTAATAACTTGAGTTTGCGAAACGAAGAAAGTTTTTCAAGAAAAATATTCATTGTTGTCATACAGAATTTCCTTCCATTTTTCTTCTAAGAATGATCAAGTGTAACGTGACTTATGTGAAAACGAACAATAAAAATTATTAAGAGAGATTCTTATTGATCGCAAATTCATTCAAAAACATATGCTTTAAATTAATACTATCTTGTGAGTACAATAATTTCCGATATTTAATATTGTGCTCATTGATGTCCTTTTTGCGTTTGCCTTTGAAATTACGCACCAAAAGCATAATTATTTACTACAATTCTGTTATATTCCTTAAAAAAATGTAAAAGTAGGTTTGGTAAATTAACAAAATATAATGATGCAAATAATTTATAAAAGTAGACCTCGAATTTCCCTCTGAATAATCCCAAATCTAAATTCTTCACATAATTATGCAATACCAATTAACAAATGAATGCATGTCCAGAGTGAACTAGTAATACTAATTCTGCAAGAAAATTGTAATGTATTGTTTCTAATATTGTGTCGAAGTAGTCGATTTCAACATACGTTATTTAAAGGAATTTCTTTTGTACTCTTGCATCCTGATCAATTTTTCAATTTACGAACTATGTTAGTATGTAACATGTCTTTGTGCTTTTCGCCTCAAACTTACTTCAGTCACGACAAAATCATTTCAGAATGATAAAATGAATTGTTGAAAAAAATGATACACTGTACACAGCCTTCTTAATTCAACATTACGCAGGATACAATAGAACAGCTTGGCTCTAGATAATACTATCATGAAATAATACTTATATTCTATGATCCTCTGACACATCGGTTGATTGATTTATTGATTAGTGATTCCAAGATGAGAGGAAACACAGAAATAAGGGCTATGATAAGAATAAGGGCCATGATAAGAATAAGGGTTATGATAAGAACAAGGGTTATGATAAGAACAAGGGTTATGATAAGAACAAGGGCTATGATAGGCATAAGGGTAATGATAAGAATAAGAGCTATGATAAGAACAAGGGCAAATATAATTGATTAGTGATTCCGGGTGCATCAAATTGTAAGGTCATTAATCCCGTAAGTGTAGTGAATTTTGTATCACGGGAGGTGTCACATGTTCCCCGCTGGATGGCGAGATCTGGCGCTGACCTACCCGTCGGCTTGAGGAGTTTTCCCTAACCAGATATCTCCCACAAGGACACTGCCCCAGTTATGACAAGCTCCAAACTCCCGACTGACCTCCCGGCATGTGTGGGAGTGCAGTGCAGAGCGTGTAAATGTGAGGTGGGACAGGGTGAGGGGAAGATGTAAATGTGGGTTGGACAGAAAAAGGGGTGAGGATAGGACAAAGAGGAGAAAGGAACGCTCGCTTACGGTCCGTAGGTCATTTGTTAGGGTACTGCCCCAGCATTCGCCTAGTGTTGATCGGAGAAAGCAGAATTCTCCTCCAGACAGCGGCTCGAGGAGAATTCGACCTAGCTTTTCAGCTGCTGTCGAAAACCCTGTCACCGTCCAGACAGAATGAAACACACAATGAAATATTTAATACGAATATGTTTGTAGAATTTTCTTAATTTACACAAAAATGTATACAATTATCAAGAGCCAAGCCTTTGAATTCGTCTGCAACAATTGATGGGTAATTTCACAATAGATTAACCACCGTCAACCCGTTCACCACCGTGCTCATTTAGTATGTTGATATTCGTACCAGGGATTTGCGTACATTTGCATTGTGTGACATCGAACGTAATTTATTGTCGAAGAAAGGCAAAGCGACATCTATGTAAACTGACTGTAGAGTTTAGAACTGTGTGGTTGAAGTGTGGCGACTCGTGACATTTTGCCCTGGTGGGGCCAGGTGTAAATACCGAATCCAATCACAGAATGAATAACTTATTTAATTGAAGAATCGTCATTTAATCGATCGTTTAATTCATGTTAATTATCAGTTAATTAAACCTTTAAATCTGTGTTTTCCACAAAAAACAGAAGTAGGAATTTTTATTAAGTCATTTAATCATAATTGATTAATTAAGGTTACAAATAATTTTGTATGTCAATGGAAACCAAAGATTTTTACAAAAATTACGCTAATGCCATCGCTTATCTTTTGGAATGCTGAGATTTCGAAAGGGGAAGGGAACATATCGTAAAATTAAGACAAGTTGAGTTCGACTTGTTATGCCAGTTGTTTAATCGGTTTGCAGAGAAATAAAATCAGCTACATCTATGTATATCTTCACTTCCTCCAAATACACTTCATACACGAAATCTAGCAGCTCGTTCTTTGTCATATTTGCGTTATATTTATAAATAGAAGAATTGTTTAAATGATCATCTAACACATTATCTGGATTGCCGAGTAACGATAAGTCTACAGAATTGCCACGGTTTTTTGAATCTTCAGATTCATCATGTCCTCTCAATGCTAATTCATGAATGATGAGTGCCAGAGTATTTTACTAAACACTCAATCATTCTACCTAAAATATGTCTATTTTTTGAGACTTATTCATATGTCTCTAGATGGAAATTTTGATCGCCGAATCAATCTGTACCACAATATTCACAGTTCCCAAAGTTTTGAATTTGTAAGCATTTCTAAATGCAACGCACTTTCTTCGTGTTACCTTATCATTTTGCTCAAATGTTTCAGATCCTTACAGCCCACTGTCGTCCACAATCCCTCACCAAATAATAAACAACAAAAGCAAAATAAGCTTTGTTTTTTCTTCACTCACTGTCAACCATGATTTTTTTCTGAAACCACGAATTACAGAATGATCGTTTCTTCTTTCCATTAACTTGTGTAAATAATAAGTCACTCAGTTGATGTGCTTCTAATCGTTTAATATCAATTTTTTCGTCACTGAGTTGAAGAAAACGAAAACAGTGAATCCACTATGTTCATCTCACAACGCGTACTTCGAGTGCACTTTGAAAACGGCGTGCTCAGACTGCCGTTTCTCTGCGAAGGGCCTGCTGGTGCGGGCCCCTAGGAGTGCTAAAATTAGCAAGCAGTGGTCGTGCCCAGTGCGAAAGGCCGCTGGCCTTGTAAACGGAGCGGAGTTACCGCTTTGGGGCCCATGCAAGCCGGGCTCCGTGAGCACTACTAACGCTATCTTTGAGTGCGGCAAGGAACTATGACCGTCAATTCTTGGTTATTGGGACTTGGAATGAGTTCTGGGGACGAATTGTCGATCTTCACGAATAAAGAATTCCGATAAAGTACCACAATTATCACAAAGAAATGGCTGTGAAGATAAATAAATATTTTTGTGCTGTATTAAATATTGGTGAGGCCCGGTCCCAGTGGCCCCTTAGGACGAGCCGCCCCTGTATATATATATATATATATATATATATATATATATATATATATATGAATAAAAATGATAAATTATATAAATGAATCAAAACAGTAAAATGTAAGTATCTACATAGATTGTCCTCGAAACCATTAGTCTTCTATTTTTTCATTTTAAAATAAAAGTATAAAGAAACAAAGTTTCCATTGTGGATTTTTACAATTATTTTCAGTGTACACGAAAGAGAAGTAGTAGCAATGGCGGCTCTTGCTTTGTTTACATTGTTGCACAACCCCCAGATAATAATCGAAAAATCTTATAATATCTTAGGAAAATTTTTTTAATGACATTCAGTATTCAAGATATTTGCAGAAATGATGAAAATGAAACTATTTTGAAACCAAAGAGCGCCCAACTAGCGCTCTCTCCGCCATCTATTGCTCTCCCAGGTATTGCACCATGTTTCACTCTTGGCTCTACCACGTCTTTTACAGTTCCTCTTTGGCCCTATGCTCCAACATAGGGCCTTCCCTTGCGCAACCAGCAGGTGAGGGGTCTTGGTGCCGAGTGCTTCGCGGGGTCCAAGGAGAACACCAATTTTTTTGTCTTTGACTAGCTGTCACAATTTCATGAATTTCGCAAGTTAATGATAGTACACAAGTATATAGAGTCAATTATTGACAGTACTGAATGCATTACTTATGATGTTTGGATTTATTTTCATTTGATAATAAGTTTGTAATTCAAAATGTACATTTAATTTCGAGTTATTTGTGTAAAGGTCATTCTCGGAGGAAATCCCTCATTATCTCTCACGGGGTGTATGTCTTCTACCGTTGGGGCACTACCAATTCCCATCACTGCGGTGACAGTCGGCAAGCGTTGTTGAGTGTGTGTGGAAGATCTTTCATTATTGTGTTGTATACTAGGGCAGTGAAATTTTCGAAATAAATAATTTTATTTGTATAAAACGTGCTCAAACAACAGTGCTTATTGCAAAGTGCTGGAGTGCGATAACCGTATTTTCGAAACCATGTTCTTTTTTATTTTGAATGAATTCTATTACTATAAAGTGCCTCAATGGACAACAAATACAAAAACTCGAGTAACACTACAGTATACCTCTTAATATTTTACGTGAATTTCTTCGTACGTGGGCTGCAATATTGACTAAACAATCAGGTGGTGAGATAAATGAGTTTGAAGTTTCACCTTGTGTATTGAAATGCACCAATCTTGCATTCACACTTCTGCCATTTATTGGTGGAATACTGTATTGAAAGCTGCTCTAGGTAGACCAATCTGAAATTCTAGATAACGCATTAATTCAAAATTCGTATTTTTTGAGTTGTGTCACAATTGCAGGGTACGAGCAATATATTAGTGTACTGATTTTTGAAAATTACATTTCCTGTCATTCGATGGTGCTGAAACCTCCAGTTTGTTGTGGCCCCAGCCGCTGATTAATAATATGAAAACGAATAGGATTACAAAGTTGTAATGAGATTTATCAATTCTCAATGAGCCACACCTTCTTTCACCCGACTCAGATTTTGTACTTGTTGCACTGCTAATAATAATTATAGAGTACATACTGTCTTAGTTTGTCTTCCCTACTAGATTCACTCTTCTACAAAAAACAATCTATATTACCGATTTCCAAACGCGCAGAAATTGAAAGACAACTACGCAGCCGCCGGCCATGTGAAAGGTTTCTATGGTATCGTCAGATGCCCAGGAACTCCAAAAATAATTAAACAGTTTCTATTTTCACAGAAAAATGGAAATACTTGTGTTATTCCGCATAGTTTCGTGCTGCACGTTCCGACTGAATTCGTACACTCTGTGCGTCACAGCTTACGACACAGATGACGTCATGCGACACGAAGACTCCAAGGTAGAAGCTGCCCGCCAGTTAATGCTTGCTATGCACGGGTTGCGTTATGGATCAGAAACATTTTTATATTATCGGTAGGTAACTGATGAATTGCATGTTTGTTTATAATATATTGTGTTATTTCAATGTTCATAAAAGCCGTTTTTGTTAAAATAGTAGCTGAAGTACCCCGCATTGCTGGGGTATTTATAGAAGAATTCACGTAAGAAAAAGCAAAAGTGACAGTTCGCTAAACAAGTGAACATCACATGTAATTCAGAGAAGTATCCCTCCGCCGCGGCAGCTGTTCAGAAACACGTTCACCAGTACGCACCTTACATTCAAGACTCTGCTTTAAATAAACATAATACTTATCACGCAAAAAGTAAATTCCATATAATGTGTATAAAAAAAATACAAATTTTTACAGAAGAGCACATAGCACTGCACTTCCTAATTTCAATTATTTCTCGTGGCGCACTACATTTTTGTCGGACGAGGACATGACAAAAGGAAGCGTGGAAACCATTTACAAGTTAGCCAACTGCAAACGAACGAATCGAGGAAGGAGAGTTCAATGGGATCAAGGACTCAACGACCACAGAACCTTCGGTTATGTTGCCAGTACTAGCTGTCAAAATTGCTTGTTCTTACATGAATCTCTCTATATCACAGTAAGTTATTACACAGGAAGAGGCATTCCAACCTTTCCCGCCCTGCTGCGGAGCCTTCTTCTATCCATTCTATTTTATCTCCGTTCCGTCTTGCCAACCTCTCTCTGTCTTGCTCCCACCTGGAAATACTCTGTCTTCTTCGCTTTCCCTATAAAAATGTTTATATTTTTTAATTGGGGTTCCCGCTCCCAAACTTCACTCACTTTGTATATAAAAATAATCAAATTAATCAAAAATTAAATACATTATTCATGCATTATTTTTGAGGAATTTTCGGTATTATTCCCATACTTTCAATTAGTTGCCACATAGTAAAACTTATTCTTTTTCCTATTTTTTCGTATTTAGTTATAAACAGTGTTTATAAAGAAAACTGAAATTAATCGTTGATCCCACGCCGAGGCAATTGAAATCCAAATACATTGAACTTGAGTATGCGTTTTAGTATGCGTCCTTTTGGCTCACGTAAATTGCCATTAACCACTTAGACAATTATAATATCTACAAAAATTCGATAACATACTGTGGATTCCGGTTTGACCAACTGTTTTCTATTACCTAAAATAAAGCCTCTTTAGTTCCACTTTCAACAACCTTGAAAAACAGTGGTTGACACACATTCAATTTCTCACTACTCCTTTATTTCAATTAAACCGAACAGAACTTATTCTCATCAATTTAAATCATCATTCCTTCACCAGCCAAGGGTTTGCTTTCTACACTACAATAAAATACTTCCCTTCAAAATTCATCCATCTGTCAACAGTTTCAGCCTAAAACGTAAATCATTCCCAATAACTTTCATTTGACTCGAACTCGCAATATGTAATAATCATACATAATGTACGACAACTAATCCAAAAACTATTTCATATCGAATACATGCGTGCATACCTTTTTAAAATATGAAACATTCGTCAGCAAAATGTCGTTTTCCAAACATTCCATTTACGACTAAGTACATTTCTCCCTTGTTCATATAATACATTTTCGCCTAGACGCAATTAAAATCAATATTCAAGTTATTTTTATAGAGTGAAGAAAAACCGAAGCATTCTTAAATATAAACATTTCGCATTAAACAATTGACGATAAAATCAACAGTCTTCACCTATCCTACAGATATACGCAATTCTGTACGTTGATGAACACAATCGTAGACCTCAATTGTCATCCTCAGGTGGCGCGTAGCTTAACTATGGACATTGATGCACTTGAATCTTTGATGTAATGCTAGCCGAAAAATGTCCAGAAAAGTAATTATTTTGTGAATATGTTAAGGTTTATGGTTGTAAATCGTAGCCTACAGTACTCCAGACCTTTAAAGGGAGCTAGCGCAAAAGTTTCGTCAGTATTGTTTCACTAGATTCAGAGATTATCGCCCTGTAAGTCAAGGCATGTCTGTCTAAAGATATATTAGTATAGATATAGATGTAATTTAATGTAGTGTTAGTTATTTGTTGTTCTTGAGCAGTGTAAGAGTTACTTTGTGGAAAACCATTTTGTCCGGAAACATTTTTGTAGCTGAAGGCCACTAGTATATCACTATATGAATTAACAAATCACGTTTTACATTAATCTTTTTATTTAAAAATGTTCATCTTGCCAAAAGGAATCTCTTAAATTGTAATAGTATAGAATACCAAAAATATCATAGAAGAAATAATTATATCGATTTGATCTTTAACAGTTTTAATAGTGCACTAAAGTTTTTCATCAATAATCCGTGAACGTCGGACTTCCGTAAACGTGGTGTAGATCAAAATTATACCAATAAACTGATATAGTTTACTTATCGACAATCGACGCCATTTTTGCTCCACCCCTGTCAGAGGACCAACCTCATGGATTTTAAAAGTGAAGTGTTGATTATTTAGCGAACATAACAGAACTAGTATATTTTTGTAAGCATGTGCCACGATTGCCCACGAGTGGACACTTCTCCTGTTTATAAATCTTACTTTAATTATGTAAATTACTTGTAAGGCGTAGTGACGCTTCTCTACACTTGTCGAATTTCACGATGATTCTTCGGACTTCTGCGCTCACGATTAACGTAAAACATCCTAGAATGTTCAACGCATCATTTCCAAACATCTCTGAGACTGCGGCCTTCTGGATTTACATAAAACATCGTGTATATCGAAACAAGTTTTTTGTTCCCGACCCCACTCTTTTCATCTTTCACAATTTCTACTAACTTCATCAAATTCATCGCCATAACTAGCCTGCACTTTAATCCCCGTGCAGTTGGAAATCGACTTGTGAAAACTTTCAATTGTTAGATCAGCAACAAATTTCAACAAACGAAGTACGCATGCCAAGTAGTTTGTCCTAAGGTAAACGTCAGCTCAATAAATTGATTGATAAAAACTATTTATATACAAACATAACAAAAAACATAAACACCATTTATATACATGTATATGTGCGTGTGTTTGTGTTTGTATGTGTCTGTGTGTATAAGGGAATGCGCGTATGTGTGTCGCACATAGACTCAAAAACTACTCGCCCGATTTCGCTGAAATGTTCACATTTCGTTCTTATTAGTAATGGGAGTGTTTACACAGTGGTTTGAATTAAATCGGACATGTGGGGGCGTTGTTGATGATTTATTCGTTTATGACGACTCAAGAGCCCCTGAACTCTACACAACCCGCCACACAGTCAAGAATGAAGTGCGTTTTCGCAGCATACAAGTATTCTGCCCCTGCAATTGTGAAATATCGGCCGGAATTATTACTTGAATCTCGGACAAGTACATTCAATGTATCCAAAATACTGCCGTAGCGAACGCACGCCCAACTTGAGGGAGAACGTTTTAACAATTGAATACTTGACAACCATGTCTAAACCAGGACACAGAACAAACCCATAATTGTGAGAAAGTATTTCGTCTAATTTTTGCACAGCTTGGCGTAAAACTTTATTAAAAAATCACGTGAGCTGTAGTGTGTGATGTGTAATACACTGTAATAGCGAAGCATTGTCCGTCCACTAATTAATTATATATAGTAAACCCTCATTAGCACGAACTCGTTTAACACGAATTTCATCGTAACACGAACAAAACTTCGGTCCCGGCAAGGAATTACGGTAATACGGACATTTATAATTCTCTGATAACATTACTTTTTATAAAACAAACTCCGATAATTTCGGTTCCTTGGCATTCGTGTTAATGAGGGTGTACTGTATAACAATTTCCTTAAAAAAATAACAAGTAACTTCGGTTTTTGAAAAATAATGTATTGCACGTTTCAAATCACCAAATCCACTGGACATGCACATTTAGAAAGTATTTAAGTAAATTAAAATGAACTTTCATTTAAATCCAAAATTATGTTATTATGGGGTAAAGGATTAACCATTCATTTAATTGTACGAAACCTGAGTAATACTTGAGTTTTTAATACTTAATAATCTGGAGTTAATAGTTAAGTCCATAACGCATAAATTTAGACACGTGTTTATTTGTCTTGCAGTCATTGAACAACACACCAGCTTCTCCATTCATAAAAGACAAAGGTACACAAGGAAAGTCACGAAGGTGTACTCACATTTGGTTAGCACCACTCCGCCGCTGGCCATCCGCGGAGTCGGCCCTCCGGCGCCCTTACGACCTCCGCCTGCGCCGGCGCCTGCGAGCGGGTCACGTCGCTGTCAAACGCGCGCACTGCGACCTCCGCGGCCTCCGACAGCGCGGCCACCGCGGCGCGGGGTCAAGGCCAGGTCGCAAAACCGCGACGCCGACGAGCATCGATCGTCGACTGCGGCATGTGGGTTCGCACGTTCCGCCCGCACCGACGCTCCGAGCCGCGCCACGCCACGCCAAGGCACGGCACACTACGCCACACCGCGCCGCGCCGCGCCGCGCCGCGCAGAGGCACGCGAAGACTCCCGGAAGTTCGCCGCACAGAGGCGAACAACGCGGGCGGCACGCTAAGCACGCTCCCAACACTCACCCCGCCGTGCCTCGCAACGCCAGTTCCTTGCGAACGGCCGGTACTGCCGCGAGTCTGCCGCCGCTGCCGGGAGTGTTCCTGTTGCGAGGGCTGAGTCAGAATGAAGGGGAAACCCCAGCTCGCGCGAGACGGCGTGGCGCGCCCGGCGCGGGGCTGACCGGCACTGCGGCGCCGTCGGCGGTGGCGCGTCCTGTCGGGGGCGGTCGGCGCCTTCACGCCGTCTGCCTCCGTGGGGCAGCTGCAAAGCAAAGCGCCGCGGCCTGAGGCGGCGGCGGCGGCAATCGATAAAAACTATGTCAGCAGGTAGGGGCGCGCGGCTGGTACGACGCCCGCCCCCGCCCCACCCCAAATTATCCGGCCGCCGCCTCAACACGGGGCGCCTGCCCCCTCTGCTTGAGAGTCACAGACTTGTCTGAAGGGCTGCGAAGGAGGGGGCCGGAATATCAGTATCACAGACATTCTGGTTATGTGCGCGCTTCAGAATGTGCCGGTATCGCCAAGAGCTCCAAACGAAGATTGCGTTCTGAACATTGCACAGTTGTGCGGAAGGAATTAAATGTTATTTTCATAGGATACATGACAATAATATTATGTATTAGGGAGTTCATTGATAATCATGATCAGAGACACGACTTCCAAATGCATTTTTAAAGTAAGCTTACTACACCACTCAAACTTTGTAAGTGTGTTTCATGGTATCCTCTTATAAACTAATGCTGCAGCTATACCACAAACTTCGCATTGTTGGTAATTTTTAAGTTTTCGAAAATTCAGAGACTTCAACGGAAATTAAACCTTCGCCATTTTTATAAGTATACTTCCACTATCCGAGAAAAATGTAAAGCAAAAATTTGGAGACATTTTTGAGAAAATACTTTTAAAATTCCCTTTATTTCATGCAAAACTACTCATATTTTCAAAAAGGTAGGGATGACCTTCATTAAAGAACAAATTTTGAAGAGCAGATTTTGTTGATCACTCTCTCCCTCGCCTCTCCCTTCTCTCCTCTCTCCCTTCCCTCCCCTCCCCTTCTCTCTCTCTCCCTTCTCTCCTTTCCCTCCTCTCTCCTTTCTATCCTTTCTCTCTGCAATATCTTAAATGTAGAAAGACACCGATATTTTTAATTTTTTTATGGAAAATGAATTGTCCACTTTTTTGATACCAGGACAAATATTATTTTTTCTGCGAAAGATTGCCGTTTTTCTGCAACAATATATTACATAAACGGTATGTAAGAAAGTAACTAGAGGTGCTACAACAGAATAGGATGTAGATTGTTTCCTTAATGAAAACAGTTAAGACCCATATTTTTACCCAATGCACCATAGATATATACTACTAATATTTTGTTTGGTACGGAAAGTAATATTATTTCCATCTTTAACAGTATTATTCCGTAGAAAACTGATTAACTTATTATGAGTTATATGTGTATAAATGACGCAAAAAAGTGTTATTATTTTTTTCAATATGTAAAATCAGCAAGAAAAATCTGAAAAAAATCAGTCGTAAAGAACCCCTTAATAGCAATTCATAGGAATGTTTTGGAGTCGTCACTTCAAAAATAAAACATAGAAAAATACACTAAAAATAACTTTCAAAATAACACTAAACATGCTATCTATACAAAATTGAATTAAGCTTGGGATCATTTTAACCCCCTTATCCTGCTATAGCCTTTGAACAAATTTAGGTTATTCGTATTACGAACTAGTTCAGCTGATGGTGAGGGGAGGGTCTGATCTGTGGAGTGGAATGTGGAGCGAGTCACGCTCGATGTGAGGAGTTGAGTAAAGCTGGACGTTGATGTTGGTGACTCCTGTGTCTAGAATATCGGGCAACTTGATGGGATAACGGGGATAGTATGTGGGTCCAGGAGAGGAGATTAATCTTAATCTGTTAGTACGTACGTAATTGTGTGGTTGAGATCTAGTGGTATTAGTGACTCTGCACCCCCAGGAAATGTGTTTAGCATTGAGGTCACTTAAAAGTATAGTTGGCGACTGGAGTGTGATGAAGTTACTTAACCTGGCGAAATTAACTTTAGATTGGATGGATAAAACAACTGAAGCCTCGAAGATTATGAAGAAAATGAGACAAAATAATGTAAAAAGATCGTCACACAAAGAATTCCTGTTCTGAAATGGTTACATCATTACTCCCTACTATTACAGGAAAGTAGATTTGGATATGAAATAGAACAAGATGTAAACAATTCTCAGGAATGTGAGGCAGAAATGACAAAAAAAGACGTGAAAATCGCGTTACAAAAAGACAAAACAAACAAAGCTTGGGCGAGGAAATCTGAGAATGAAACTTCTCACGTACGGTGTAGACAGAATTATAAAATACGAGACTGATGAACAAAATATAATTAGGAAGACCCACCTACAGAGTGGAACATGTCTTAGGGGCATCAGTGTTATACCGTCTGTAGCAAGATTGTTCTCTAATATTTTGACTGAATGAACAGAAAAAGAAATATCTAATTTGAGTGAGAAACAAAGTGGTTTTAGATTGGGACCATCTTGCCTGGATAACCTTTACTGTTTAAGACATTTTATTGGGAAATGAAAAAGCAGGAATATAGATCTTTGCCTGACATTTATAGATCTTAAAAAAAGCCTATGATAGTGCTCCCCGCATTGAGAAGCAATGAGAGAAGTAAATATAAAAGAAAATTGGATCAACATTGTCAAGAAACTGTATAAGAACACTGAAGTGAAAATTTAAAATTGGAAAAAACTGGTAACTCAAAATATATTTCTAAACAAAGGTCTTAAGCAACTATGTGGTTTATCGCCAATTTTGTTCGATATTTACCTTGAGCAAGCTCTGCATACATGGTACAAAAAGTGTTCGGGCATGTAAATTGAAATTGGAGACGACAAACTCCACACTCTCCTGTAAGCGGATGATCAAATATTGAATATTACTCCAGATGAAGAGGACAATTAATATATGCTAAGGAAAATAAAAGAACACAACATATGGGGTATAGATATAAATTTTAATAAAACCAAGTGCATGTACATTGGAAGAACTTTACTGGACATAATAGTAGATGGTGATAAAATTAAATCCTGTAACAACTTGAAATGCATTGGGTCAATAATAAGTAACACTGGCACATGTGATAAGGATATTAACTCCACAGTAATAGGTAAGAAAACAAATACTCCACACATTGTGATATGGGATTGCAATATCCGACAACATATGATAACACGGTATGATACAGTTCGAAATGAGAATGAATGGAAGCAGATGGAGGTAATTTGTTCAATTACTAAAAGATTAGAAGACAAAACACGCCAATGGTATGGATAAGTCCAGAGGATGTCTGAAGGAAGTTGGCCAAAGAAAATATTGAAATGGCAACCATCAAGAAACTAGTGGTGCTACAACAGCACTTACTTTCCCGTATTAGAGGAAACAGCTAAGTAGTACTGTAATATTGCACTTTATGCGCTACTAACATCTTCGCTTGGAACTCACTATTTCCATTGCAGTGTTGTCAGAACTATGTGAATTCTACAACTTCACAAAAATAGAATGCAAAAGTTTTGTAACCCTGTATTAGAAAAAGAAGCCTGATACCCTGGAAATATAGAAATGCCTTCCATTGGGCCATGATTAGGGAAGAGTATTTTAAAACCATGCAACAAATTCTCTACTCATTACAAATGGTACAGCATTTGGTGCAAAACTAAATATTTGCCTGCAAATATCAACATAAATTAGACAATTATAACTCCTTTTTATACAGCTCCATTAGGTCACAACAATGACACTAATTCACAGATATTCGCGAGCGCAAAGTGAATTCCATTGTTGCAGACCCTGCATTGTCGCTATTCTGAGAGCTATTAATTCTTTTTACTTATTTCAAATATTTCAAAATAAACAATTTCTAAAATATTAATGTGTAAGTCTATAACAAAGTTCGAATGTAAGAAACGAAGAAAGAAATAATATACAAAATTGCACATTCTAATTTGCACAAAATTAAAGAAAAACTACTCGTATTTTGAAACAATTAAGCATGACCGTATTTATTTTATTTATTTATTTGTCAAAAAACAGAAACAGAATGGCACAGACTTTCCCGTATTAGTTTTCTATTTTCCTGGGTCTTCGCTAGCTATTCGGAATTGCCACATACTCTTTCTTGCCAGCTACCATCTATCATCGCCAAAAGTACATTTTTTGTCATTTTCTTAATTTTTCGGTTTCCTATTGGTAGAACAGAAACATTAATTTTAGAATATTAAAGAACACAAAAACCTAGCCGTAAATGGCAATTTTCTTTTAAAAATTATGTGCCGTTTAAGAGAAAATGGCGTTTTAGCACTACTAAAAATGCGAAATTTGAAGCTCATTTTCACAGAAAATTTTTGAGTTTTCAAAATACTTTATTTGAAGTTATTTGAAGCACTTACACTCACAAATATAATCATCTTTACAAATTGCGGATAATGGGGCAAATAAAATAGGCAGGTATTTATTCTAGCTAAAGTAGGGAGTAAAAACACGGGAAATCTTAAAACTAACCATTTAAAAGTAATTATTATAAAAGAATAATAATTCAAATGATTCACATATTTATTCTAATTCTAAAATTTACATTAGCACTTACGTTGAAGAAAAATATATTTTATTTGTTAGCTTCATTCTATATGACTATCCGGTATGGTGACGACGAATTTATTTTACTCGCGACGCGACGCTGTTTCCTCGAAACCCTATTGTGGAATCTCTTTTGAAACTTGAAATGGTATCAGTGAAAACGTAATTATAGATTTCGTACTTCGCATTTATGTAATCGCCAGGAGAGAGAAGGGTATATCATAAACAGACAGCTCTGTCCTCAAAAGGTGTCAGAGGCCATATGCAAACATATGACACAACCTGACATCAGAGCCTTCGCACCGCATCCACAGAAACACACACTGTGCCTTCATGTCGACCAGGCTTGCAAGAATGTTTCCATCTCGGTAGAGATTGGTGCCAGGAGGGGAAAGGGGAAAATGAAGGCATAACAAAGCATAAATAAAGCAAAAAGCTAGAAATAGGCCTCAGAAGCTAATAAGTCAAAAAAGGCAAAATGAAAAGCTACTAAAAAACTCCAGAAGTACAATTGAGTCATATTGTCCAAAATCATAAAATCGTATTAATAATAAAAAGGCATTTTGCCAAACGGCCGGGCTCTAGTTATCACATTATAATCTTAATGCTGTGGGAATACATGTTGGGTCATTCCATGCAAAATTTCAGGTTTTCTGACAGTGAGTCTCAGATTTTTTCATATTTTATTACATTAATCTACTAATGATGAACAGTTAGAAGACAATTTATGGAATTAATATCTTCAGCAGTTAAGCAACAATTACGGGTTAAACATGGACGATGACACAATGTACTCAATAATGATAATATTTATGACGTTCATAAAATGAATAAAACTTTGAAAACGGGCACACTATTTTGAAGATAAATGATCATATTTTAAGCAGTTGATAATATATTAAGGATTGAGACATTTGTTTATAATAAAAATGCTAATAAATTAAACAAATACATTTTTCTTCAAAAATAATATTTTCTTTTCTTTTATATTTTACACACTGCAGGAAGAACCAATAAATAACCATTCTGCAAACTGTCGCGATGGAATCTTAAAAAATGCGTAAGTTATTAAATAAAAAGTATACGCGCATTTTGCTCTTAAGGTTGAAAGTCGCGTGCCTCTGCCCAGCGAGGGGTGACGCATGGTCGTAGGCAGGCACCGCCAAGTTCATTCCCTAGGGATATCCATCGATGCCTTCGAAGGGATCCTGACACCAGTTTACAGGCTTAGTTTTCGCGTGTTACTGTTCAGTGATACATCGTGATAGAAAATGCCAAAGATTGTGAATACGTTTAACAGGCTTTGGTGCTGCAATCCATTCGGACTCGAGAAGCACAAAAGTCGGGTGGGTAAGAGAAAGATTACAGAGGCGATGCGGAAGAAAATATCGAATTTAGTGGTAGGTGAAGCAATATGCGATGTTTCGTCACAAAATATCCAAAATGCCCAATGCAGATCTTAGTGACTCAACTGAAACAGTGAAGTGAAAACGTCAAGTGAAGAGGAGTACGTAGCCCCAGGAGTTGCAGAGGAAGCCACTATCAGTAATGTAAACATTTTGTATCCTCTGGGTCAATCACCATTGTCATTGCGAAAACAAACCTGAGAGATATCGTACGCAAGGAGAAAGGTGAGTGGCGTTTCTGAATTATTTCATGTGAGTACAGAAAGCAATGATGGAGAAGAAATGTTGACACAATTCAAAGAAAAATTTTCAAACGTGAAAACAGCTAATGAGAAATACATGATTTTAACGTGTTTACCAAAAAGTTGGAGTGAACAAAAAATAATGGTCGAATTTGGCGTATCTCTTCATGTAGCTCCTACGGCAAAATTAACACCTAGAGAAGTAGTTTTGCGAAATCCACCATCGCGCGGCGGAGGAAAACTGTTACGCCGAGCGCTGACGAGGAGCGCTGTGGCGCGGCGGCTCTAGCAGCTGAGACGAGTTCGTTAATGGAGCGCCAGTAAGATACTTTTATTCATAACTTTAAAACCATTCAAGATTCCATGATGAAATTTACAGAGTAGCTTGAAAGTAGTTTCAGCAATTTTTCTTCCAAAATTCAAGAATTTAAAAATATTATATTTCCATTTATTGCATATTTTAAAATTTGTTTACTTCCTAATTGTTAAAGACTCACGGTAAAAAAAGTATCTTTAGCGTAAAATTATCCTTTACATTTCTTCTACAAATGGTGTCACTTTCATATTTTTTGCTTGTTTGCGTATCATCGGAAAAAATCATAACGGAATGTCTACAGACTGCTAACCTAATATTTCAAGTGCCCATTGTTGCTAAACAATGGATGATGAGACAAAAATATTGTACCTGGTTCATGCAGGTATCATAATAAGTAAGGTGGCAAAATATTTTTAAATTCTGAGATGTAGTGCCAGATTTCCTACTTTCTTGCATGGAATGACCCAGTTTTGAAGGACTGTGTAGGGATCAATGAGACATGTTTATAGCGGTTGCTGCAAAATCCGGTTTTTTACTAATTTTATGACACTAAATTTAAAAGTGTAAAAATCTGCCCTTGTCCATAAAATAATATTTAAATCGATGTTAATAGCAAATAAAGACAACATACTAAAAAATATAAGTGAAATAAAATTTTCTCTTCCAACATTTCCTTTCCAATTTGGGAGTTATCAGTTACGAACATGGAGAGCGGTTCCATCAGAACTATTGGAAGACGTCAGGGAAGATGGGACCCAGCCATGTTAGCAAGTAACTGATGGTCAGAGCCATTTTAACAACATTGGGGACCCTTGGGCCTAGGTTAATTTGGGGGCTTCCTATTCTTATTTTCACCGATCTCCCCCTCCCCAATTTCGATGCTGAAATATAAGGAAATCCTATGGCAATCCTATCCTATCCTATCAATTCACATTGTATTTTATATTTTTTGAAATATTTTGAAAGCATTTCTTTAGCGTTTCAGTTTTACATTATTCAAACAAAAACATGTCAACATATATGCGTAAGTAAGGATAACAGATTTATAATTACATTGAAAAAGAGTACAAATTAAATAGTTTCAACTTTTTATTGAATTGGAATATAAAATGGAAACGCATCAACCAGAAATATTCCAAATCCCTTTATAGTATTTGAGTAAACTCCTCGTCTACGAGCGTGTGGAAAAACGGTTCCGTCTCTTCCCGTGCATCAATCGAGACATATCAGGTGTCATTGAACGCGTCTCGGTCTCCTGATGGAGAACTGATAATATGTTTTCCGATCCCGCCATAAAATTCCAAGAAATTGCCAAAAACGTGTTTTTTCGTGTTTTCGCGCTGCGATCTCTGCGAGTATGACGGGAATTAAATCAACACCGCCTAAATAGATTCTAAATAGACCACCTAAATAGAACTTTCAAATTGGTTTCGTAATACCAATTAACCTTTAGCCCCTTCTAAATCCAAACTGGACCAGAGGATGCAAGCAGATTTATTGCGAGCTTTTGATTTACTCCCAGGGCAGAGGATTCTTGCGGCAGATAGTAAAGGAATTCAAGGAAAATGGGTACACACACATACACAAATTCAGTAACAAGTTCAGATATATTCTTAAATTATTCAATTTTAAGAAAAAAATACAATTTCTTTGCTTGCTCTGCGAGAGAAAAAAAACAATGCAACAAACAAAAAAATGGGAAGAATATTTTCTAGTGATCGAAATATATGCTTGAAACACTTGTAAATCTTCCAACCTCTTTAAACAAATCAACTGACTATGGTAATTGTACAAAAATTTAAATCAATGACTCAGTCGACTGGTACTCTTTCAATCTCTGCCTTTCGTGCACGTTTTTGCTTGAAATTAAACACTTAATTATCCTAACTCACAATTCATACAAAAAAAGAAAAATTACTATTTACAATCACCAATTGAATTCACACTCAATTACTCTGATTCTCTCACAAGTTTTTTTTACACATTGTTCAAAATTTTTCTTAGCTAAGCAATGACTTTCTTTACAATTAACTTCAAAAGAGCAATGTTCTTTTCATTCATAAGGTATTCCAGATTCATGATATGAAAATTCTAGGTGCAACAAATTACGCGAGTTATTCACGAATTCTGTAAAGCGTAATATTCGCCCTACTTACTACGAAACCGTCTTTCCAGCTGCTCGCGCGTTCGTGGCCTCGCTAACACGTCCCCTTCTCCCTTACCGTTACCTCAGCGCTTGCGGCTCGGCGTTCGACCTTGGCTCCGCGCTTCGTCGACACCAGAGACTGCGTTGTTGAAATTCGCCGCTCTAGCAGCGATGCTGGGTCTCGTCTGCTTCTCACTTCTTATTTTCCTGGTACTCTTCTTTCTTCCTCGCCTCTTCTTCTCCTACGGTCCTTCTTCTTCCCGTTCGGTGGCCCTCTTCTTCGTCTCCTTCCGGAATTGTTCTTCAGCGCGATTGTTAAGTTTTCGCCCGCGTGCTTATTATCCTCGCACGATCACAGCCGGATGGCCGCTTTTAGCTCTGTCCAGGGCGTCGCGCACTTGGATATTTGAATAGCTGATTCATTATGGCACAGCGTAATTGTTCCTGACTGATTCCACGTACTCAATCAGCGCGTAAATCACTTAAATTCTGGCCACTCGATCCACCAGAACAAAGTGAATAACGCCGTTCTAGTCTTTTGCCCTGAATTCTAATGCGTCGTCTTTTACTGCACTCTCCTCCAACACAACTTTAAAAAAACTGCTCACAATATTACTAATTCCAAATCTCATTCGTCGCCTACTTCAATTAAACTCTCTACTAGAATTACAAGCAAACTAGACTCTGACTACTGTACGGAATTCGCACGTCTTCGTTTTACCAAAAGAACAATACTCGGCGACAGCTGAAGCAAATACGAGGCTTCTGATCTGGCGATCAGCGTATTTATGTGGAAGTTCGTAGGGGTGAGTTGGCCTCGCCTCCCCTCCGCCGCTAACCACTCCTCCTGCCTACACCGCTCTGAACTACTCTGTGCGCCGCGCTATATCGCCGCCATCCATTACATTACTGCTCGCCGCTGACTTCCGCGCGTCTTTCAAAACATTCGGCTGTGCTGAACAATATCTTCATTGTTGTAACAAAGCAATCGTTACAATATATATTCGTCTTCAGAACAAAAATCAGACCGAGTTTGTGGAGTTTTAAAATCTTAAAATAGAAGACAAATATATGGAAGTGTTAAGTAACACAGGGGAATCAAATGTAGTTGTAGAAGAATTTTTCGAACTAATTTCATGTTTTCCTAAGATCTATTTATTTGGGAGCGTTCATTGATTAGAAATAGCTTGTCACAAATTGCCTCTCTTCTTTTCTATAGATGATAAAATACTTGTGCAAATGTTGGATATTTCTTGATATCATATTTTTTTTATCGGACAGAAAAAATCAAAGAAGACATACAATGTACTTCATTAAGATGCATGTTTACTTCAATTATTTCTCCCGAGATGTAAGCTAGGTTATGTTATTACATTTTATTATAATGCCCTTAATTCATTCCAAGCTTTCTCCTCCTGAATTTTATCAGGTTCATTCAGGAAATGAAGTATTGTTACTTTTAATTGCATATTAAAGTGCATATTTAAGATATTTAGGTCATATTTTTGAAAGAAAATTTCAAGATTTTTTAGAGAATAAAAATCCTCTCCCTAGTAATGATAATTCAGAGGCAAGTTGAATTGAACTGAATTGATACCAGGTTGGTGGAAGTTGGGTTGTACGAGAACTGAGAAGTACTTCGTATTGAGAAGTAACTTTCACTTTTGAAACAACTATTATTTGTAAAGTGTTTTCTCAGGGGTGCAGCTAGTTGTATGTAAATCAGACGTCTTTCAAAGCAGAAAATGGCATTAGACCGTCAATTCAAATATGCATTGAGGTTAAATTTTTAATTATTAAAATATGGTAACAATAAGGTAACTGAAGTTTTCTTCTAATCGACATATTCAATTATAAGACACAATCGCGACAAAAGTTCACTAATTGAACTAGTGGTGCTACAGAATGGCACAGACTTTCCCGTATTAGTTTTCTATTTCCTATGGTCTCTGCTAGCTATTCAGACTTGACACATTCTCTTGTCGGCTGCCATCTATCGCCGCCCAAAGTACATTTTGTTTTTACATTTTATTAATTTTTCGGTTTCTTAATAGTAGAACTGAAATATTATTTGAAGAATATTAAAGAACAGTAAATCCTCTTCCTAAATGGCAATTTTCTATGGAAAATTTGAATCAGTTTTTAAGAAAATGGCGTTCAAGCGCTACATGCAAATTCGAAATTTGAAGCTCTTTTCACACAAAAGCTTTGAGTTTTCGAAATGCTTCAGAACTCAAATGGGAAAAGATTAGTATTTCTGTGTGAACAACGTAACAAGATAATCAGAAATGGCTTCTTCCAACACAGAGATGAGCATAAGTATACCTGGACGGACCAATAGAGTGGTAGAAGGTCAGTGATAGACTATGTGATTACTCCGCAGAATTTCCAGGAAGAATGTTGGATGTTCGGGCACACCGAGGACCAGAATGTGGTTCTAATCACTACTTGGTGAAATCAAAAATAATATTCCCTCCTAGGAAGTATCGTAAAGAGAATCCTAAGGACTTAGGGAAGAAAGAAAACGAACAAGAAATAAAGTACAACTTGGAAGGACTGGCACATAGTAGTACCGGGAGAGATGGCTCAGTGCATCAACCTGATGTCACTGCAGTCCCTCTGACCGGGAGGTCCTAGGTTCGAGTCCCGACGGTGGCAGGATTTTCGACACTAGCTTGTCAGCTAGGTCGAATTCAGTCGCTGTCTGGAGGAGAATTCTAGCGGCCGGCTGCTCTGATCGGTAGTTTTCCGTGGTTTCTCCGATCACCACCAGGCGAATGCCGGAGCAGTACCCTAACAAACGGGCCACGGACCGCGCGCGATCTTTCCTTCCTCATCCTTGTCCTATCCTCTCCCTCTTACACACACACACTTACACTAACATGCACTACACTACCACACATACCGGGAGACCGGTCGGGAGATTACAACTTGTCCCGGCTGGGGCGATGCCCCGCTGGTGGGAGATACTTGGTTGAGGGGAAAACCCCGCTAGTCGACGGTAGGTCGGCGCCAGATCTCGCCATCCAGCGGGGAAAAGATCATCGCCACCTCCCGGGGGAAAACACGCACTACACTTACGGGACTAATGACCTCAGCAGTTGACGCGCCCGGAAACACGAATCAATCAATCAATCACATAGTAGTACACGTTATCTTTATCAAAATAGGTTAGATAACTTATTAAATGAAAATACAGAACCAACAAATACTGTCATGTATGAACACCTAAAAAGATGTCTACACCAGGCTGCGAAAGAAGCCTTAGGGGAAGTGGTCGTGAGAACAGACAAAAAGACTAAATACTGGATTAATGAAGAATTGATAAATGAGATTAGGGCAAAGAAACAGTTATTTGCAAAATGGTTAAGTTCCTATGAAGACAAAGACAAATTCAATTACTTAATCCAACGGAGAAGAGTAAGAAATCTGATAAGGAAGGAAAAACAACAGTCGTGGGAAAGGAAATGTAAGGAAATAGAAATGTATATAGGTGGGAGAAAATCCACGATATTACAAGCAAACAATGGGAAGAGTATTTCAGTAAATTGCTGAAGGAAGACAGGCCGGAATTCATGCTTAATACCGAGATCATATGTCCAAGAGAATGGCTTTCGAGCAGGGCGCTCTTTCATTGATAACTTATTCTGTTTATCACAAGTAATGCAAAAGAAGTGGCAAACGGGTAGAGAATTACACATCGTCTTCCTCGATATCGCACAAGCGTATGACAATGAGCCAGTGAATAAATTATGGGAGGTCCTGCGACGTCTAAATCTGAATAGTAGTCTTATTGCTGCAGTGAAAGAATTATATTCAGAGCAAGCAGGAATAGTGAAAGTAGGAAAGCACTTGACAGAATCATTCCCAATCACGAAAGGCTTAAGGCAAGGATGCTGCATTTCACCGACATTATTTAAAATCTATGTGAATGAGGTTCTGCAGAAATGGAAAAGGAGTTGTGCGGGAATAGGAATACCGTTGGATCAGGGGCGGTTCTTTATAAGGTTCACAGGTTCACGCAACACCCAAAAAATTGAGAGAAAATAGAATATACACTTCGTTATTACAATATCATTTAATAGTATGAATTTTTTCTGCTTCTTTGTATAATTTTCATACCAGAATTACATTGACGAACCGATGTGTCTACATGGCTGTTCACGATCTCGAAACAACACCTTGCTCAGACTTCGTTTCGTAAGGATCATTGGGTACCACGTGACTTCGCATGTGTGTTATCATAGGGCACTTTCATCGTATTATGTTCGCACATACGCAGTGAACTCCGCTTGGCGCAGCACTCGGGCAATCACGTCATCCAACTCGAGACGAAGTCTCCGGCTCGCTATCAGTAAAACAGTGTCCTCGATACGTTACTCCGAAACGCAAGTTTTGCTTCTGATGTGGATGGTGAGGGCCGTCTTAAAATCAGTGTAAAAATGTGTTTTACATTTCGGGTTCAAATAGTATTTAAGTTATGGTGTCTGTGCATTCTGGTATTCAATTATTTCTCTAAAATGAACAAAGTTGTTAATCTTATTGGAAAAACGTTTAGCTACGATGATATTCTTGAAATCACGAATGAAATGATCACTTGGTTCGGATTAGCCTGTTCTGAAAATTGAAACAACTGTGAAATTAGCAAAACGAGAGCGGCGTCGACGATTCAGTCCTAATATTTATTCGACATATAAGCTGAACGATCATTTTCAAGAATGGAGCGGATAAAAATATTTCTTAGAAATATAATGACAACCGAGCGATTGTGCGCCCTAACCATGCTGTCAATAGCGAAGCAACTTACCCGCGAAACCTGTAACTTCAATTAATTAGTGATGGAGAAATTTGTGTATCGGCAATTGGGTTTTCAATTCAAGTAAATAAGGTAAGTTTATAATTTCCGCATTTCTAGGTAGATTGATCAAATTAATGATAATGTTTCGTTCTGATTTTTGCTTAATGAAACTTGAGGCAACGTACAGAAGCGTAAGGATCAAAATTAATATACAGCATTAAGCGAGAAATTAAGCTTTATTTTGAAGATTCGTTATTAATGTTATAAATAGTATTAATTTTTTTCACAAGCTGGTGAGGCCATTGCTATAGCATAGTAGACAGCGTGCTCCTTGACCGCAGAAAAACAGTCGGCCAACGTCCACATATCAGTCGTGTGTATTGAAAGGAATGCGATACGCGGACGTGCTGCGTGGGCCGACTTGTCGCCGGCGACGGATGTTGCGCTGACTTCAGCTCGATTTCGGAGCGGCTGCGCGGCCACACTCTCACGGCGCGTTGTCACACGTGGGAGGCGCGTCCGAGAAAAAACTTATAACCAGTTTCTTGGAATGGAAAGGGTAATTTTTCATGTCATTCCTTCTTTATAGTAGTTTTTAGTTTTTACATTCATTTACAATTATTCGTCAAAAATCCAAATATTTGAAAATATATTTGAAATTTAAGGTGAAATGTTCTTAAACAATTTAAATAGAAATTGTGTCTGTTAATCAATAATTGTGTCCATTAATTGGGAAATATTGGGAAGACCCATCTCACTACCATTGCGTATGCAACACCCTTAAATTTAATTCTCCCACCGCCACTGCGTTGGATATGTACTCTACTCTTTACACTTTACAGTTCGCTGATGACCAGGTAATCGTGGCGCACGACCAAGATGATATAGAATGTATGCTGATAAGGATCAGAGATGAATACGCAAAGTGGGGACTGACACTCAACTTAGGAAAAACTATGTATTGGGCATTAAATACTAATAATGAATACATAACTATGGGCACAGGAAACAAAATTAAGAAAACTGAAGAAATTAAATATTTAGGGGTAAAAATTGGGAAGCAGGGACTTTGCGTGACAGAGGTTTTGGAACGGATTAAACAAGGCAGAAAACTCATCGGTTCTCTGAATTCTATCCCATGGGACAAGAACATAAGGAAAAAACAAAACTCATGATATATAAAGTAATAATCCAAAGTGTTGTACTGTATGGTGCTGAGATATGGCAACTCTCGGAACAAATGAGAACAAAGTTGAGGGTAATGAAAATGGACTTTCTTAGAAGATCAGCTAGCATTTCAAGAAGAGAAAAAATACGAAATGAAAGACTTAAAGAGATTATGGGTTTGAAGCAGGATATACTACACGAAATTGAAAGGAAACAACTATTATGGTTTGGACACGTGCAGAGAATGCAGAGCAATAGACTTCCAAAGAAGCTTTTGGATTGGCAACCGCAAGAAAGAAGGAAAAGAGGCCGCCCGCGACCTGGTTGGAGAGACAACGTAGAGAAGACATTGGCTGGATGGCAGATGTACCTCCTGGGACTTGGAACAACAGAGAAGAGTGGAAGCAGAAGTTAGGCGCCGTAAGTCCCACGTAAGGGTCAACGAAACGGCTAAGAAGAAGAAGAAGAAATGCATCATTAGAAGCCATTTAAAGCACTTTTACTCACACAAACAATAGTGTTTACAAATAGCTGGAAATGTGGATATTAACGGCGTGAGAAATCTTTAAAAAATGATTTGTGTAATTTAAAAAACAAAACAAAATGATCTTAAAGAGTGCAATTAGTACTATCCGTTCGAAAAGTTTGAAGAAAAAATTTGGAGCCATTTATTGGAAAAAATGTACATGACTTTAATGGAGTACATTTCAAAAAATGTACGTGACTTTAATGAAAGAAATAATTATGGACAACAAATTTCATTTGAAGAGAAAATCACTATCTTCAATTTTGTAGTTGTAGGAAGCCGCTGTTTTAAATTCAAACTTTCGCAATTTTCGAAAATTCAGAGTTAACCGCGGAAAGCAGACCTATGCCATCTACATACGTGCATTTTACTCTAATCTTAGATGAAATTTAAAGAAAAGTTTAGAGCTGGTTTTGAAAACAAAAATTTAACTTCCCCATTAATTCAAGCATTAATTCAAATTATTTGAAACAGAGAAAGCAATACCCCGACTAAACAAAATATTTTAACTACAAACGATTAAAAGATGATGAACGCAAATTATAGTTTTATCATTCATTGTCAAACTTTACGTACGTTTCACAAATACTTACGCAGTTTTTAGCTGTTTCACTTTCGGCAATTTAAATTGAACTCACAACAAAAGTAATACACTACGATGACGCTTTAACCACAACACTAATATGTATTACGACTGACACACACACGTAAACTTAATATTCTTTCTAAATTTCAGATAAATTTCTTATCGAGTTAATTTTTATGAATCGAAAAAAACACGCATTGTTTAATAACATTCGTCTAGGTAACCAATTTAATTCCGAAACTACTGTCCATTTCCCTTGGTAAGAGAATACCTGTACAAAAGATGGAAAAATATTTATAATAATTCGAGAAAATGCTATAAAACAAAATATTACAAAAAAAATTTCAATTGACGCGATGGTTTACTTTCCTTTTCGGCGCAATGGATACTTGTGTGAGATTAAAAAACATCTTCATTTTTCAGCATTATTTGAATTTTTGGGCCCCAAATATCTTGGCCGAAATCAAGCTTATGGAATATGGGAGAGAATTGAACTCTTTTCCACTGTTGAGAATTTCGGCAAAAAAATGTCAATAGTTTTTTAGAAAATTTCGTTCGAACATTTCAGAAAATTTGCCAATTTTGTTCCTTTATTATGGACCCCTTATAGACCATCAAAAACCATAATTAGAGATACTTTGAAGCTTGTGTGTAAAGAAACGCACTGAACAATAAAATACATATATAATATAAATTTAGACAACGTGAGAGACAAGTCAAAAAATTTACATTTTTCTATTTTTTTAAAAACCCAACGTACGACGTTTATGACATCTGATAGAGTATATTTAGCATTATCCCCGCCAAAAGTTTAAAGAAAAAATTTGGAGCTGTTTTAGAGAAAATTTTGAAAATATCCGGGGGCTTCCTGTAAAAGTACCCCGAAATTTTGAAGAAAGTTTTTCAAAATCGCCTTGTGTGGACGTAGGTCGACCGGGGAATATCCATTTTGGAAGACATCGCACATGTGGTTTAGGCGCTAGTGTTGTTCACAGACTGACTGAGCAGACGGACGGACGGTTTGCTTTCAATTGTTTTTTCGGTATCAAGGACGTGATCAAGGACTTACAAAACACGGATTCTGGCTACACCACGTGCTAGGGGATTTTTTTTCTTAATTTAGCAACTGGGTTTATCCACTCTTTCGTTACCACAGCCCGGCAACGAATTTTCTTGCAAAAAGTCTTCATTTTTTCCCGCAGCATTACATAATTTTCCCTATCCTACATATACTACTCCGTATATACGTACGTATACGGGAAAGTATACTTCGGTTTTTCTTTCTTGGCGCACGGGGGGGTGTCATCAAAATGGAATAATATTTTGCGTCAAGTAAGAAAAACCGAAGTATAAAAATGTTGAAAATTGAAAGTTATTTTTACTTTCCCGTATACGTACGTATACACAGAGTGATATACATAGTATAGGGAAAGTTATGTAATGCTGCGCGAAAAAATGGCCAATTTTCGGTGGAAAAAAGTTAATTGCCGGGCCGTGAAAACGAATAAGTGGATAAAACCAGTTGCTAAATTAAGAAAAAAATCCCCTAACACGTGGTGTAGCCAGAAACCCTGTTTTCTAGGTCCTTGATACCGAAAACCCGATTGAAAGGAAAACGTCCGTCTGTCCGTCCGTCCGTCCGTCCGTCCGTCCGTCCGTCTGTCCGTCTGTGAACACTGCTAGCGCCTAAACCATACATACGATTTCTTCCAAAATAGATATTCCCCGGTCGATCTGATTCTAGTCGAAGCTTTGAGATTTTGAAAAAAATTCTTCGAAATTTGGGGGTACTTTATATGAAGACCCCCGGACATTTTCAAAATTTTCTCAAAAACGGCTCCAAATTTTTTCTTTAAGTTTCTTGTATGAATAGAGTAAAATACACTTTTTAACATGGCACAGGTCCGATTTTCACGTACAGCTCTGAATTTTCGAAAATTGTGAAAGTTTGAATTTTTTTTCGGCGTCTTTCTCCAACTACAAAATTGAAGATAGAGATTTTTTCTTCAAATAAAATTTGTTCTGCATATTGAGTTCTTTAATAAAGATCATGTAAATATTTTTCAAAATTTTGGTAGTTTTCGTGCAATATTGCGTGCAATATGTGCCATTTTAAAAAATTACAAAAACAAGATTTTCTCGAAAACGGCTCCAAATTTTTTCTTTAAACTTTTGGTAGGGATAGTGTTAAATGTACTCTATCAATGACATAAAAGCCATTTTGGTCTATCAGTTGTTTTTTTCTAAAATTACAAAAATGTACATTTTTTTACTTGTCTCTCAATTTATATTTACATTATCTGCGATTTTTCCACAATGTTTTAAATAATGTCAAGTAAAGTTTCTCGAAAACATTACCGTTTTCTGTGAAAAGTAGCTCAAATTTCGGCATTTTCAGAAATGCTCAAACGCCATTTTCTTGTATATGGCAGCAATTTTTGTCTTGAAACTTTTGTAACGGATAGTGCTAATTACACTCTTTAGTATAGCGTAAAGTTTATTTTGAGTTATTTTTTTGTTTTTTTCAAAAATTATATAAATGTAAATTTTTTGAAAGATCTCTCACATCTTTAATATGCACATTATCTGCAATTTGTAAAGATTATTATATTTGTGAGTGTAAGTGCTTCAAATAACTTCAAATAAAGTATTTTTAAAACTCAAAAATTTTCTGTGGAAATGAGCTTCAAATTTCGCATTTTTAGTAGTGCTAAAACGCCATTTTCTCTTAAACAGCACATAATTTTTAAAAGAAAATTGCCATTTACGGTTAGGTTTTTGTGTTCTTTAATATTCTAAAATACCAATAGGAAACCGAAAAATTAAGAAAATGACAAAAAAATGTACTTTTGGCGATGATAGATGGTAGCTGGCAAGAAAGAGTATGTGGCAATTCCGAATAGCTAGCGAAGACCCAAGGAAATAGAAAACTAATACGGGAAAGTCTGTGCCATTCTGTAGCACCACTAGTTCGCTATTTATTTAGCTCGTGACAAAGTATTTCTTAAAGAGCGCAATAAGTACCAAAATCGACATTTCATATTGCCTTATGCCTTAATCAATTTAGAAAATGAAAACTTGTAGTTTCCTTCCCGTACTTTTGGAGACATTAAAAATCTCAATAAAATGTGGAATTCTTTTGCCAAGAACTTTCACAACCAAACGGTTTTATCTTTCCTTGCACGTTTGTTTTGTTGGTATACCTGCTATGAAGAGTCTCATGTAGAATCTGTGTGAAACAAATTTTTCGCGGGGTATGATGAAAGAAGTGTAGTCTTACTGAATCACGAGCTACGTTAAGTTGTGTGAATGTTTTGTGATTGTCAAAATGAATGTAATGCGCGGTCAAAATTGTTTATAACTCAAACTTTCCTGCGTCAATGAATGTTTTCTACTAACGTTATTGTTAAGAAAGGGAAAATAATGAAATGACATTTACCAGTCTGTGATATTGACAATGGAAAGCAGTGCAAATTCTTATAGTCCATTAACATCTAATGCTTCTACGCCCAACAGAAACGCAAGAACACCGTTCCTCACACCATGCAGGCGTATGGGTTTGGCTCGAAAATCACCTGCTTCTTCCAGTATTTGGCATGCAAACAAACCCCCAGGCACAGTTTCTCCTTGTACATCCTCATTAAAAGTAGATAATGCAGAAATAATGCCTAATGATCGTGACAGCTTGCAAAGTCAAATAACACCAACAAGGAGTACCAGGATATTTAACAGACATCAGTTAACTAAGAGACTTAAAACAAACTTATCTTCCCCTCAAAGTTTTGATGTAGAAAAGAAAGAGAACTTGGTGATTTCCAGTGACCTACAGTCTGATTATCAATTAAAAACGCCTCAACTCATAATAGCTGAAACCAGTAAAGGAGAGAATGATGGGAATGAAATTTTACTTCCTCCTGGGGATATTACTGAAGATACAATAAAACAAGTCCGTAAAAGGATAAAGGAAAAAGAAGAAAAATTAAAAGATCTTAAACTTGCTCATCTTTATAAAAGGAAGGTAAACATTATTCTATATTACAATTGTTTGTAAAATAAGATATAATTGCATGGTCCCTTTTACCTTAATAAAATGTTCAGTTACTGTATAGGATGGTGCTAGAAATGTTTATGAAGTTGTTTTTTTCCAGCACTTGAGGCTATATTATCTTAAATTAACTAGCATGCAACAATTCCTCTTTTGGTTTTATGCCTGTCTGTACACTTAAAAAAAAAAAAAAATTATTCCCATTTTGCAATGAAAAGGAATAATATAAATGAACATTTACAAATTTTTACATTAAACATGATATTGCTTCTTGCTACAGCAATGCATAGACAAAAGATATGTATTTTTCTGAAAATATTTTTTTCTGAATTTTATATTTTTCCTAAAGGTTATATTTTATGTGCATTTGTCAGATACTTGGATGTAAAGAATAGTAATTGAAATTTCAGAGGAAAAAGCAATGTAAAACCTAGTTTTACACAAATCACAAGTCATAATAATAAGTAATTAATTTCTACTATTTGTTGTCCTTGAAATTTGTTGGGATAGATATATTTTCTGGTGTATCTGCAATGTCAGGTTATTTATTCTGGAAAGCCTGATGTAGTTAATGTTTGAAAAAACGTAATGAAGCCCCATTTACACTAATTTCAAAGAATTAAAATAATCGGCATTCGTGATATCCCATTATTATATACACCAACATTACCGTTACCTTGCTGTGATCGAAATTTTTTTTGTTGTTGTAAATGTTGTATGACAGACTGTGCTATCAAGTTTACTGTAGCTGATAATTTTTATTACATAATCATATTTCATCATTCAACGCTTTTAAAGTCTTTAATGTAGTTGAATTTGTAGTTATCAAGAACCTCTCCCCCCAAAATGTATTGTTTCGTCAAGAAATAATAAGATTCCTAGAAAATTTGTGGATATAATTTATTTTCTTCACTTGAAAACTAAGTTTTGTGATTAAAAATAGTTTCAAATTGATGGTGTTTGTTATTTTTTGTAGGATCAGTTTGAAGATCAAATATTTAATGACTTAAACAAAAGTGGTATTGATCATAACATGTCCAGTAAAACTTTTCTTTTCTTCCTTTTAAGTACATCCATGTTACTTTTTATATTAATTATAGCTACAATTGTCATAAGCTAACCTCCATATTCATTTTCAGCACGATGTTATTATTCTTAAAAAATTAATATGTACATGGCTTGAAGGATGTCAAACAGCATTACAAGAGCTGCAGAGTGTTTTACTTAACCAAGGTCATCAGCTTACTATGGAAGAACTGTTGAATCAACTCAATATTCCCCATGAATTAGTGAAGTATCGAAAAGACACAGAGGACTTTCAAAACAATGAAATGGATATAATTTGAGTTGACTATTTGTACAAATGTTTTATGTCAACAGCATTGGGGAAATTTCTTTATAATTTCTATGTTATCTTGCCCAAGAAGTGATTGTTTAGTTTGTTTGCAAAAGGTTCTTTAACACTGGATGTATGTTTGTTTCATATTACTACCAAGAAAAATCTTATATATCTAGAAATCAAATTTATTTTTGCAATAAAGTTATTCTCTTATAGAACTACATTTTATTTTTTGTGAAACTTATGTTAAAACCTATGAGGTCGTATAGGCTGTTCAGGGTTGAACAATTGGGGGTCATTGGCATATGCTAAATCTCTTGTATAGGCACCCATCAAACCTGCAATCAAACAATAGAATAATGATATGTTCCCGTATATACTTCAAGTAATGGAGTAAAATGCAATTACCAGCTCGTTGGGCCTTCCATATTTCCTTTTCTACTCTTTCTTGTTGTGCTTTACAAAGTCTAGTAATATGCCGACCATATATTCTTCCAGTATATCGGGACACAAACTGTGACAAGAGCCTTACATTTTTGTAATCCACTTTGATATTATGTTCACACAAAATACACTTTAGTTTCTCCTGTTCAAAGGGATTTTTGACATCTTCAAGAGGCTAAAATTTTAGAAAAGATTTATGTTACACAGATCATATCGTATATTTGGAGTAAATACATTTCTGACATCCCTCACCATATCTGGATCAGATTCCTGTTTCAATTCATCATAAACTGATGAATTTTCTTTGATACTAGTGGCGAAGGGTCGAACTCTGGCAACTTGAAGGCTGGCCCTCAAATCTAAAACATTTTGAGGTTAGAACGCAATAAGAAGCGTGAAAAGAAGTTTCAGAATTTAACTTACTCATAAATGACTTCAATATATTGCCAGTTTTGGAAATGGCTGGCATTAGTGCATTCATGTCCCGTCTTATAACTTCACTAACTTCTGTAAATGCCAATAATACTCCCGTTTACGTGGACCGGTGGCCGGCCGCCATGAACCTGGTCCAATAGCCTCCCTCCACACTTTTTTCATTAAAGAATGTTTCCACAGTTGGTAGAATTGATGGGTTCGAAATAATTTACGCGCGTAAATTGCGTTTTGTAAACGATTCGAAATTGATAGAAAACGCAAGCAAAATGTAATTGAATGTAAAAAGGCATTTGTTGACTGAAGACTACAGCGTAATTTCATTTACTAGCGTACCCGTGCGAGAACTCGCGTGGTAAACCCCAACCCATCAATTTGTGTAACCCTTTCATTAAGAAGGAAAGTTGTAAATGAAACGTGTTCGTTTAAAAAATGTATAAATGTACTTTTGTATTTAATTATTATGTATTTACAGAACATCAAACAAAAATAACAATGCAATTGATGTTGGAAACAAATTTTTAATAAAGGTTTATTCAGCATTACAGAGAGATGTTCTTGGAACAATTCATACTTCTTTAAAAAAACATTTGAAGAAATTATTCAGTCTTCCTTAGCTTTTAGCTTTTCGCTTCCCTTGAAAGTCACAAAAATATTAGAAAAAGGTTTTACTCTTGAGAAAGTCTTGTAAAGTAGTGCGAAATACTGGATCGGGCTAGTTCAACCTTATTCTTTGCAAAATTATTTAACTTTCCTTGATTTGTTAAGAGGAACAGATGGGGCTTTGGAGAGTCTGAGTGCCAGCTTGCTAGGGTGCGGAAATTGAAAAATTACACAGGTCAACACTAATTTTCTTGCCCAAAAATTTAAAGCCATTTTAGGGTATGTTTAATGCACAGATTCCCAATATGGCACTGGTTTTGGTAGATTGGCTCTAGTTTTTGAGATAATGAAAATCACATATCACATCGAAAAATTTTATTTTATTGAGTACAGGCTATTCCTAAATTGCATAAAACTTGAACTAAATTTAATTAGATATGCCTATTTACACAAAATTAAACTCTTGAAATATATTGAGTATTAATATAGTCAATATATTTGTATTTACAGCCTGCATAGAATCACAAACGATCCTTTTATGCGGCAAATCAGGGCAATCATGTTGATGGCTCCAGTTGCCATTGGGTCTGTCCTATTTGCCCTGATATCTAACTTCCATTACCGTTATTTCTTGATGGAACCGTCCGCTTTGTTGCTTACACATATTGCCAAGATTTTTTGAAAATTTGTCTAGATGTTTATGGAGATAGTGTACCTAAGTGCACGTGGTTGCACCCAAATTTTGAAAGTTTAAAAGCAAGTCTGGCACCAGTTTTCGATAATTTTCTGCTTTATGATTACCCAAAAAGTTTTTGACAACTATGACAAAGCCTGTTCCAATAACCAGTGAAGTGTTATTTTTGCTTCCAGTGTCAGACTTTTCTTTTCTTTTCGTCAGGATGCTAAAAGTTCAGCTGCTTTATTTGGCAAACTGAGGCCACGTTTTAAATCACTGAGCGTATCTTGGGAGAAGTGCTCTTTTGTAACAACAGTTCCATCATATTCACTGACACTGCTAACTCTTGAATTGCACCCCAGAATCTGTATATCTTCAGTATCAGAAACAGGACTTCAGTGAGTGTGGTGAACATCAGGTCCATGTGGTTGGTACAGGTAGATTTGCTGATTCCAAATCAGGGTACTCCCTGTTATTTTCCTTGTAACGATTGAAGGATTTTACGTTTACAGAACAAATACAACAATCATCATAATTTTAGGGCTCTGGCCATACCATCAGTACACCAAATTTTAAACTCTTCAGTTTTCCACTGGTGGTGACGCTCCACACAAGTTTTGCATACCACATCAGGATCCCATGACCGGTTTTATACCAAAATATGTTTCATATATTTTTCTACAAAGTTTGTAATTTTTCTTTTTTGTTTTTGTACCGTAAATTCCCCACAAATGTAGACGTTCAAACAAGGTCTTCCTGAAGAACTCATTGTTTGCAACCAAAGAAAATGTATCAATAAAACGAAGCTCAATTAAAGTATCCTGAAAATAATGCAATACATGTTTAAAATGAAAAAAAAAACAAAATAGTGTTTGTATAAAGATAGATATTTGCACTCGATGCTGTGAGTTTTGTGATCGTATCATTCATTACAATGTTCATAGCACAAAAACTAGAGCCAATTCAGCAAAACTAATGACATATCTGGATTCAGCGTACCCGATTTACTGTAAATTCGTTGCAAAATCCTGGGCAAGTGAAAAAAAGTTTTTTTTGGTTGAGTAGTGTTATTTGTATACTAAAAAGCATTGGATTATTTTCTGCGTTGTTACGTATCTCAAGAAAAGCAATTCCGAGCCAAAAAATAATTAAACTAATATTTTCACCTTTGAGTACTAAATACCATTTGTTACCATTAGAAACAATTGGGCTTAGACTTCACTTCGGTAATGGGAATGTTGCCAGGGTTGGGCAAAATACTTGAAAAATGTATTTCAGATACAAAATACAAAATACTTCCCCGAAAGTATTTTAGATACCAAATACAAAATACTTTCATAAAAGTATTTTAGATACAAAATACAAAATAGTATTTTAAAATACTTTTGAAAATACAAAATACAACCAACGATGTTTTACACATAACTTCTATCCTATTTTTTCTCTTTTAAACAATCATTCACGTTCAAAATTTACATTTAAAATCACATTACATTTAAAATTTTATTATTAAAAATATATAACATTCTTTATACAAAAATGTTTCAAATTAAATTTTCAACCCATTTCAGGTATCCGTATGGGGTCATCCATAAATTACGTAAAGCTAAATGGGGAGGGAGGGTGTCAGAGAGGGGGTCTGAGGCAGCTTTACGCTGCTTTATATACATAGAGATAGGGAAATGCGTTACAAGCGGGGGGAGAGGGTATTGAAAATACTCGAAATTTGCGTTACGTAATTTAGACGGCCCCTATCATTTGTGATGTATGTTTATATTTCAAGTCCGAAAGGCATCTTTTCCATGCTAACACGCAACACTCACCGTGCTGGATACTCGGATTGACATGAAATTTCACCAGCTGGTAGAACACCACGCAAAACCTATATACACAAATTTTGAAGTGCTATGGAATATTATAAATAGCGTTTTATAGGCATTTTGTATCAGGACCTTTCGTGACCCTCGCGCTTCCCGCAGCGGGCGAGCCGTTGCTTCGGCAGCGCTAGGAACGTTACGCGGCGTCTATCAGCCGGTGTCAGATTTCCAAGCGCGTTCGTTCCATCTGAACCTGCAAAGTAAACACCCGTTTTTTTCACCCCGCCTGCCCTCCAAGTAACTGAGACCATGCCGACAGGCTGATAGTGCAAGCGCGGTGTATGAGTAACGTCCGCAGAACCAGCGGCGAGCAGCGTTTCCACCCCTCTACGGTCGGTAAGGTCAAGAAAGGTCCCAATACTAATTATAGCAAAAACACTACTTGCAATGCTTCATAGCTCGTAAAAATGTGTATGTAGGGGTTTGAAAGGTGCTCAACAAACTGGTAAAATCTCAAGTCAATCCGAGTATCCAGCATTGAGTGAGTGTTGCGTGTAAGAAGCGAAGGAGTATAAAGATATCACCATGAGCTCTTGGGAGGTGATAGTTTGGGATAAATATTGCAGGATATAGACAATTAACTAAGGTGGCTTTCAGACTTAAAGTATGAACATACCAGTGGCGTAGCGTCAGGGGACGCTGAGATGCTGAGCATCCCCGTATATAAGAACCTTAAATACTGTATTGATAATCTTACAAGTGGTCTGTTGAGCGAAACACGTTTTGTATTAATTTAAAATTGATTTCCTATGATTGAATTCGGCGGGCTGTTGAAGCTGGCCTCTGATTGCTTGAAAGCTAAAATACTTCAGCGTCTGCCGCCAGATTGCGACGAGCAATGACGCATGCGCACATGGCGAGGTCCCCCTCTCCCCTCTTCACCCCTGGCCCAGAGAAACCCGACTGCTTTACGCTAGCGTCTACTGCGGAAAGAAGCTCGTTTGTGCACGAGAGCGCAGCACACTTCAGGCGTTCAGTAAATTATCTTTCTCTCTCTCACTCGGGAGTCCCTGCTTGATCATGGGTACAAACTGTAGAAATAGTGCCTGACTACTATTTCTTAATTAATATCCAAGAAATTGTATTATCTCTTAAATAGATTACATATTATTTAAGTCTGCAATGTATAAATTAACAAATGGTCTTATTGCCATTCGCGTATAAGAATTAAAGCTGAGCCATTGTATAATTTGCTTTCAAGACATCGGCAGCCCTGACTGCTGTGAGGATTTTGTGGGAAGCGCCTACATCGTCGTAAGCAATCGAGATCGTGGAAGTAGTCCCAGTGTATCTGCCTTGTGTTGCGTTCGCCTGTTAGACGAAGTAGTTGATAGTGACATTTTGTGTGTTATTGTTGAGCATCCCCAAACGTGTGAGTCACGCTACGCCCCTGGAACATACATTACAAATGATACGGATACCTAATGAATACCGCGGATTTTTATGTTTTAAAATATGCATTTTAGGTGCCTAAAATAGGTTCTTTCAGCATCTGTTAGGCTTTTTAAATGGTAGAATAGGCACTAATAAAACTCGTAACATACAAGAAAATTCACTTTTTGACCACATATTATATTTCTCAAAGATAACATAAATCAATATTACGTAGAATCAGTATTGACCATTTTGCGATAATACTATTTAACACGTTTGGTAGTAAGAATTATTCCAACCGTATTTTGCCTCACAATAAATTATTAATACATTCTCCAAGTTTTCAAGAGAAAACGAATGTTTCTTATCGGTCAAGATCACTTTGCTTTCGGGGAAATTCAATCGCTTTATCTTAGAAACGGAGGCAGCTTCTCCACGAAGTCAAAAAGTAGTGGCATGGAGACTTTTATCGATAGATCCTTGTCTGGTATATTCATTTCTCGCTCTCTTAGGCCCGCAACAGACTACACCGAGGAATGTGTTTCCAGAAATGTGCGACGAGAAATGTGGAAAATCGAAACAAGGTACTCTTATGGACCTCCACACACTAGAAAGAGTTTTCTCGTTCGCCTCTGCGGAGGCGAAAGAGGTCCTCGCTCGAGTCGGTCGGCGAGCGAGTTTTCTCGGACACATTTCTACTCCTTCACTTGTTATACGACATTTAGGCGTTCTCTGCCGCAGGAAAACACCAAACAGTGCATAGAACTGAGTGAGGTTATAACATTTGGCAGTAAAAGATGCGATAAACTACCAGTTTTTTAATTGTTTTCTTGAATTTTCTCTTAAAACGGAAATGAACAAGTAAAAACTGTATGGAAGATATTCTTATTTGTGTGAAACCGCTCATAATGAGTAATATAAAAATAAAAATTTGAAGCAAGAAACTTGAAAGGGTATTGTGAAAGAATTGAATTAATTTATTACTTTTCTTAATTGGTATTTATGAATGAATGATTATTAATTGTGAATTTTATTATGAATTATTTGATCATTCATTATCTATTCATTATTCAACCAACAAATATAGTAAACCAGAGCGTGGTAGAGATTACGGAGTTCAAGAAAATTTGCTGATGTACAACTTCTCCCTTATACGTCACTTAACTTCCTGTTTTTTTACATTAAATAATGATTTGTATGCAATGTAGTAATGTATTTCTCTCTAGGTAATTCGAACTCGTTGAACAAATGGTTTACGATTATTGTAACAAAACAAGGATATAACGAGTTAAAATTACATAGCATTTAATAAAACAAGAAATGGGACTCTCAGATGATCTCATAGCTAAAACTGCTGCCTTCACTCTCGGCTTGTGGCACACAGAGGCATTTCGAGACATCGAATAACCTCTTTGTAGTGTGTGGACGCAGCCTCGCCGGCCTCTTTCCACATTTCTCGTCGCACATTTCTCGCAACGCATTCCTCGGTGTAGTCTGTTGCGGGCCTTACAGGTGACAAAATGAGACAAGGGGATAAAAAGGTAAAAGAGGACGAATGTAATTTACGTTGTTAAAAATGACTTAAAATTAATATCATCCTTGTCTGTTGTGCCGACAAAGAAGAAAAAAGTAAAAGGAGCCATAGACAAAAGAAGTTAGGCAAATGAGTCTCATTTTAGGTTCTTAAATGTAGAATAGGTACAAATAGGCATTAATATTAAAATAGGCTCTTTTAGGCGCTACAAAATTGACGGTTTTAGTTCAAATAAACCTAAAATGTACATACAAAGCTTCATTTAGTACAAGGTACCCAGGAAAAAATAGATTTTTACCTAAATATACCACAACGAAATATCAGCTCTTAAAAACACCGCAAGCACAAGTTTTTAATCACTGCAGACAACCACAGGGCCACCAGGCACACACATGGGCAGCACTCGTTCTGGCACGCGGAGCCTGTTCTCCGAGAAATTGAATCGAAGCTCGCGATTACAACCACGGTGTAAGAAATATATCATACACCGTGATTACAGCGATCCTCCGGTTATCTCCGTTTGAACCGACGACGAGGGGAAAACGTAATCGGAGAAACCGGAGGCCCGGCTCCACTTGTCCACGTGGCGGGACCCTCTCCATTTACTTGCCCAATGAATGTTTGTGACGGATTAATCAAAAAGTATTTTTGTATTTTGAAAATACAAAATACTATCAGAAAGTATTTTCGATACAAATACAAAATACATGTTTAAAAATGTATTTTCGATACAAAATACAAATTACAAAAGTATCGAAAATTCGTATTTTAAATACAAGTATTTTCGATACTGCCCAACTCTGAATGTTGCTCAAACGGCGTTTCCATTATCTTAACGACCGACACCTTGAGTTTAACATCAAATGGTATATTATTTACAATATGAGTTTGCAACTGGGCGTTGATGTACATTCTTCCAGATACCGCCAACATTTAAATCGTGCGTTTGGGCTGAGATCGTTTGTAGTTGTCGAGTGACTTGCGCTATTTTTTCCATAATTTTAAATTTATTCAGTTTAGCGCGTTTTGATTTTGTTTTTCATTTATTTCAAGCTATTTTACTTTAGCTAATTTAAAAAGTTTGTTCTTTGTGTTGGGCCATAGCACACGTTTTCCCCTACTACCTCCGCGTAACCGTACGAGAACTCTCGCATGTTAAACCCCATACTCATCCCTATACTTCTATTTCCATTATAAGAAGGAAAGTTGTTAACGAAACGTGTTTATTTGCTTAAAAGTGTATAAAGGTAACTTGCAACGTACTAACACAATATCAAAAAAAAAAATTATGTTTAAAGAAATTTGCATTAAAGATTTATTCAGTATCATGGAGAGTTTTCTTGGGACAATTCACACTTCCTTAACAGGTTGAACGCCATGAGGGTCAAAAGTGGTACTCAACAGATCTGGAATATTTCCAGATATTTTCAAAACAGCAAAATTTAAGCCACTTTTTAAAAAAGGGAACAAAAATAATTTTCAAAATTACCGGCCAATTTCTCTTTTGTCAATTTTCTCAAAAATATTAGAGAGGCTATTCTACTTACGAATGGAAACTTTTCTCAGGAAAAACAAAGCGTTTTCAGACTCGCAACACGGTTTTCGAAAATCAAAATCTACGGACACTGCCATTTTTTTCTTTTCTCAAAGATGTTGCTTCACCAATAGACCAAAATGAAGTACTCATTGGAATATTCTTAGATCTTTCGAAAGCTTTTGACGTTATTGGCCATAACATCTTGCTCTCAAAATTACCTTCGTATGGAATTCGTGGTATTGCCCTAGATTGGATAACTTCGTACCTTAAACATCAGACTCAAAGAGTAGAAATACCATACTGGCACGAAAGGACATTACATACTTATGTTTCCAATTCTTTGCCAATTGAGCATGGGGTCCCGCAAGGTTCGATCTTAGGTCCTGTTCTCTTTCTGTTATATGTAAACGATATGCCCTCGTCTATTAAAAATGGAAGAACGGTTCTGTTTGCTGATGATACGAATGTTCTCTGCAAAAAAGAAGCAGTAAATAGTACGATTTCAGAAGTTTCAAATTGGTTTAATAATAACAAATTAATTGTTAACGAAAGAAAAACTGTTTCAATGCATTTTTGCATTTCAAATCGGAAATCGCATGTTCCATTGAAAATGAACAATATGCAATTAGCTGATGTTGAGGCAACAAAATTTTTAGGTCTTTCAATTTAATCAAACCTCAGATGGAATGTACATATAACAGAATTAAACACTAAATTAAGTTCATTATGTTACGCATTCAAAATTCTTTCAAATTCTGTCAGCCTTCATGCAGCTCGTTGCGTTTATTTTGCAAAGGTACATTCCCGCCTGAGATATGGCATAATATTCTGGGGAACTTCATCCTGTAGTATTCAGATCTTTAGATTGGAAAAGAAAATTATTCGAATAATGAAAAAATGCCTTCCACGTGATCCCTGCAAGCCTCTTTTCATTGAGCTGGGAATCTTACCATTGCCTTGTCTATTTACGAATCTGTAATTTTTGTGAAAAATGACCTACTTAACGGAGGGAACATTTTCATGCAATATTGATATTTATAATTACAACACACGCCGTAGAAATCACGTGCATCAAGTGTCAGTATCAACAGCTCAGTACAAGAAATCAACATACAATACATATACGTTATTTTACAACGTATTGCCAGATGACATTAAACAAAGTCAGTACACACATTTAAGTTAAAAGTAAAATCTTTTCTGCTGCAAAACTGTTTCTATACAATTAGAGACTATACTGATCGTCAAAAAGAAAAATAATGTTTATTGTAACAAAACAATGATACATAATGAATTAGTTTACGTTTGTATTGTATACATTTAAAAAAATATTTAATACGTCTGTAACAAGTAATGTACTTCAGCTTCCGGGTCAATGACCCCCATCTCGATCAGGTTTGTGTCCAGTTTCACTTATCCATTGTGTAAATGCTGAGATGGCCCCTTTTTATGCTTCTGGCCGTAAATGTAGCTTCACAGTGCGCACGTTTTGTTGAGCACTCCCTTTGCTTGTAGTTCATTTACCGTTGAAATTGATTTTCTATACATCGGGAACAAACATTTTTATTTTTCTAAAATAATTATTTTCTAAATTCACTTTTTCGTTTTCTATTTTCGTGTATTTTTTTTAAATTCTGGGCCTCAAGAAAATGTGCGCAGATAAATCTCTTTCGCCACACGTCATATACAGTTTTTACTGTTTTTGACAAACAAATAAATATAAATAAAAAAAACCTATAAATGGCTTCCAGCATCAAGGACTGAAATATTGAAGTGGCCTCGATAATTTTGAAGTGTGGAACCGAAAATTTAATTGAATGTTGAGGAATGTCTCATCTTGTAGATTATGGTGTGAAAAACGTTTTTTTGCGGCCTCTGTCCTCAATTCTAGTTTTTAAGGTCCTAAAACGCTTGGTTTAGGAGTTATTTGACGAAAACTTCGGCAAGTGTTGCGGGTTGCATTTGACTTGAATATTTAGATGCGTTTTTTAAACAAATCCTTTATATTTTTAAAGTCAAAGTGCAATTCGTCAAGTCTCCGTGAAATTCTCTTCCTTTAGAGACCTCATTTATAAAGATTGGTTGCGTGTGAGAGCCGCAACGGAAAGGTGTATATATACATGTACGTGTGTGTATATATGCCATCTAATTTAATTTTTACAATATATGTTCAAGCTTCATTCAAACGCCTTATGTTACAACATTATTTGGGAAATACTGAAATTGTCGTTTACTTAATACATAAGTATGAAGTAAAAGAATTCATTTTAATTTTTTACTGTGTGAATAATTCGTGTTTCTTCGTGTGGGGTTTTCTTTTTAGAAATCAGCTGAAGTTAAAGTTCCAATTCTATCTCGTGCACTCCGTTACTTAAAAGTATTAATTTGATTTTTTTCTAACCGCGATCCTTCGGTAGATAAAATATACTAGTACAGCAATCCCTTGTTGACTCCCCTCCCTCCTCCAATTTTCGAATTCTTAGTGCACACGTCGTTTTAATCCAACCAGTGCGGCTATTGACAAGTAAATATTTCTTGGTGAGAAGTTTTCTCTAATCCTTCCGCGGACCCCATATGATGATGGGCCCCTTTACTGTGATCAGAAATATTCCTTTCTCGCCTTCTGTCCAGTGCGAAGGTCGACCCTAATTGAAATAGTGCTATGCATACTAGATTACATCTCTATCCAATCTTGTAAAGCGTTTCCCTAGCTATTTAAGAAAATGTAAAATAAAAACTGTTTTGCCTACTATAAACTTACGTAGTATTGTCGAAGTATTGTAAAGCTGAAAGTGGGGATTATTCGACAGAAAAACAATTTTTGAGGTCTCTGACATCGAAGAAGTGGATAGATCTTTGGGGTCGTTCAAAAATTATCAACACTAAAGAGGGAGTTCGAGGCAACGTTACAAAGGGGTAGGGTGTGTGTAGTAATGTAACGCTGATATTTACTTTTTTCAATTTTCCAGTTTGCTGAAAGGATTCCTTTAATGTGCACTAAAGCATTTGTAGCATTTGTAAAGCATTGAATTTGGCGCAGTAGGCTCGCTCATCATCCACGACGGCGTGGTCGGCTTATTTAAGAGGTTCTCCAAGCGCGCGTTACTGGGGAGAGAAGGGTTTACAAAATACTCCATATTTGCGTAACGTAATTTATGAACGATCACCTGCTCCTGCATTTACTAAATTACTTCAAGGTCTCTGTCACACTAGCGTTGCGTTGACGCACGTCACCCAACGCTGATGACGCCAGTTACGTCAACGCCTGCCTATATGAGTCACATAAAGGGAAACTGCACATGAGCGCTCTTCCCAATGTGCAATGTACCTACAGCTCAAGCAACAACGTAAGTCAAGATAACGAGCATTGGCAACAACCCACGTTACCAAGAGCGCTCATGTGCCGTTTCGTATAAGAATGTTATTCTATGACGCGAGTTAAGTGACTCATATGCGCAGGACGCAGCCCACGTCACAATGTTATACGAGCGTTGCGTTGACGCGCGTCGCCTGTCACAGGCCCAAAGTGTCTTCGATGCAGCAAAATGTGTTTGGTCAAAACAAGAGCCTAAACCCATTCATACGATTTTCTCCAAAAAATTGGCATTCCCTAATCAATCTGACTCACACACTCCGAATTTGAAACTGATATTCTAATGGTATTTTATATGGAGCTTCAACATTTTCTCAAAAAAGGGTTCCAATTTTTGTACTACCCCTCCCCACCCGATAGAGCAAAATACACTTAAAAAATGGTGCATGTCTAATTTCTTTGAAATCTCTCAACTTTTCGAAAATTGCAAGATTTGTTTTGCATCTTCCAATAACTAAAATGTGAAGATAGATTTTTCCCTTAATGAAACTTTTCAATAACTAGACTGTCCAGAAAATGTATTTCCCACACTGCCAAGTAGTTACAGACGCTCGCCTACACTCCAATCTGTTCAAATTACATCTTTAAATAAGGTCATGTACAATTTTTTGAAAATAGTTTTTTTTGTGAAATAAAGACAAAAATATTTTCTCAAAAGGTTTCCAACCAATTTTGTTCTTGAATAAACTTATAAAATGGCACAGGTCCCATTTTGCCCGTCGCGTGGCCGCAGACGGCTGGCGCCCGCGCAAGCATAATGACGTAGCTCCGCCGCGGAAAGAGCGTCTCAGCAGAAAAGGCCTATATAACGGCTTAACCTCCGCTTAGGCGGGGGGACGAATGCTACTCGTGAGCTCGTCGCCCGTGTGCACGGACCTTCCACTCCCCGTCGGTTCAGATCGGCCCAAACTGGTCCTGCCGACTTCCCTTCACCCCTAGTCGGTTCGGATCGGCCCAAACTGGTCCTGCCGACCTCCCTTCACCTCACCGTCGGTTCAGATCGGCCCTAACTGGCCCTGCCGACACTCCTCAATCCCGCTAGTCCAGACAGACCCTCCGGGGTCCTGCTAGCAGCTTCCCGCCCTTGCCCCTGATCACCGTGCACTTCGAGTGTCGCCATGGCCGCTGCGAAGTCGCTCTTCCGGAGAACCGTCCTCGCCGAGGCTGGGCTACGTCAGGTGCCTGTGTAAGTTACACCGCTCCAATAAACTGCTGTTTGCCATGACTGGGGTCATCCCTGTTCTTATTGCTCCCTCTCATCCGCCTTAGACCTTTAATAGAATAGGGAATGGCCCAGAGGGCACCTTCTGCCCTTACCGTCCTTCCACTCCCCTGCACGTGGTGCCAGACCCCTTCCTCCACGACACCCCCACTATTTTCGAAAGTTACATTTTTTGTCCTCCCAAAACCTGAATATGAGATTTTTTCCTTAACGAAATTATTTTTAAAACTACCTCTTGGAATATCAATAAAACACTCTGAATTTTAGAAAATGGCAAATTTAAATGATCCAACTTTGCTTTTAAAGCTTCAAGATGGTTGTGTTTACCAGCAAGGCTGGTTGAGTAGGGGTAACACGAATGACACGCTGAACCCAAGAACCTAACTGAACTTTCCCTGTGCACAAGAAATAAAATAAAAATATTAATGATAAAAAATAAACATTGAAAGTGAATGTCAGCCATTTTCATAAAGGATGACCCTAAAAAGGTGCCTATTTAATGAATTGGATGAAGTAATTAATTACATATTTTCTGCTTGCCTCCTAACACTACATTGCTATGTTTGAAGAGTAAGTTGCCAAACTGTTACAATTGAAGTCCATAAATCTTTGAATTTCAATTTCCAGATCAGAAATTGCAACTTCATTGTCATTTAAATATAGTAACTCACATTTACATAAATAAGTAAATAACTTTAAAAAAAGTAATAACATAAAAACCGTTGAGAAATTATGTTGCTAATATTTTTGTGCTGCAATACAAATGGGTCTATAAAAACCTGTATCCTGGCAATACTGTTGTTTGTTTATCTTTCTTTTTTTGAGAGAAAAACAAACTGCATATTTTACTGACAAGAAAAATAAATTTCTTCTTTAGTGAAAATGTATCTGTAAAACATGCAAATTTATGAAATAGGGCTGAAACACTTATTTTATACTGCGATTTTTGTAGGAAGAGCTCTCAAGATAACCCAAATCCCATCTTCGCGATGGAATATGTCACGGCATTTCGTATCATTCACAGTCGTTCCGCTAGATTTCGCACGATCGCGACCGTATGAAGCAGTGCTTGCGATCATGCGACTTCTACCGGCAAGACCGAGAAAGGACGCGAAATGCCGTGACATATTCCATAGCCCGCTAGTATGCCTTACAGCCGCGGCACTTCGCCGATCCTTATGGAAGTAAGCGAACGAAGTTTCACATTGTGGCCGCTGGAGCGCTAGTCGCCGACCATTCGCGAGACCTTCGGGCCGTTTTAATTTATAGGGAAATGCCCGCATTTCGGACGATTTTGGTCACTTACTATGATATGAGGCATTGCAAACTCGTGTTGGTGGTAATATTAAATACTGAAATTATATTTCACTGTGCAGTTTGCTTAAAAGAAATTGTGGAGTGAATGCTTCAAATTAACCCTCAAATACATAGCATGCGTGAAATCTACTTGGTTAGTGAGCCAGTACTGATTATTCTTGACAATAAAATACAATATTTATTCTTAATTATTTCTGATATTTACTTGTATATTGAGGTATTTAAAGAAAACTATAATGCACATAATGTCTAAAGTTTTTAAAGACAATGGATGAAAACGAAGAAAATAGAAAACTTATTTTATCAGTTTTATACTATCTATTTTTATATTTTCAAACTGCATTTATTCTTTAAACCATATTACACGCTCAAAAAAGTAAAAATTCAAAATAGAAGTATTCGTGAAAAAATAATCGCTAAATAACTGGAAGAAACTAGTTCTAAAACGGACGACGGGCGCTGTTATAAATAAATGCTGACGCTGTTGTAAATAATACTCGGGAAAGTTCACTCAAAAAAAAGTACTCCAAATCACAATTGCCCTGGTAAAAACGTTCTCACCTAGAGATAGAGTCATAAAATTTCGACTAGCTAAATTTATATTGGCGCTCTCATGGAGGTACAAGAAAAAACTAGAGATTTTCAATAAGAGCAACTGAACTACAATGTAGACATTATTTCTAATTCTTTGCGTAGTCCGCTTCCAAATTCCACAACAATGATAGAACAATAAATCAAACGTCAGAAAAAAATTCAACAAACAGACATCTCGTGATATCCAATGACGTTTGTGACAAAATGTGTCACTTTTTGATTGACAAGTGTTACAATACGAGAAATATCCGAAGCTGTCTCAAACGATCATTCCCAGTACATGGAGCCAGTATGTTTTTATTGAACGTAAACAAAAATTGTTTGTGCTATTTGTGAGTGTTTTTTTCAAGATTTGTATCGAATTTTGAGAATAAACTGTATTGTTAGGTTGCTGAAGTAAGGGTTACATATTTTATTAACGTTCAGAAACATCAAGAATGTATATGAATATTTATTTAGAATGTGAAGATAATTAACATGGGTGGTTATTAAATTAATAAACAAATCATTCTCATCTTTAAATAACCCTGCAGGTTATATGTGGTAGAGCAATTTATTGTGAAAGCTGTACCACAACTTCCAAGGTTTGTTGTGAAAAGAAACTTTCAAAAATATATTAAGCCAGCTTTGCAAAGAAACAGTTTCCTTGCATGTGACGAGAGCGCAGGTTTAATAACGATCATTGACATAATTTCTGAAATTTTTTTATCAGAGGTCGTGAAGAACATTGCTGCTGTTACTAAAGAAGTAATGGAGATGCCTAAATACTTGAATTCAAAGCCTGTAAATCGAAAAGTTCTGTGTTTGTAATGCGTATTTCCGTATATTTGCATGCAGCAGCAGATCGAGGAATGGTCGGCGAGCAGCGCGCCAGCGGTCAGTAGCGGAACTTTTAGCTATAACAAGGAGATGGGCAAAGCGTCGAGGCTTTTAAAGCATACTAGCGGGCTATGCATATTCCATCGCGAAGATGGGATTTGAGTTATCTTCAGAGCTCTTCCTACAAAAATCGCAGTATAATAGCAGTAGTTCCAGAAAAAAGTAACAAGAATCAATCAATAAATATTTTTTATACTATTGTATATTTGTAAGACACAGATTATTGCCTAAGTATAAAGTGAATATCTGAAAGGAAGCCAATCCACTGTACATGGTTTACTAAGAAATATGTAAGCAAGAAGTAAAAATTAACACACCAGAGAGAGAAATGTCCAAATACTGGCACATTTGTAAACACTGCACAACACATTTTTTTATTGTTTAAAGTTCATATGCAAAAATGAATGATATGGGAGTATTTTGTATCCACCATAATGCTTAGTCTCACAATTTATGAATTACGAATTCCAAGGGCCTGCTCAAGTTCAGCACGTTTTTGCTGAACCTTTGTGTAAAAGTAGCGACAAACAGCTTCTTGAGCCCACGGCTGATAGAAGAACTCTGCTCGACGCTCTTCTTCAGGATTTCCAACAACATCAGTCATTGTCTGAAGTGAAAGTGAAAAATTTTAAAAAAGATATTGCAGACATTACTTGGAAAATTAAATACTTTAAAAAGGAAGTCAATTTTCATGAAGAGTACTCTTTCAAGTTCTGTACATACCTTGAGATCACGTGTTTGAGAAATTATCCATTTGTTAACAAATTGCTGAGGATCTTTAGCAAAACTCAGATAAAATTCCCGATTTGTTTTAAGCTGATTTATTGTTTCCACTGTCTCGTGGATCTTATTATCAAGACTCTGAAAATCAGTTAAGTTTTTGTGAGTAAAGCGTTAACTGGAAACATAACAGCACAATTTCTTTTTTCTAAAGCAAAAAGTTATTTTGTACAATGAAGGAAAACAAACTCAAAAGTCTGTTTAATTTTTCTGCATATAAGAATCGCCTCTAACACGCAACACTCACCATGCTATATACTCGGATTGACATAAAATTTTACCAGCTGGTTCAGCACCTTTCAAAACCCCTATCTACAAATTTTTACGTGCTATGGAGCATTGCAAGTAGTGTTTTTGTGGAAGAGAGGAAATCGCTGATCGCCGCTGGATCTGCAACCGTTACTCACACGCTGGCCGCCGCTATTTTTCCGCAGGGTCTCAACTGCCTCGGAGGGCAGGAGGGGTGACAAAAACGAGTGTTTACATTGAAGGTTCAGGTCGAATAGGACCAGAACACATACAGGAGTGATTCGAGTGCAACTATTAAATTCATACTAACATTATTTACACATATGTATAATAGGATTTAAGCATTAAAACATTAGACAAGGCTTATTAAATAATAAATAAATAAATGTACAACAAATCACATGTTTGACAAAAAATGTTTGTGCGCTTACTAACACACTCCAAAGATCGTGTGTCATCAAACAGCAATGACCTTTGCCATCGTTCTTGAAGAAGGATGGAAATCTGACACCAGTTGATAGACGCCGTGTAATTTTCCAGGCGCTGCAGAAGCAACGGTTCCCCCGCTGTGGGAAGGTCACGAAAGGTCCTGGTACAAAACGCCTATAAAACACTATTTCTAATACTCCATAGCACTTATAAATTTGTATATAGGGATTTTGAAAGGTGCTGAAGAAGCTGGTAAAATTTCATGACAATCCGAGTATCCAGCATGGTGAGTGTTGCATGTAAGGACATTTCATTCGAATTAAAGAAAGAATAAAATAAAAGCAACTTTATTATAATGAATGAAATGAGTTTTATCATCAATAAATTAAACTTATACGAATTGTACCTGGATTTCTTGTTGACTGGCAGTAGAGAGTAAAAAGTTATTCATTTGTGTTTTTAAAGTATCATCAACTTCAACATCAATATCGTAACAAGCAGTTTGCTTCTGTTCAGCACCTTCCACACTGCAAAGAATTACATAAAAAACAAAAGTATAATTACTACACAGAATGAATATTCATCTGCACAAAAACTAACTGGAATTAAGTTTTCAAATACCTGATGGTGTGATTGATTACAATTGGATCAGGTGGATGTAAGAGAGGATTGAGGCGCTGAGGAATTTCTGCAAACTTCATTCTGGGACAGCCAAATATCTGTTCTAAGTACTTGTCACAAATTATGTACTCTCTTTCATGTGAATCTTGAAGTCTGTGAGTCTTGATATACTGCCATAATGCAGAAATTATAACTGGTCTTGTTTGAGTGTGGACACCCAACAACCGAGCCAAACGAGGATCTAATTTAAACTGAAGGGGTTGGTAGTCCAGTAGAAGAAGAATAGTACAGCGAACATTCTTATCTCCAGGTCTCTTCACCTGAGATTATTATGAAATTAATTTTTGGACAACAAGTTTATAATAGATTAACTTAATTTGGACTGAAATTGATACCTGGAATCCATCAGTCTCCTGGGTGGTGGGTGTACGGTGCCATTCTACTAAATGATTATCAGGTCCATAAAGTTCTTTATCCAATTCTATTACAAGAGACTTGAAAAACGAAGAAAACTTTCTTTTTACCTGGAAAAATAAAATTACTTCTGGGTTCTTTCGTGGAAAATCCTTACTTAATAAAACAAGAAAAAAAATGAACAGTTGTTGCACTACATTCCAAGATGACACTACATAAACATAACACACATTGTAGCAATGAATTTACCTGCAGTTTTTGAATTTGAGAACTGGCCTCACCAGGCCTCTGAACGAAGGCAAAGGAATTTATATAAAATTTTCTGCCACACTATTTAAATATTTGGAGAAAATGTGCATCAAAGACACTGATGTGTCTCAAATTTAATTAACACAAATTTTTTAAAATAATGTGATTTGATATCTTTCACCTTCTAATAACCAGTTTTTACATTGTGAGATTAGTGATAACAACAATTATTAAATATACAAAAATAATTTTGTTCTAGTACTTTTGCGTACCAAAGCAAGAGCAAGACAACATTTTAGGGAGACTTTATAGCATTTCTGAATAATAAATTATTTTTAGAAGAGAGTTTCTAAAATTACTAGTCAGTTTTGATACAAATGTTTAAAAAGTGAAAAATGAAAGAGGAAAATTAAAATGTTATGAATTGGAGAACAGTGGCACCTCTTATTATTTGGGAATTCCTATTATCTGACGTTTTTTTCATAATCAAAATTATTAAATAAATGAACTCAAACAAAATTGTCAGTTACAAGAGTCTAACAGGCAATCTTGGGATGATTTTGATTAATCGATTTAAAAATGAACTTTGAAATGACCACAGAAAATTGCAGAAAATGAAGTACAAAACCCATACCATGATTTCTACCAATAAGACTGAAAATGTACTAAATTGTTGTGAATTAATGAATATGTGCTTTATAACTTGGCCACTATCAAACTGTTCTTTGCATATTTATTCATAATTTATCTTTCAATTAACATATTTAAATCAATTAAGAAAATATTTTGATTATCTAGGGTTATCTATTTTCTAAGAACCCATTTCCCCATCATCATCCTATATAATGGAGATTTGAATACATGAGAATTACAATAGAAATACATCAAGAAAAGTCAGCTTTCCACCTCCATGCCATTTCATTCAACAGTACACATGTTAATTTGGCAATATATTTAATTAGCAGCTTCAATGAAATAAAAACTAAAGGCAACTTTACTAAAATTTTGCCTCATAAAAATCACACGTTTATAGTTAATCAAAAGATGCAAACATTTAAATATTCCATACTCGTGCACATGAAAATTATATCTTTTTTTCCAGTTTTGAAATATTCCAGTCTTTCTTTCTTTCAAAATAAAAAAAATTTCTACAAAGAGAAAATTTACTTTAAATGTTTAAAAAGAGAATTTTATAAGTGGTGGCTTCATTCAAAACAATGAATTCTTACCAAATCATTTTATTGACAAAATGATGGTATCTAGCAGAAATTAAATTTCGAAATATTGATTTCCAACATCAGATCTCAACTAGAAATGTGAAAATTGAAAATGATAGATATAATGGCAATGCTGGGGCAAGAACGCATTATGCACAAAGGTTATCAAATTGGTATTTTAAAAGATTTTTCCATTAACATGCAGCCCACCTTTCTGCACGAGCTAGTGTTGGCTACCATTCAACTCAACTAACTGATGCTTCCTATTTCTCACACAAAGGCTTGGAGAAAGATCTTGAAGAACAAAAGATGAAATGTACCACAGGAGAGTATTTAGTCGCCTTTGAGAGTATCCCTCAGAAGAACAGCCAGACTGAGCTAATATTAAACTCTTTGTTGGAATCCAGTGCACAGTTACGCTCCTGACTGTATTAATAATGTATTATTCAGCGAATCTGAGCAGATGAAGTTGGAACGATTTCTTGAAGAGTTGTGTTTAGTGCCTCCTCAGCGAGTTTGTTTCCTTGGCTGTATGAAAGCTCGAAACCTGCCCTCTTTGTGATCTCAGTATTGCCTTTGAAACAGCCATTTTGAATTTTGATACTTTCCCTTCAAATCTGACATGAGAAACTAATATATTAAATTATTACTTCCACAAAATGGCAGCATTCCAACAAATGGCACTTCATTTTTGATAACAAAATATAATTTGAGGCAGTAATCTGTTACCTTATTGTAACATTAAATGTTATTCTAACATTCCAAAAATTGCTTAAAAATTCAAAGATTATAACTCAAAATACTAATTTTTAACTTAATAAAAAATTTCTTATACGTATGCCAACAGAAATTATTTTCAAAATTTGTTGAGAATTTAATTTTAAAATCAAATATCGAATCAGAATTTGTATAGTAAAGAAAAGTTTCTAGCAAATAAGTTTATTTAAAAACATTCCACACAAAGATTTTAGAAAATTAAATTGTAAAAACACTTTTTGTGAGTAGCAGTTGATTAGCGAGAGCTTAAGCGAGGGTTAAGAAACTAATTTCAGAGAATCAAACTGTTTCATATCAAATGAATACGTAGGCTTCCGCGGCCGGAGTCATGTGGATGATCTTGGCCGTCCGGGTGACGCCGCGTCGAAGGCTGTGTTGCTGACGTTTCGACCATCTTGTCGTGGTCTTCCTCAGGGCTGGAACGCCTTCGACGCGGCGTCACCCGGACAGCCAAGATCATCCACATGTTTCATATCAGAATCATTGTTCAAATTGTACATCTTCATTTTACTAGGGGGCCTTTTTTGTCTTACTCGACTCTCTTAATCACCTTTCAAAGGCATGTGACACTGAATTAACGCTTGAGAATATTTTATTATAAAACTGGTTTAAAATTAAAAGAATACACTGTAATAGTTTTATCACACATTGCAAGGTTTCTCAAACTCTTTTGCCTACTTTTTTAAACTCCATCACAAGACAATGTCTGACTGTCCTATCGTACTTGGGCTGACTTAAAAAATAGCTGCATTCTGAGCAAATCATTATTTCATACTAGTGACATTACTGGATTAGTATTTTCAATTCCGAGGACAATAACATATGAAATGAAAATTTCTGTTTTCAAATAAGTCGTAATTAGGGAATGGAATTTATTTTCAGACAAAAAGCAAAATATGTACATATACGTAATTATTATTTTCAAAGTGTATCAGAGAAAATATGTAAAATAAAAATTAGTTACAATGTTTAAAATTCCTCAATATGAGCATTTTAAGTTACGTTACTGAAGCGATTTTAACTTGGATGCAGAAGGGTTGAAAGGAAGTTATACAGAAGTAATTATTCACTACTTTCATCCGAAATCTGTAATATTTTTATATTATATATAATGTTGTTTACGAGCTGATGCTCAAGTGAATGTAACCAGTGTTGGATTCCAGAAGAGGGGAGTACAAGGAACATATGCCACTCCCCACCCCAACTCCAGCAATGTGATAAGTCAATGATCTGAAAAATATTTGTTAGTTTTTTTATGAAGTTACCCGTGGAATTACAAAAGATTAGCAAGCATGTGGTTGAAGAACTTCATGCAGAAGTAACTACTTCTGCTTCACATACATCCACTTATCCTTCATCCCAACAGCTGCCAATACTGTTTCCAAAAAGGTGGGGAGGAGGTAAGTTTGCCAATTGCTGGAGAAGATTCAGCATTAATACAAGCGCATTTTAAAGAGAGACGATTTAAGTAACATACGTATTGTGAACTCACATATGACATGTTCTATTTCAATGTACATATGTTAAAATGTAATGAAATATGTAGTAGTAGGTAAAATATACCAAAATATATAAAATGAAAATTATTGTAATTCAAGATGTCTTGCCCCTGTAAAAATATGTATTAACATGAAAATACAATCTCTAGTCATAATTTATAAGAATAGAAGGGGGGAGACCATGAGTTCCTGACAATATTAGTCTACTGAGTCATCACTAAAACAATCAGGGACAGAGCCATTTAAAACACGAAGTGCACAACAATTAAATTCAATTTTAAGTATATCTGCCAAAATACCAACTGCTGCTCTCTCTCTCCTCTGCATTATATTAATTGAAATACTTTATGTTTAAGAAAGCCAGTCTTTAATGCTATTGTCTGGCCAAAATAAATCTCCCTACACTCAACAATACATTGAACAAATTATTACTTCAATTCTTGTGTGTGTTACAGGTTTACAATGACAATTATTATATAAAACTGAAACTTAAGTATACCTTATTGGGATCATTTTTACTGTCTTCAAGCAAGCGACCTTCTACTCTTAATTCCCATGAGGCCACACTACCCTCTTCACTTTCTCCTGGCTCTTTAGCAGGGTAAAATGTATTCGAGATGAAAATACGGAGCTTCCTCTTCTGCTTCATAGGCCTCTTCAGAGCTTCCTGAGATAATACACAAAACAGTAAAAATGTTCATTTTAAAAGAAAGAAAAATTTTTGTTTTTTGCTACAAAACAACAAATTAAACAATTATTGTATCACCCACTTGTATATCAAGACGTTTACGCATTATAGTCGAATCCAACTTGCGTTCGAAAGCCAGAAGGTCCATGTATGCTTGAGATTCAGGCACAAGATCCCTAACTTTCTGTGGTAATATCTTATCCGCAAGCTTCTTTTTCTTTTTGCCCGTGGAGTGGGAGAAGTCACTGTAAGAAACAAAACTGCCACTCCTCCATGTAAGGAAGATCAAAAATGGAATACAATTTTCTAAATGTATGCCTTCTTTAGTCTTCAATCCGTTATGACAGCCTCTTGATGGTGATGTTTAAATACATTATTTATTACGCTTTTATTTATATTTTTTATTATGTATACATATTTTTTAGATTTGTTGTATTTGTCTCTAGAATATCACCCTTCACTAGCAGCTTCATTGAACAGAATATTTTCTAAATCAACAGAAGTAAAATATTTGTTTTAATAGAACTGAAGGATCTCAAACTTAATCAAGTTGGAAAGAAAGTAATGAAAGAAAGGACTTTGTTTTCCTAAATATCACAATAACATTTTTCTTTCTTTATTTTTTAAAAAAAAAATAATGTGTTGCATTTAGATAATTTATTATCTATGGCACTTATTAAAATGCCATATCAGTGTTTACGAAAGAACTAAAACAATTAGAGATGTAACTGTATTAGAGAAAGATTATTCCAGAGTTAAAACATCAATTTGCATTTCAAAGTTTAAACAAAATTATTTAGATTCTATTTTAAAATTTAAGTTTAGGTTTCAGATTTAAAGTGCTTTACACTTTTCACCCTTACTTCTTCTGCTGAGGTGGGGGAGGGCGAACATCAGTCGGCCGCTTTGGTGCTGCTTGTGGAGGAATCGGTCCCTGCCTCATAGGAGGGTATGGAGGCTGCTGCTGTGGCCGAGGCATCAAGTTGGGACCTGGGGCAGAGCCCATGGCCGGGGGAGGCTGAAACCCGGGTCTCGGTTGGAGCTGTAAGCAATGACAACTATCACCAATTATTACACTCACAATTGATGATACACTTGCTTCCACCTCTTTCAAACTGCTAATTGGTCTTTGTCTGAAATAAGCTGAAAAGAAATAGATATATCAATGTTGCTTAAAAACTATTGCATTCAAATTAATTCAAACTCTAATACAAATTAACTTAGTAATGCTTGTTTTACAATTTAAAATTCAATGTAGAAGCAATGCTCAAACACTACTCTTGGAAATGCTTAATATTACAGTCCACAATTGTAAAGGAATTTTCAGAATGAAATCTAGAAACGTCAAATTATGTTCTTCCTATTTGCTTTTCTCATTTATCTAAATCTCGATCATCATATTAAAGTATGATTCTACATTTGACAGTAAAACACACATTTTTCACAACAAATTGAGAGAAAATTTGTTTTACAGGCCTTACTGACACCACACACGCACGTTAAGTCAACGTTGCATCTGCATTCCTTCTGTCTCGCGTTATTTGCGACACAGCGAGGCGACGGGTCGATAAAATATTCATGGAGTACATGCAGAAGGGAAGCGTCAGTCTGATATTTCTCGAACGCTGACGGGTAAATTTCTACACACACGCACATCGTTTTGGCATTTTCTGCTGTAAATATTTCACAACAAGAACAATTTGACGTAGCAAACTGCGGTACAGCTTTGCATCGTTTCCATTGAGCTAACCTATACACTTTACACGTCTCACCTGAAAGGTTGGTCCAGCATACTGTCTTAAAGTTGGGACAGGCGGGGGTGGATATCTCTGTTGAGGTGGCCCTGTCGCAGCACCACCCTGCGCTCCAGTAAATCGCTGCGCCATTTTGGTGTTCTACCAATTTTACCACTATGATTGTATCAAAACAACGCTTGAAAAGTAAGATAACCACAAACACAAATGGACGCACTAAAGCTTTCTCTATTCACTGCCGCCACCAACTGCCTACTTAAATCGGACAAACTCGACTTTTTCACAACTATCGAGGCGGCTTTGGATATGATTGAGCAACGCCATCTATACTGGAATTATGGCACTAATTATGGAATTAACGATACTTTGTGCTTTACAATAGCGTGTATTGGGGCATTTTTAGAGCAATGATGAGCACAATACATTAATGTACATGCTGTAAGCAATTATTGAATTACTTAACTACAGGAGGAACTATTGAAGGCTATTGTACACAATGCGGAATACAAAGGAACGTTTTATAAAATATCTGTCCCATTCACAGAACACTCATATTTACGATTGGCAACTTTTAGGCGCGCATTTCAAGTTTAGAGTGTGATTATTCACATTTCAGAAACAAACATTACTAGAAATAACACGAAGGGATAAAGTGGTGATGGAGTATGGATAATGAGATGTTTCATAGTTTTAATCCAGAAAATGGAAAACAATGGAATACATAAAAATAAATATTCACAATATTGGGAAACATTAAATACAAAACAAGTTATTCACAATTGTTTAACAATATGTTGTTTAATTAGGCTCATCATTTATATTATAATGGAATAGAAATCACGTAATAAATACATATTTGGTTTCTTCTACTCACTACAGGCCCAATATCTATATTCTGCTTATTATACAAACATTTGAATCACTTGTGAGGAGCAAGATTGTTAGTTTCATGTGATGTAAATGTGAACAAATAAATACCATAAACTACACAAATTATTATTTAGTAGCAGTTATTTCATAGAAAAAATATTTTCCAGCACAAAAAAGAATACATTAAAGTAAGTACATTTGAGCATATGTTTCAGTAATATAAGCATGCACATTTATTTTTAATTTTGTAATAATAGAATTATTTGTGATAGATCTATAAATTAGATGCTTTAATGGAATATATAATAAGAAACTCTTAAAGAGTTTCATTATCACTGCCAACGGTTTATTGTTGGAATCAATAATCAATCAATAATAGTTAAGCAGGTTTCAATAAGATAATAAGAGTATTTCCATTCATTTCCTTTATACAGAATTGTTATATTTAGTTACAATGGTCTGGGGTTCATAGTAAAAAGTTTGAGAAAGAGCACGTGCACACTCCAACAATATCTTCACATTCTTGAAAACGTTAGACACATTTCGTACAACACCGAAAAGAGACTCTCAACAATTTTTATCTGACGAATTATTCATTCGCAGACGTGCTTCACTCATATGTAAAGGATAAATATGGTGCACATGATTAGTTGCCTTAAGGCAGGGTCTGAAGATCACAGAAGACATTAATCGGCAACAACAATGATGGAAGGCATACGAAATCATAAATACACCAGTGAGTTTTTTTTTTATTTCGCAGGACTGTACATAAAAGATTTTGACGAGACGTTATTACGAAACATCAATACCTTCGGTATAAAGTTGTATTGGCTTTTTGTTGTTGAATACTGAGAATGGAATGGCGTTTTTTCTAGGAAAGACAAGTTTGGCAGCTATTAGAGAAGACATGAGCAGAGTGCAGTCAGTGTTTAAAATAAAAGGATAGGGCACAGGCTATGAAAAAGTGAGCTAGTGCCTTTGATCCCTGAGCGGGTGCGGGGATGTCGCTTGTGACTTCGAGGGAGATATGACATCGTCAATCGCCGTTTTGGAGGAGGAAAGCGAAGTTCAGTTGCTGTAGCAATTATTTTCAGTCGTCCGTAAATCAATAGAAACACTTCACAAATTCTCATCTTGTGGCTAAAATCTGCTTTATTTTAATATTTTGCGCGCAGGTTTCTATTTAGCCAATGTTCTTCAAGTTTGAATAACGTTTTTTACTTTGAAACGACGCTGTACATGTTACATAAATTACTCTGCAAATATTGACGTTCTCATTGCTGGAGTCTGAGAAGAGATAAGGAAAATGAAATATCACTAAACGTCTTGACAATAGAACAATTCATCTATCTGATTTAATTATTTATTTTCGCTATTTCTGCTTTTCCTTCCTTTATTCAGGCATTGTAACCCTTCCATTTCACACATGTATTTATTTAAAATTATTACGTATTTACTTATTGTTTAGACGTATTTTCCTTTTAAAACTTTGTCTTTAACACTTTCAATTTCTTAACCTACGATTTATTCCTTTAAATTTTCATTGTTTATTTTCATGTTCTTTAATTCTTGCTTCTTCCTCTTCCGTAATTCATCTGTTTCGATTGTTGTATAATATTGCAGACAGCTGTTCCGCCATAGTCATGTCTCTAGCGTGATCCCCGAAAAGTCCTGACGATAGGAACAAGGCACAAGGTGACTATTAAGTATGTGTATATCCGTGCCATAGGAACGGTATATAAATACCATCTCGCTGCCGATGGCTAATGTTAGGAGCTAAATGGATGTATACTCGCATATTAAATATCGCTGTTTTCATTTTTTTTGTTGTCTGGCACAGAACTGATATTTTTTTACATTTTGTTTGGCGACAACTAAACAAGGTCAAATAGTTGCAGGTGTAAACAGGCAGCCGTTGCCGTCAATCTCGACCTTTCAACCTTAGTTCACCGAACATCAGTTAAGTCAGATTTCTTGCTTATCCTCCTTACAGAAGCCAGGCAATTTTATCTACTGAATTTTAGATCTTATGGGTATTGTCTAAACATGGCGACAAAGGCACAAAACGCCGGCAGAGAAGATGATGGTGACGGTAAAACTGAAAGGTTTTCCAGGCTTTGTCTTCGCCATTCGCTAAGTTTCAGCGAACGTAGGTCTTTGTACCGTCAAAATGGCACGCATTCTTTTATATCTAGACAATGCAATCCGTTTAACCTGGCTATGTGAGTAATGCAATGATGACGACGAACATTGTCGTTTGGTTAGAGTGTCGATCTCGTCGACAAACGACATTAACGACAAGGGTGACGTTAACGACGGTCATCGTCACTTCGTCACCTTAGTCCATGTGTGAGATCACCGAGTGCCTGTCTCTCCGTCGGGATGTGCGCAGCCACCTCTCCGTTTAGCGGCGACCAAGGCACACAGCAGCATTCATAGAGCTGACGTGGTCGACAGCAGTAGCGACAACGGTGTTGATTAGCACACCGTCGTCAACACTCCGCGCGGAGCACGTATCAGCCTCTTTTCATCTCGATGCTCCGGGTGCGCTCGGACCTCGAGCGACAAAGGCACAAGGAGGCGGCGGTGGCGACGGCGGCGGCGACGACAGCGGCGGCGGCGGTGGCGGCGGCGGGCAGCGACTCACACGGGCCGCTGAAGGCGCCTGCAGGCGCCCTCGTCGTCGTCGTCCTCGTCCTCCTCGTCGTCGTCGGCGTCCCCGGCCAGCAGCGGGCTGCAGCCGTCCGCGAGGGCGGCGCCGCCGCCGGGGCCCGCGCCGGCGGAAGGCAGCGGCGGCAGCAGAGCGGAGCAGGGCGTGGCGGGGGCGGAGCGCGACAGCCAGCGGCGCGGGGGCGGCGGCGGCGCGGGCGGCAGCGGCAGGTAGGCGCGGCTGATGCGGCCCAGCAGCGAGCGCAGCTCCAGCGTGGGCGAGGTGGCGCGCGGCGGCGACGCCGCCCCCGCCCCCGCCAGGCTGCTCGCCTCCGACCCCGTGGCGGCGGACAGGGCGGCCGCCGACACGAAGCGCTGCGACCCGCTGCCGCCCCCCGCGCCCGCGCCCACGCACGACCCCGACCCCGGCAGCGGCGTCTGCGCCGCCGGCCCGCTCGCCCCCGTCGCCACCGACGACAGCCCGAACTCGTCCAGGCTCCCCGTGCACGAGTACGGGGGCGGCACCATCGAGTTGGCCTGCGGACAGAGCGCCGTTTTACAACTCCCCATTCCTAGTCGACGGAGAGGGGTGGGGAAATGGCAAGGCAATTACGCGGAAATGTCATAGGAATTGTGAAGAGAGGCGAGACGGGTGAGGAATGAAGTGAGATGGGTGACGGTGAGGTGCTAGGGCGAAACAAAATAATGAATGTGACTTCCAATGCATTGAATGAGCAAAATCAAGTGAACTGATGTACTGAGAAATTACCAATTGTGAGTAGTACGGCATACAATTCTGCGGCATAGAAAACCTAAAAACTTCAATAAGACTGAACAGTAGAAAGTATACATGGACCTAAAACAAAAGTTTCAATACTAAAAGAAAAATATATTTGCCAAACGTATTTATTCTTTCGATTTTTAATCGCGAATTAATAAAATATAAAAGCCAGTGAACGGATGCGCATAAGAGGCGAAGCTATAGTTTCGTCGTCAAAAATGATTAAGTAATAGCTATTTATCATCACAGTAAGTTCAAATTTTAATCAAGATAATATTTTAATTCGAATTTTGAAATCTAGGTATTTTTATGCACTATATTCGTTGATAATAAGCTCGTTGCAAGTTAACAGCATTCTGTTAAGCTCAAGAAATAAGCTCTCAAATAGCTCTCGTTTTCTAAAGACATTTGTGAGCTATCTTACGAATTAATTCTCTACTCATTTAAATGAAAATTCATCATAAGTTAAATCGAGTAACTTATAATTACTATAAAGTCATAATTCACCTAAGATAATGTTCAGTCAAACTCTTACAACCACACACTTCACAAAGCAGCGTTTCTCTCATACTGGGATTTCTATCAGTCTGAATGTCACTATAGCTTGAATTCGTTTTATCTGTTTTTGAAAATCATCAGCCACAAAGTAAAATTTTTAGAAGGCGGGAGTAACGGAACATTCTTATTTTGGAATGAGAAGAGAAGAAACGCGGACAATTTCTTTTGCTTGGCTGCGATCTCTCTTCGATCAAGTCTCTTTCTTTTTGATGTTCGCTGGTGCAAGCTTAATAACCGTCGCGTCGAGATTCGTCTTTCTGTTCTTTTATCCTTTTCTCTCTCTAGTGAAGAATCGTTAGTGATGAATAATTGAAAGAATTCGTGGAATATTTTCAAGGATTTTACGTTGAATCTATTTAATCTCCTGTTAACATTATTGGAGGTAACTCCAATTGAAATTTCACATGTTATAGAGATGGAAAACAACGTTTAATAATATTCTAAGTGAATATTGAGATGAACGTTTTTTAAAAAACAAAGTTCCTACGATATTAAATAAAAATTTTCTACATTCACAGATAAGGTATTAGAGATTTTTGAAAATCACGAATTAGTAAATGCTACATCTTAACGAATTATAATTCTTGAACAGATTCCCGATAAGGTCAAGTTGCTCAAGGTGCAATACTAGAGTGAGCTAATGAGATAAAGTACCTCCTCAAAGAAAATCTCGTAGTTAATTTTTCACTATTAGTTCACGGTTATGTCCTTTGGCTGCTGAAAAGGATAAAGCAAATAAATTTACATTTTTTTCGCAAATAGACGATATTCGAATACTTAACATTTCGTTAAAATGAAAATGTGTGAAAAATTCCGTTACTGGTTTCAAGAAACGTGACATAAAAAGCTCTCCGTTACTTTATTCTTAAATAAAACATTTTACTGTTGAGCTCTCATGAAAAATTCCGGCCATGCACTAGATCTGTACCAAATAATACACAAGTTTGAACTCCCAATAATATTTATTTCGAGACCGTAGTTAAAGAATTATAAATAAAGGTAAGAATATTTTCTTATAATGACATGTCTTTCATAATTTAAAGGATATCGATTAACTAAATATACGCTGGGTAAAGAGAATAAAATAAGGGAGGTTGGCGGGGCAGTTGGCGAAATTGCGGGTGGGAGGAGCGCGGCGCTGTCACTCACCTCGTTGGCGGCGCTGCACAGGAAGCCCGAACTGAGCGAGTCGACGGTGCTGGCTCCCGACAGCGACCCTGCAACACGCAAAACGTCTTCCTACAGCACGGCAATTTCAGAAGAAATGCGTTTATTGTTTTGTAGTGAAACATTTTTCACTTCTTGTTATCATGTACAGGGGAGTCATTTTCAGTGTAAACAATTAATTTTATCATGCTATTGATTGATTATTTCGTGTTTCCGGACTTGTCAACTGCTATGGCCATTAGTGCCATGAATGTAGTGCATGCGTTTATCACAAGAGGTGCCGGTGCTCCTGCCCTGCTGGGTGGTGAGATCCGACACCGAACTATACGTCAGTTTGCGGGTTTCCCCATCCCGGTATCTTCCACCAGCGGGGCAGCGCCCAGCCGTAATAAGTTCTAAGCTCCCTACTGTTCTCCCGACATATCTGATAGAGTAGTGCTTATTTAGGTAAACGTTTTTGGTAAGGAATTACGATAAAAAAAGAAGAGGAAGGAAAGATCACACGCGGTCCGTGACCCAGTTATTAGGCTACTTCTTCGGCATTTACCTGAAGTTAATCAGAGGCACTGCAATGTCATCACATTCTTAATGTTAATAAGTAATAACTCATTTACCTTCTCAGTCTCAGAGGCACGGATACAGATAGAAAGTGTTTTAAGCAATTTTCGAATTTTGTCGTAACCTAAATTCATTCAGCATTGCACAGCGCGCTACATCTCAGCCTAATGACAGGACAACGCGCAATCGCGCTTATACGGGGCTATCATTATTTCCACCTAATTTCTATCCACTCAGAAATTCACGTTTTTCATCGTTTGTATTCGCAAATTGTAGATTTTCCATCCGATGGTGGCAAGCAACATGCACTGATTCAACTCAACACAAGAACAAGCATTTGGACGTTGTGGAACAAGAGACTAGCCGTGCCATAACTCAGTTTTTCTGATTGAACAGACACTTTACTCATCTCATTGAACAGAAGATGTTACTGCGGTTTTACTTTCTTGCATACTACAAACTTAGTATTGATAAAGTTATGTAATGCTGCAGTGAAAAACGGCAATTTTTCGGCAGAAAAATTCGATTTGTAGACCCTGATACCGAAAAAGGGGTTAATTCTTGTTGTTACTGAAGCAAATTACTTCCTCTAACACTTTGTGTAGTCAGAATCCACAGTTGGTGGGTACTTGATTCCGAAAAATTGTTTTGTGGCAAAATGTCCGCCCGTCTGTGAATAAAACTAGCGGCTAAACCGTAAGCAGGATTTTCACCAAAATTGATAATCCCTAATCGATTTGGCTGATATCGCTCCTCTTGAATTTGAAACCGGCATTTTAATTTTTGAGAATAGTTTACAGGACCCCAATGACATTTTAAAGTTTTTCTCAAAAATGGTTCCAAAGTACTTGAATAAAATTTTTCTTGGGATAGCGGGAGCGAAGGGATTCTTGAGAGATTGGCGGAGATCTCATTTTCATTGAACTCTATGAATTTTCGAGAATTGCGAAGGTTAGAAATAATGCAAGAAAACATGTGCTGTTGTAGTACCTTTAGTTTCAAAAAGTATTGCAGCAGTCAACTGAAATGTCAAATGTCCTCCTCTAAGAATTCATTTAATGATTATAAATTAGTAGTCGTACGTAGTGATGAGAAAAGTGCGCCTAAAAATCATATTTTAATGGAAGATCGTGACTTACAAAATACCAAAAAGTACACATTTATTTTATTTATTCTTTTATTATCCTTAAGATGGCAGTTCAATTTATTTGAAAATAATAACAGACTGCTCGCAACAAAGAGAATAAGTCACGTATATACAATATGGCTCAAAGTAGATATGAAAAGACATTAATGAAAGTCGATGCAGTATTACAAAAAAAATGAACTCAAGACTTACTGATTTAAAAAAAATTGAAGGGACAAGTGAAATATTTCGCTTTTATTAAACTTGAAGAGTTCTTACAATTCTTCTTAAAATGATGACCACCAAGTAATTCATTCTTTTGGAGTTATTTCAAAGAGATGAGCCTGACGCGATGTTCGAATGAGTCCACTTTTTAAAATATTCGTTAAAAAGCATTTGTATTTTTATTGCTGAAAATTCTTAACTATTGACTGAAAATACTCAAATCAAAGACAGCCATTAAAAGATATTTTCTGCTTAATGTGCACAACTTTGTTTCAGAACTCATCTGTTGGATTACAGATTGCGACTTGAGTAGTCGCGACTTAAACGGCGACATCAACTATCAATATTTCATTAATGCATTTGTCATTCGTTCTTAATAAGACCAAATGAATAATATGGGAAAGATTCGTGCCTGTGAATAAAAATAAATGAAATAAAGCTCTTTTATCCTATCCGATCGCCTTTGTTTGCCGTTTACTTGGAGTGATTAATTGGCTCATTATTGTACGCAATATAATAATGCCCGTAGATAAAATGGACATTAATTAATCATATAGGAACACAATTAGAAAAAATAACTAAATGTTCAAAAGCGATCAGATAAAAAAAACGTGTTTACACATAGCTAAAAGACAATTATGAGTATATAACCTGGCGCTACTGCTCTCATAAATAATCAACTAACTTGCACATAATGATTCCGTTTATCCACTTGCAGATTAAATAATAATAATAATAATAATATAATTATTATTATTATTATTATTATCATAATAAGTCTTTGTTAATGGCAAAGCGGAAGTCATAAGGCTGTTTTCCGCCTGACCATGTAGAAAGATAACAGGGGGAGTAGGAAACCAAGAAAAAGGGAAGAGAGTCAGCGACGAGGGACAGGAGAAGAAAGTGAAGAAGAGAGCACTCACCGATAGGCCGCACGATGTAATTCCGAAAGTACTGCACCATGAGGTAGCTGCCGGCGCCGGTGGCCGCGCCCGCCGCCCCGGGCACGCCCTTGCCCGGCGCGGCGCCGTCCGCGTAGCCGAAGACGAGCGGGTAGAGATCGGGCTTAGCGGTGACCTCTGTGTAGGGCGGCGGCGCGAGGTGCAGCGAGGCGCAGCGGCTGTAGTGCGGCGGGGCGCAGCACGAGCCCGGGGAGCCCGAGCGCTCGGAGGCGCCGCTGCCCGCGCGCGCGTGCGGCAGGGGGTGCGGGTGCGCGTGCGCGTGCGGGTGGCCCAGGTGCGCGCCCGCCGCCCCGCAGCACGCGCCCGGCGCGTGGCGCCGCCGCCGGTACAGCCCGCAACCGCCCGCGCACGACGCCAGCGCCAGTACCAGCATCAGCCTGCGCACACGCCCACTCTCAAGCACGCGGGGAACGGGAGGGGAGACGGATCACTTTCTTTCGGCGTTCAGGATGGTTCGGAATAAATGTTTCGATCTTCTAGGGTAGCCGTATCAAACTGTGCCAGCAAGAGCTACTTGCCTGCCTGGGATGTACAGCATTTCTGCGAGCCCGCTCAACTTCCTCTACCTCAACTCTTATTTCTTCTGCAAATCCAAAAAGGGGTTTATAAGCGCAAGTTGGATTGTTTGAAATGAAAGTATGTTTCCCTGATTTTTCTGTAATATCTAATGCGTATGTTCATCTTGCCTATTCTAGGGCATGCTGAGAGCTGTACATGTCAAAGAGAATCAATTTTGGCCTATGAACATGTGGTGGGAAATCTCATTTATCGAAGTTACACACGTGAAATTTTTGAAATCGCGCTCCTGTGGTAGGATGTGCTGACTAAGATCACGAAGTAATGTCAATTAGGTTTCATTCGTCGTAAAGGCAATGAATGTTCTGACGCAGTCAAAGCTAAACAATAAGGACAAAAACTCAAAATTTCCATAGCGAATGAGCAGGTCGTCCTCCGGGAGTTCGTGTAACTGCCAAATACTTGAGCGCGATCATTCAAGTGCGCGATGTCAGAATTGCCACTTGAGTGTCATCGCTACCTGAGATTTTCCTCCAGAAGACCTAGAAGTTGATAACAATTAGTTCTGAACCATTTGTACAGTGAAAGATCTTTTAAACGAAACTCTACAAACCGAGTTCTTCCTTTCGCAAGTTTTCGTAGATAGTGTATTGATGAATGAATTGTACAGCAAACCAACCAAACTGAAGTAATGTTGATGATATAGGGATTTTTTTCTTTCAAAGGAATTCATTAAGGAGAGTTTACGTTGCGTATGGATGAATGTAGAAGGCTGTTAACCAGTATGACGCCGAGAGCTAATTGAAGTGTATGTGTGTGTGTGCTTGTGTGTAGGTGAGTGTGGGCGCTAGTTGCCTAAAAAAGTAAAGTTTTTAAAAACTTGTGTCCATAAACACACTTTACTATCTCTATCTCTATTAAGCACAAACAGACTTCCAACACCAAAATAAAGGAGGTAACGTGAACATGCACGTTGCTCAATGGACCTTTCATTGCTGCCATCTTTTATACGCAGAGCAAAATCTGGCGAGGGGGGGGGAGACTCGACTTATTTACTCTCTTAACTGTAATTGAAATAATTACTCTTAATTAAAACTATTTCAATTTATTTTTTCGATTTATCATATTTTACTTTCCCGTATACTATGTATAGGGAAAGTTATGTAATGCTGCGCGAAAAAACGGCAGATTTTCGGCAGAAAATCTCTTACTACAGGGCCCTGATAACAAAACTGGATGAAACCAGTTCCTAAATTAAGAAAAAAATCTCCTAACATGTGGTGCAGCCAGAATCCCTATTTTGTGGGATCCTTGATACCGAAAAACCAATTGAAAGCAAAACGTTTGTCCGTCCGTCCGTCAGTCCGTCTGTCCGTCTGTCCGTCTGTGTGTGAACAACGCTAGCGACTAAACCGTTCAGCCGATTATCTCCAAAATTGATCTCCCCGCTCAATCTGAATGACCTCGCGGCCCCTTGAATTTGAAACCGATATTTTAATTCTAGAGGGTACTTGCCCCTGGAACATTTTCAAAATTAAAAAAAAATGGCGCCAACAATTTTGACTAAATTTTGTTGTTGGATAGTCTGTAGGTCATTTAAGAGAATGGCGTAAGTCTCATGTCGGTTGAAAACTCTGAATTTTTGAAAAAAGCAAAAGTTTGAATTTTTGTCGGCGTCTTCCACCAACTATAAAATTGCAGAGAGAAATTTTTCCTCCAAATAAAGTTTCTTCTCCAAAGTGAGTTTTTTCATTAAGGTCATGTACAATTTTTTGAAAATTGTAGTAGTTATTCCACAATATTGCAATATGTGCAATTTAAAAAAATTACGAAACAAGACTTCCTCAAAAACGGACTAAAACTTTTTTCTTTAAACTTTTGGTAGAGATAATACCAAATGTACTCTATTAGTTGACATAAACGCCATATTGCTCTATTCTTTTGTTTTTTCAAAATTACACAAATGTAAATTTTTTTGACTTGCCTCTCACGTCGTTAATATTTACATTAGCGGCGATTTGTTGACATTATTATATTAATGAGTACATGAGCTTTAAATAATGTCAAGTAAAGTTTCTCAAAAACTCTACCGTTTTCTGTAAAAAAAAAGCTCAAAATTCCACATTTTCAGAAACGCTCAAACGCTATTTTCTCATAAATGGCTTCACTTTTTTTCTTCAAATTTTGGACTAATAGTGCTAATTGCACACTTTAATATGACGTAAAGTTCATTTTGGGATATTTTTTTGTTTTCTCAAAAATTACACAAATGTAATTTTTTGAAAGCTCTCTCAAATGTTTAATATGCACGTTACCAGCAATTTGTAAACGTTATTATATTTGTGAATGTAAGTGCTTCAAATAGTTTTTTGAAATGTCAAAAATTTTCTGTGAAAAGGACATTTAAATTTCTCCTTTTAGTAGCGCTTAAACGCCATTTTCTTAAAAAAGGCTCCATTTTTTTTAAAAATTGCCATTCAGTTTTTGTATTCTTTAATATTCTAAAATTAACATTTCCGTTCTACCTATTAGGACATCGAAAAAAAAAGAAAATGTGAAAAAAATGTACTTTGGGCGGCGATAGATAGCAGCTGGTTTTTTCAATATTTATGAAAACTACATCTGCAAATAAGGTCGTGCTTAAGGTTTTTGAAAATATGAGTAGTTTTTCTATAACTTTGTGACAAACATAATAGCCCGCTACAAATTCACTGCTCTTCAGACAGCCGAATGCGTCGTAAATTAGAATTTGCAATTTTGTATATTGTTTCTCTGTTTGTTTTTACATTCGACCTTTTGTTATACATTTACACACTAACCTTTAAAGAATTTTTTTTCAAATATTGGAAATAAAAATTGCTAGCTCTTTTGCTAGGAGTATCGACAATGCAGGAACTCAACAATTGAATTCCGTTCTGCTGTTGCGAATTTCTGTGAATTGCGTATCATTGTTGTGGCTTCATAGAGCTGTATGGTTTCAGAGTTTTTTCCAATACAAGTTTACAAAACATTTGTATTATATTTTTATGCAGTTGTGGAATTCACATAGTTTTGGCAACACTGTGATGGAAACATTTAAAAACTACAAAATTGAAGATAGCGATTTTTGCTTTAAAAAGTCTGTTGTAAAACATTTATTTGGAAAGACTTTATTTAAAGCAAAAATATATCTTTAATTTTGTAATTTTCAAATGTTCACTTTTTGGCATTTTCGAAAAAATGTAACCATAACCGAAAATGCTTTCAACACTATATTTTTTACCGTGCCTTACTACATATGAGCAGAAAATTTAAAGAAAACTAGAGGTGCTACAGAATGGCACAGACTTCCCCGTATTCGTTTTCTGTTTCGTTTGGTCTCGGCTAACTTGTCGGACTTGCCAATACTCTTGACAGCTGCCTTCTATCGCCACCCAAACTACATTTTTTTGGCATTTTATTAATCTTTTGGTTTCTTAATGGTAGAAAAGAATATTATTTTAAGAATATTAAAAAAAGCAGTTAAACCTTGTCGTAAATGACAATTTTCGTTGAAAAAGTTTAAGTGCTACTGTAAATGCGAAATTTGAATCTCTTTTTCACAGAAAAGTTTTTAGTTTTCGAAAAACTACAATTAAAATCATTTAAAGCACTTACACTTACAAATTCACTATGTTTACAAATTGCTGGAAATGGTATGAGAGAACGGAATGAGGTATGAGAGAACTTTCAAAAAAATTACATTTTTGTAATTTTTGAAAAAACAAAATTATACCCTCAAAATATTATTTTAAGAATATTAAAAAAGAGTAAAATCTCTTCATAATGCCAACTTTTTTTGAAAACAATCGAGCCGTTTTTAAGAAAATGGCGTTTAAGTGCTACTGTACATTCAAAATTTGAAGCTCTTTATTACAAAAACCTTTTGAGCTTTCGGAAAACTTCATTAGAAGTCATTTTAAGCACTTGAACTCACAAAGTTTTTAATTGTTTTTTGACGTTAAATACATTAATTAATAAAAGGAACTATAAACATTACCTTACTTAGAAATGTATGTGTAATATATGGAAAAGTAAAAAATACCCTAAAATGAACCTTACGTCATATTAAAGAGTGCAATTAGCACTATCCGTTCGAAAAGTTGGAACAAAACATTTGAAACCATTTTTGAGAAAATGGCGTTTGAAGTTTCTGAAAATGCGCAATTTTGAGCTAGTTTTCACAGATAACTATTCAATTTTCGAGAAATTTTATTTGACATTATTTAAAGCACATGTACTCATTAATATATTAATATGAACAAATCGCGGCTAATGTAAATATTAACGACTTGAGAGACAAGTCACAAAAATTACATTTTTCCAATTTTTGAAAAAACAAAAGAATAAAGCAATGTGGCGTTTTTTGTCATCTAATAAAATACATTAGGCACTATACCTACCAAAAATTTAAAGAAAAATTTGGAGCAGTTTTTGAGAAAATCTTGGTTTTGTAATTTTTTGAAACTGCACGTCTTGCATGCAATATTGCGCGAAAACTACTAAAATTTTTAAAAAAATGTACAGGATCTTAATGAAAGAACTCACTTCGGACAACAAATTTTATTTTAAAAAAATCTCTATCTTCAATTTTGTAGTTCCAGAAAGACGCCGAAAAAATATTAAACTTTTGCAATTTTCGAAAATTCAGAGTTATCCATGAAAATCGGACCTATGACACCTTAATAAATGTATTTTACTCTATTCTTACAAGAAATTTAAAGAAAAGATTTGGAGCCGTTTTTGTGAAAATGTCGGAGGGAGGGAACGTCATGTGAAGAACCCATGAATTTTACAGAATCTTTTTCAAAATCTCAAAACGTTGACTAGAACCAGATCGACCGGGGAATATCCATTTTGGAAGAAATCGTACGTATGGTTTAGGCGCTAGCAGTGTTCACAGACGGACGGACAGACGGACGGACAGACAAAGACGGACGGACAGACGGACGGTGAGACGAACAGACGGACGGAGAGACGGACAGACGGACGTTTTCCTTTCAATTGGTTTTTCGTTATCAAGGACCCACAAAAGAGGAGTTCTGGCTACACCACGTGAGAGGGGATTTTTTTCTTAATTTAGCAACTGGATTTATCCACTTTTTCGTTTTCACGGCCTGGCAACTAAGTTTTTTTCTGGCGAAAATTGGCCATTTTTTGGTGCAGCATTACAAAACTTTCCGTATACAACGTATAACACTCCGTGTATAGTACGTATACGGGAAAGTCAAAAATCTGTCATTCCAGTCACGAGAACAAACTTTCAGTAAACCTGTATCAAATTCAACTGAAGTGCCTAAGGAAGTTTTTCTCCAAAGGAACATATGACTGAGTAGTTTAACATCTGCCAGGCTAGCAGAGACGCTGAACAATGGATTTCTGTGGCGGGTTGCATACTTCCCCTTTCGGTTCAAGTGAGTTTTAATGATAATTTTTGTTTCTATAAAGATACTATCACGAAAATTTAATAGCTTCTATAACATCTTAAATGCAATATTATTGTTGATTTTCATTATTTTTAAAAGACTGACTTTTGAGTTATTGCGTTTTAAAAAGTGTTTTATTGTTGTATGCCAACAACAGCACGATTTAAATGTGATATTTATTGAATAATTTAACTATTTATCTTATATATATACATGCAAATTTTTAGAATTTGTAGAAACGTTTATATAAGAGCAAAATAAAATTGAAGACTATACGGGTGTTCACAAGAAGTCTTAAGTTTTAAGGGTGACAGCGTCTTAAGTTTTAAGGGACGGCGGCGTCTCCTTCTGCGCGGAGCATTTCCTCGTTTCTCCGCGTAAACGGTAAAATAGTCGAGTAATATTCTCTAAGGAAAGCATTGCGTGGCTTACACTAGAATACGTTAATAGTATAAAATGTTTGTAGGTTCTGTTTAATAAATATTTTAAATGTACTTATTGAAAATTCAGTTTTGTTCAAAATGATAGCCACGGTACACGGCCGCGTAAACGTAAATGATGAATACATCCAACACTTATGAAAAACGCCGTCTGCAGTGTCGTAGCGGCCGGTTTGAATTTCGGGGCCCGGAAGTGATTTTTAAACTCAATTTTTTCAAAGACAAAATTTTTTTCGGAAAAACTGGACCTTTTCATGACGTGCAACACAGAATTTGGGGTATTTTTTTGTAACGGGGTAAATTTGGTATATATATATATATCTATATATATATATATATATATATATATATATATATATATATAACGCACGAGTTATATTTTTTGGTGGTTGGTCGGATATAAGTTATTCATAAAATTAACTTTACATGCAATTTTCCAATATAACTAACAGTTATTTTAAACTATATAATAAATCCTATAGTATAATGTATTACAAATATTAATTATATTCTTGAAATTAGAAAAAAAGAGTATCTTTCAGTCAGTACATTGTATCCAGAGTGAGATAGCTCAGATCTTAAACTCAAGATACTCTGCTGAATGAATCAAAAAGTTATACTTTTGTTTTTTGGCACTTTAATTCAGGAAAGAGTTTTGCGTTATTTCTGATAAAGCGCTATTAATTTTCATTACACCAGAGATAACGTTTTATTTTCACAAGTACAAACAACAGTGCTTGTAATGAATATTTATGATTAGTACGTAGTAATTGGGAACGTTTCGCCAGTTTTGAATGAAGCTAAAGAGTTTGAAAGACTCGTTCTGAATTATACATTTGTTTTCATGGCAAATGAGAGAGGAGATATCATAGTAACTATGAACACATTTGTGTCAGAAATAAGGGATTAGCAAATATCAGTCCTCGAATTTATTCTAACAGGAATATCATAAAATCATAACGTAGTAGTGTACGTGTGCTTCTTTCCTAAATCTGTTTATTCTCACTGCCTATAAACTCTCACTTCTGGGAACGAAGAAAAAAGTCGCTAAATGTTTATTGAGGAGAGTGCGGCTCGTCTGAGATAGGTGTTTTCATGCCATCAGTTCACGATAGTATCCGAAGAGTTATTACTTTTTCGAAGGACGACATAAATTCGCCGTTTACAGCCGAGATCGAACCCTCGTGCTTTACGACACGTTTACGACCCAAACGTGAAATATATTTCATCTAGATTTCGATGAGAACTGATTTTCGAAGTTTTAATTTGTGGCAATGAAAACAGATATGTAAAAGTGACTATCATTTGCAATAATTCTCAAAAACGTAGTATTAAAAAGTGAAACAAATAATAAAAATTAAATAAGTAATCTGTAATATATTTTTGTGATTGTAATACTATGTCAAAATGGTAATCAATCTAATTAATTCAAATGTTATTCATTTAAAGGAGGAAAATTTGGACAGATCAAATGTATTTCATTGGCATAAAAAGATCCATAACTATGAATATCGTATTGCTAATGTAACTATTTATGTAAGAAAAACTATATAATTCTGATACTGGCTTTGAAAAGTGATTAATAGAAATTACTGCAATTATTCGAGCCAATAAATTTCATACGTTAACTGAATTAATATTATTGGAATTTAATTTTGTGATTATTAATATTAACTTTAGATAAATAGTAAATGGTAGAGATTGAAGAGATAAGTTTATAAAGTATTTCGCTAGAGATTTGTGTTTTTTCCTGTGATTTTTGTTACTTGTTTTTTTCTATTATTGTAATACACTTATTTTATGGCTAAAATACATTTTATTTGAACTTCCTAGTTTCAGTGAAACATATAAGCAATACCACTAGGGTATATGCTGTGAAGTCACTGGTGGTAAGTCACCAAACCTTGCAAATGTATTGACAATTTACTGTCCAGGCCTCCAGTATTTGGCAGATGTTGATAATATAAATATAAGTATGATGTGGTGGGTGGTGATTGTACACACATAAATTCAAATTATAATGTAGTTATAGGAAAACTATGTTTAAAAATGATAAATTATAACACTTATAGAAGTGATATATTTTAAATATATGAATTAATTTCGTTTTAATAGTTAATTGTCTGTCATCACAAATATTTCGTTCCAACTGCTTTAGATATTTGTGTTTGACCGAGAATGTACTTTCGTATTTCTAAATACACTCACACGTTATGAAAAATTGGATGGAATAAAAAAGGAAAATGTGAACTGTACTGGATTCTAGCAATCATTCCGCACTTTGTAAGTCGCGGTTGCAAGAGTGAAAATAGCTCAACGTTTAACGAGCGATCTCTTAATTTGCGTTACAGTATTATAGGACCGCTACTGAGCGTGAATAAACATTATAATATTGCTATGCGTATTTTAACCAACAAGCACACACGGAATAAAATTGCTGAGAATATAAAATATAACATTTATTTTTAAATAATTAATAATACACTTCAAGATTCTACTCGATTCTACCCCCTCGTTTTAAAGAGTGAGGGTATGAAAAAGGACGTAAACCATCAAAAATGCAACAGAATGTTTAATAGTTTGAAGAAAACATATCTTAGGATACTCAAGTTTCCCACATGTACCCTGCATGTTTCTCAGCATGTACTCGGCTTGTCTTCCGGCATGATATCTCAGCATGTACCCTGCATGTTTTCCAGCATGATATCTCATTTTCCCAGCACATGCATATTAGATGTTACTCGACATGTTTCTCTTGTACTTCTCGGACGTCACCCCTTTTTTCCTCCAAGTATCCCGCATGTTTCCTCACTTGTTCCTTACTTGTTTCTCGCACGATGCCTAAATGTCCAGCAAAATGCTCTCAATGTGTTCTCTGTTTATCTCACGTGTTCTCTGTTTATTCCTCCGCGCGTTTCCTACATATTCTCCAGCAATTCCGAGTGCATGATCCCCACATATTCTCACATGTTCACTGCATGTTCTCGCAAAAGTTTAAGTGAAAATGAAATGGGAAATCTAGAAATTTATTTTATCTTTGTTATTAAGTACTCCTAACCCTTGCGACGGGAATAGTGCGGTGGCTCCCCTGGCGGATGAAAATGAACATTCTGCATTGCTGGAGATCTCAGAAGAGTCGATCCTCCCAAAATACATTAGAAGAACTAAAATGTTTCCATTTTGTATAATACATCTTAAGAAACGCAACAACGATCTCAAAAGTTTTAAAAAACTAGGATGCACCGTTTTCGAGTTATGCACGATTATAATATGTGTTATAGATTACGTTTGTGCTTTTTTAATTAATTTTTTTATTCGAGAGAAAAATAAAATATTAAATTAATGAATGTGTCACGCTCTGTGTCCTTGAGTCTCAACTAATTCTCATTCGTGACATTTCATTAGGTACTTTTTTCATGTAGGGCAAAATTGTTCTCAATTCTCACTGAAATAACATATAGAGGGACAATACCGTAGGCATGGAAATGCCACTAACATTTGCAACTTTAAAAGCAGTTGACAATGATGAAAACACAATAGGTTTTTAAAACTCTAAAGCTGTCACATTCATTTAGATAAATCCACGGATTTTCTGGTAGCTTTTTTCTGTCAAAATTTATATCCCGCAGATCAACAAGACTGTTTGTTGTGCGTTAAATAAGTGATATATTGACATATCGATTCTCATACATGGACTGCCAGAGACGGCAATATGAATATATACAACATCCGTACATGCAAATCACTCAATCTTTTTTATGAGAGTTTTAGAGAAAAAAACAACAAACAAACAAAAGAGCAGCATTTAGGACATTGCATTTCAGAAGCACAAGTCAGATCTAACAGAAATATTTTGAAAATGAAATATCAATTACTATACAACCCCTGAGACAATGAAATAAACATGTAAGAAAAAGAAATCAGTTAACGAAGAGTAAAAAGCTTCCAGAAAAACCTTCGACATACTTTAAGTTGTTATTTTATTCGGATTTGTAAATTTCTCTTCGTATCTGGTTTTCGTATTAGATTGTATCACTGACACGATTGCAGTCGAAATTCAATAGCTTCTGGGGAAAGCATGCCATGAAAAATATGAAAAAAAAACAAACAAACACCGAGTGCTTTATATTTTCCCCGAGTCCCTAAAACGAGTCGAGCTATCGACGAATGGATACACTGACCTACGATCCGTTTTGTGTTAGCACTAGGCGCCTGGTGTTAGGCAACCTGTAAGGCGCGCCTGCTCAGAGTGTAGGCTACGCGCGGTTCAGCAGGCACGCGGGGCGGGAGGGCTGGTGACGACGTCTCCTTCGGCGCAGAGGCGGCTGCGGAGGCGGCGGCGGTGGCGGCGGCGGCGCAGTGCGGCAACGCCTCGGCACGCGATGCGCGTGGCCGCGACGCCTTCTCAGGCTTAATCTTTTCTGTTGCCGCCACCGACTCTCTTCTCAAGGCGATGCGCATGGGAAATTTTGAAAAGAATGGAGGGACTCGACATGAGTGAGTGGTTCATGAAAAGTGAGTGGTTTGCCAAAATGCGATGTTTTACTTATTGGAGAACCAAACCTCCAGTGAGAAGGAATATTTTATATCGAAGTCAAAATTGGAATAGTATAAACATGACAATTCACGGGCGATGAAAGGAGTGGAAGAAGAGGGAATCCAAAAAATGAAGAAGAAGAAAAAAAAAGCAATGATAAAAAGGTAAATTGATAAAGCTAAGAAGTGATAAATTGGACAAATAAGTAAAATAAGCAAATTATTGCAAAATAAATGTTATGTTAACATTAAGGTTACTTTTATTTTGGAAAATTTATAATTTTCCTCAATAACACTCGAGGACGATAAATTATATTAAACTTGCGTACCCGCGCGAGTATTATCGCGTGCTATACCCCACCCTCTTCCTTATGTTTCCATTTCCATATGAAGCCTGTAATATATATTTTTCTTCAAGACCCTCTTATGCTCCGTCACTTGTTCTATATGTCAACTTGTAATTAATAAAAATATAATACATCCTTGTCAATACAAACTATTCTTATTTAACTATATAATCGAGCAAAGAGGTACGCCATTTTAATTCAAGAATATCAAGTAATTTCACATACAGTTGCAGATTCTACGGGATCTGAACAGATGGGGTAGAATTGAGAAGCGTCGAACCAGCCAAAATGTAATAAAATAGTAAAGAGCTCATCCTATAGATGACGGTGTGAGGGACGTTTCTTTGAGGCTGTTGGCCTAAAAATTTTAGTTTTTAAGGTCCTAGAACGCTTCGTTTAGGAATTATTTAACGATATAGATTCAAAAATTCTGACGTGCGTTGCGGATTGCATTTCATTTGAATATTTATATGCGTTTTTTAAACAAACCCTTCATATTTTTAAAATCAAAGTGCAATTCATCACGTCTCCGTAAAATCATCTTTCTTTATAGACCTCATTTATGAAGATTGGTTGCATGCGAGAGCCACAAAGGGAAGATATTCTACTGAAATAATATAGGAGACGATTAATAAATAGATTTAAATAAAATTTTAAGAAACTTCAATTTTCCTTTTCATAGAATTTACAAATATTTGCGATACATTTTACAGATTGGTCGATGGTCATATGTAATTATTTGATTTTGTGAGAATGGGTCCCAGCGGCGGTAGACGTACACCACCACTACCAGGTATAAGAACGTTCACCATACTAACAAGAATAATTACCATAGCAGTGTAATTGACGTGCCCGAAAACCAATCAGTCAGATTTGGTTTCTAAAGGAATGAAAATAAAAACAAGAAGGCAGGAAAGCAAATGAATGAATGGACTCGGGAATGTGTAATTACTTAGGATAGTCAAATGAAAACCGCAAAAGTGCAATTAATATTTTTTCTTTAGGCATTTGGAAGTTTGTAGGCACAGTCCTTGATGACTCGCCAACCTGGTAGAACGAGGCAGTGCCAGTAGATGTGGTTGTAGCTGAATAACAGCTGATTCAAGATGGCGCCAGCACTACGCAGATGCACCAAGGAGCATCGTGGAGGTGTTAGATTTTTATGGACTGACGATGTCATATCGGCTGATATTCGTCGTCTCCGACGAATTCATTCTCATGAAGACGAAGTATGGGAACTTCTTTTTGTCACACCAGCAAGTGTAGGAAATTCAGAGAAGATACGACTTTTTGAGTGATTACGTCCGGCTGAGGCTAATTGTGTTGAGGAGTCTTTACCATCTTATGCTGGAAAAGTGATGATGACTTTATTCTAGCATACAAATGATCGTATTCTGAAACCCCAAGGTACCATAGGCACCGGAACCAACCTTCCGACCTCATGAACCGTTTGAAGTCAGCAATACGCACAAAGTGAAGGTGTTTGCTGGGTGAAGGTGTTTTTTAACGTGATAACGCCCCTCCGTATTCTGCTCATGCACTGTGAAAACAGTCGGTGGTCTATGCTTCAAGTGCCTTTTACATCCGTCACACTCGGCAGATTTGGCACCATCAGATTACCACATCTTTGGTCCATTAATTAGCACCTTTAATGGCAGAAGTTTAAGACTGATGACGACGTTCAATCGGCGGTGTACGAGTATCTACGACGTCAACCAAACAACATTTTCTTATGGGGTATCGAAGCACTTCCTATTCGATGGTATAATTGCATTGAATGTGGGAGGGTCTATGTATGCCTCAATACTTTACAAGGAAACACTCTCCCTGCAGTAAAATAGTGGAAAAATTAATTGCGGTTTTCATTTGATTCTCCCTCGTAGTAACTAGAAAGCTAAGGAAGACAACAGGAATGGCTATAAATGAATGACCAATTCGACATATTTCAGCTATATCTGTTAACGTACTTACGAAAAAGATGACTCAAGAATTGACTTGAATTTCAGTTTCTACATGTGGTCCCAAATAATGTGAGCAATCACGAGTTTTATTGATGACAAAAAAATTAATAAACACATTTTATATTTTAGAGTTTGGAATCGCTTCCTGAATTTTGAAACTCGTTTACTTCATCTTCTCTATTATCGTAAATAACGTGGTGGCGTTAAGGGATGTCTGTTCGAGACATTCTGTGCAGGGTTCCTGGATAGGGATCCTTACTTTCATCTGCAGACATAGTGACGCAGTGAAAGAAATATCGTGTACCTGCCAGTGTAGAATAATTTGCCCACCAATCACGGACGCGATGCTTAAAAATTGCAAATGTGTAACGTCGTTATATAAAATTTCCCACCACATCCTCAAAGTAATAATCTTCTACCTCCTTGCGGCACTTGAAGTTTGTAACATTTATTCTGAGACGTCCTGCCTAGATAGTTGAATCTTTCTTTTTTTTGAAGCAAGATCCGTTGTGCCGGAGGCGCGGCAGCAGGCGATGCTCACCAGAGGTACCAGTTGTTCCAGAAGACGAGCGCCAGCACGGGCGGAGGCGCCGGGGGCGGTGGGCGCGCTCCCGAAGGCGGGTACAGCGCGCAGCAGCCCTGCGGGCAGCACTCCTTCGGCAGCGGGCATCTGAAGGACACGCGCGCCAGTCGCCTCATACAACAGCCCTGGATTCTAATTCATCTATACCTAATGTTTTATTTTGGAGAAAATTGTACCGGCATTGTTATACTTGTGACACCGTATTTGACCTACTTTCAGACAGGCTTGTAGTGGCAGTCCGTTTTCATGGTAAACATATCAATATTAATGCAGAATACAGGTCTTGGCATGGAATTCTTCCCCCAAATCCAACATTTGTTCGTATTTTTACACAATTTATTCAAAACAAGGGCCACATTTTGATTGTATCTCATTAGAGAAAGACTCCCGGTATTGCAAGGTGGCGGCATTTCAAGAAGAAATTCATGCATTATGTGTTATTCTTACTTTCCCGTATACGAACGTATATATGGAGTAATATACATAGTATACGGAAGGTTATATAATGCTGCGGAAAATCGATTTCGAGATTTTAACGGAAATACACGTTTTGGGGTCTCCTGATATCGAAAAGCTGTTTTTTTTGTTTTTTTTTTTCAAAACGTCCGTCCGTCCGTTCATCCGTCTGTCCGGCCGTCTGTTCGTCCGTCTGGTGTATGTTAACAACACTAAAGCCTAAACTATGCGTACGATTGTGTCCAAATTGAAGAACATCTGTCGGTCTGGCCTGATTCGAAGCTCTGAGTTTTGAAAAACATTCATTAATTTTGGGGGGTAATTTACATGAAGCCCCGGACATTTTCAAAATTTTCTCAAAAATGGCTCCAAATTTTTTCTTTAAATTTATTGTAAGAATAGAATTAAATACACTTATAAATGTGGCATAGGTCCCATTTTCACTGTTAACTCTAAATTTTCGAAAATTGCAAAACTGATTTTTTTCGGCGCTGGCCTCCAACTACAAAATTGAAGATAGAGATTTTTCCTTCAAATAAAATTAATTTTCCTTAGTAGGTTCTTTCATTAAAGTCATATACATTTTTTGGAAAATTTCAGTAGTTTTCGCGCAATATTGCGCGTAATATGTGCAATTTTAAAAAGTTACAAAAACAAGATTTTCTCTAAAACGTCTCCAGGTTTTTTCTATAAACTTTTGCAAGAGTATGTGTCAAGTCCGAATAGCTAGCCGAGACCAAAGGAAATAGAAAACTAGTACGGGAAATTCTGTGCCAATCTGTGGCACCACTAGTTTCTTATATGAATTTCTCGCCGGTCATGAAATACGTTTTAGATTCGTCTCTGGCAAATGTTACACCGGACTCAAACATTAATCGAAAAAAATAACATGTGTAGTGCCTTGGGGTGGATATAAGAATTTTGCAAATATACATTATCTTCTCTTTAATTTGAAAGTTTCGATTGTTCTGAAATTTCTTTATGTATATATAAAATTGTAGTAGGATTAAAAAGAAATTATTTTAAGAACAGTCAGAACTAGTATAATTGAATCTAATAAGGTAACTAAGCGGATGTCGTTTAAACATAACGTTTTTATTCGCCAAGTATGCAACTTTAGATGGCTAAGCCATCATAATCTGCTTTACTGAGTGAAAATCACGAACTCGACGCATAAAATATTTACTAATAGTTTTATGAAGAATGCAAATTTTCCCGTCCACTATTCTGTCTAAATCCAACTTACTAGTACTTCGTATGGAACACAAATGGCAATTGACGCACTTGTGTCTTATCAAAGCGGTCGATAGTGTATAACAAAGAGTATAAAAATGCGTATAATAATAGGTAGAGAAAATGTTATGCTACAATGTTCAGATGATCTCGACAATAGCAATGTAGAAAATTAATTTTGTCTGCTTAACATATAAAGAGACATAAATTCTTTATTCATCGTTATCAAACATTAATATACTAAAATACAGGATGTACTAAAGGACACTCACGTCTGGCCGCCGTCACAATACTTGGAGGTTGCCTGAAAAAGGAGAGATTTTCCCATAAATGTTACTTACGAGTACCTTTCGTCGTTCATAAATAAATATGATATTACCAAATATATACGCAGGCTGTCTCGTTTAACTTGATAAATCAAAATAACTCGAAAAAATATGCAACGTACAAGAAAGTGTCAAAGGCAAAAAATTAATATCTCCTAGGGGGACATATGTCAGAACTAAAATCAAACTTCTACGCTCGCCCCTTGAGGGAGAGGCGGGAGACAACTTTGAAATCGTAAATGGTAACCCCCACTTTTTATTACAGATTCGGATTCTACACTAAAAAACACACAAGTTTGGTCTAAAACATTTTTTGAACGAGAGGGACGATCCAGACATGTTCCAGACAAAAAATTAATATCTCCAATGGGACAATCTGGCTGACCTAAAATCAAATCTCCCTCTCCCGCTCCCTAGGGGTAGGGGAGGCAGCTTTGAAATCTTGAATGAAAATTTCCCCCATTTTTTCATTAAAGAATTTGATTTAACGTGGTTAAGTCAGCGCGGGAGATTTGAAGCCGCTGGACGTACATGAATACAAATAATCGAATCTTCTCTCTATCAAAAATGTTTTAGACCAAACTTGTGTATTTTTTAGTGTAGAATCCGAATCTGCAATAAAAAGTGTGGGTTCCCAATTAAGATTTCAAAGTTGGCTCCCGCTTGACCCTCAAGGGGCGAGAGTGGAAGTTTGATTTTAGGTCTGACAGATATCTCCATTGGAGATATGGATTTTTTGCCTGTGACAGTTTTTTGTACGTTGCATATTTTTCTAGTTATTTTGACTTGTCAATTTAAATGGGACACCTGTGTATACAATGAGTATAAATCTACAATGGAAGTGATGAAATAAAAATCATCCTAAAAACAAGAAAGCTCATGCAAGGCGAGAAACAATTTTTCATAAGATAAGCTATGAATTCACTCAGAAAAATAAATATTTTATCAAATACTAATGAGAAATGTTTGAGATATTTTTAAAGATTTATAGTTATTTTCATGAATATATTTCAAAGTACCGTGAACGCATAAACGATAACTATTAGAACAAGGGTTAAATATTGATATTTCCACAACTTTATCTAGTAAAGACCTTTTTTGCCTCTTGTTGCCACAATAGTTTTGCAATTCATTTGAAAACACTTTATTGCCTTGTACTAAAAAATCGATAAAATGACAAAAAACAGCACAAGGAGAGTTCATGAGGAGAGGAGAGTAAAGAGGTCATGAAAAAGGAATGTGAATAATGGGATGTCAAAACTAATGGGCTCACGCAACGCTGGTCTGTTTGACATCGTCGCTATTACGAGTACATTTTCCATGCCGTTGGTAACATTAAAGAAGCGGTAGTTTAGTAATTTCACCCTTCGTCGAATACACATACTTTCAAAAACAATATAAATTTATGAATTTTAGAATAATATTCATTTCCTATTCATTCATTTAGTTTCTTTATAAACGTACTCAATTTATAATGATTACCTCAAAATGCATGGTAATTTTCGAAACACGAATATTTTTGCTTCCTAATTTTATTTAAAGGGATGTAGTTGATGAAACATTTTACACGCTTTTCTATATTCATCAGTTTGCAACAACACGTTTCACCTGATACCTAATATTTTCAAATACACTCGAAGAAAACACATTGCCTTCTTTTCTATTTTTTGATGTTATGTTTGGTTCATTTATAAAATGCTGAAATAATAATTCGCTGTCACTTTCACTGCGATACACCTACAAGTATTACTGTATGATATTATCTCGCAAGAAATTTGTACATATAAGCGTAAGTGGAACGCTTCTTTGATGGAATATGCAGAAGAGAAAGCAGTGCCACCAGGACACTGATATCATGTACACATCAAGAAAACTCAGGTTAGGGACAAAAGGAGTGAAGCGAGCGTTTGCTATTTCAAAGTTAGAGATTCCCACTGATGCGATCCCATGTGTATGAAGTCACTTCGCAAATCTAATGAGCAAATCAATTATTTGTACAGTATAGGTCCGTACTTTTTAAATTGTTCTTTTTCTCCGATTCGATTGTTTGGTTTAGATGGAATTTGAAAAGTTTCACGTGTATTTATGGAGATGCTGATCATAGAAAATGTTGGAAAACTTAATCGCCAAAAAATTCAGGAGAAATCTAATATATATACAGTCTAGAGTTTTTATTTTATTCGTTCTTTTTTAGATCGCTTTTATTGCTGAATGTTTGCTTTTAGTGATCATAGACAATATAATTAATTTAAACAGTCTTTAATTTGAAACATTGACTTCATAATATTTAAAACTGCAAATAGTATTTGTCAATTACTTTTTCTGCATACTCAATGATTTTCTAGTTTGCACAATTTACATTTTTTAAATATTTGAATTCATGTCCTTATTGTCATTCTGATCAAGTTCTAAGTTTATAATTTCAAATAATCATCACTACCATAGGCATTTTACAAAATATGCTGTAAATTGCTCCTATTCACAATAGCCGAAGGCCAACGTGATTTGATTTCACACAATATGATTTGATTGAAGGATATTATAAGTTCAGAATTCTTTATTTAAACTCGTTATTGGTGAACATTACGATGTGTTTTTACTTTTTCGTATACGTACTTTCTGGTAACGTTATACGGAGTACATACGAGTACAGAAAAAGTTGTGAAATGTGGCAAACAGCGGCGATTTTTTGACAGAAAAACTCGTATTATGGAGCCCTGATACAGAAAAAAATGGATAATTCTTTTTCTAATATGTAGTAAATTAGTTTCTCTAAGAATTTGTGCAGTCGGATTTCACAAATTGCAGCCTGATACCGGAAAACTGTTTTCGTTTAAAACGTCCGTACGGTCTGTTTGCCATATGAGGGCAACACGAGAGCCTAAAATATTCGTAGTATGTATTTTATTCAAAATAAATATTATCCTTTAGGTCTGGCTTGACTCAAAGCTCTGCGATTTTGAAAAATATTCTTTGCATTGTGGGGGTACTTTACACCTGGGCCATTTTCAATTTCTTTACAAAAATGGTTCCAATTTCTTTCTTTAAATTTCTTGTAATAATAGAGAGAAATATACTGATAAAGATGGCATAGGTCTAATTTTCACGATTAACTCTGAATTTTTGAAAATTACAAAGTTTTCGATTTTTTCGACGTCTTCTTACAACTGCAATATTGAAGAAAGCGATTTTTTCTTCAAAAGAAATTCGTTCTCCACAATTAATTAATTACTGTCAAGTTCATTGTTTGGAAAGTATTAGTGTGTTTCGCGCAATTTTGAGTGAAATTTTGACAATATTGAAAACAAGATTTTCTCAAAAACAGCTCAAAATCATTTCTTCAAACATATTGTCTCAATAGTGCTAAACGCACTGTATGATATCCCATAAACGCCATTGTGATGTATACTTTCAATGTTTCAAAAAATACACAAATATAACCTATTTGTATACCTCTCTCATTAAAATTTACGTTATAGATGTACTTCATTGTTTAATGGGTTTGTTAACACACAAACTTCAAAGTATCTCGTATGAAAGTTTTTCAAAATTCCATAAGATTTTGAGTATATGGGAACTAAAAATGGGGAATTTTCGTTAACATTCGAGCCAAATTTTCTCAAAAACAATGGAAAATTTTATCCCGGAAATCTCCATACTGGACAAGTGTTCACTTTTCTCCGATATTCTCAAAGCTTGGTTTCGACGAAGATACGTCTCCACCTTTACAATCCTCACGGTCCTCACCATTGTACCTACGTCAACATTTAAATTGGGTAAAGAGAAATCATCACTAAAGGGTAAGTACTTGAGAAATGTAAGTGAACAACGATAAGTGTTCAACGATATGTGTTCACCACAGTGAATGGTGAAGCTATATTTTACGTTTTTCGTTTTAAATAATTTGTTGTTAAAAGTTCATGATTCATAAAGGTCGTTTTAAATGGTCAGTGCGAGAATATCATAGCCAATTCTGAATATTTTGTGACAAATTATAAAAAACTTGTAAACACTTCTGGTTTCTTTGTAGTGATGAAAGAAAATAGTGTTCTTTCCCTTAAAATATAAGACATTCTTCCATTAACATTCAATAGTTTTAAAATTAATAGTTAAAAGAACGTTTTTTAAAAAGCTACGTCTCTCCCCACAAACTATTTCATTAATCTCTGTGCCAGAGTAGGAGATATGAAACGTAACTTACCTATATGAAGGAACCTTGATAATTTATTAAGCCATCTGGTTTTCTTATTTTAATCTGTTCTAAATAGTTCTTCGAATAAGATCATGTTCAATTTTTTGAAGAAAGAAAACAGTCGTTTTCGTGTAATTTATGCTTGAAATAATGGAAATTTATATTTTACAAAAAAATGACTCCAAATTTTTTCTTTAATTTTTACCTTGGATACAGCAAAGGCCACTTAAAAATGGTGCAGGAATAATGGTTTTTGAAAAAAATACTTTTAAACGCCCGTAGATGGAAAGAGGGTTAGGGCAAAACCGAAAGGTTAGCCCAGACGAAACAGATTAGGAAACTAACTCGGAGTGGGCCAAATGGCTCATTACTGTATCCAATGCAGAAAAAGTTGCCTAGGAACAGATTGGTAAACAATTCGGTGAATTTATTCCTATAGTTTGACTTTATTCATAAACGAAATAACACAGTAAATATCAATATTCAATTAATTTCTTGTTATTGGTCTTCTCTTTCTTCTTCTTCTTCCGCTTTCTTCTTTTCCTCATTCTCCTTCGTATTCTCTTTCTTATCTTGTTCTTCCATCCTCTTCTTCCTCTACTCTTTCTTCTTCACTTTCTTCTTCCCTTTCTTCTTTTCTTTCTTCTTCTCTTTCTTCTTCTCCGATTAATCATCTCTTTCTTTTTCTTCTTCTTCTTCTTCTTCTATTCTTCATATATTGCTCTTTCTCTTGTTCTTTTTATTATCCTTTTTCTTCTTCTCCTTTTTCTTATTCTCCTTCTTGTTATTCTCCTCTTTCTTCTTTTCCTATTCTTTCTTGCCCCCTTTCTCCTCTTTCTTCTCGTCCTATTTATTCTCCTTCACTTTCTTTTTCTTCTTTCTCCACAGCCTTATTGTCTTCAATTCTAGTACTTTCGGGAATTTCTTCAGTCGTCTCCATTGAGCATCGTTCGCGTCCTACTTTTAATGACCGCTAGCGCAAATATACTATTTACATTCGATTGTTGCCGAAGTTAATATTCATATGAGTATCACATACTATCTTGTTCAATGCCATTATTCATATAGACATATTGCTAAAAATATTTAAAAATATTTTTAAAAAAGGCAGTCGGATAAGATAAAACGTGTATTACACGTGGGTGATAAATTATGTTCTCGTTATTCTAAAATAAATAACTATTATTTATATCGTCCTAGGCTATACGCTTTACAAGTTTGTAAGATAAATTAGTCAAACCTTGATGTAGAATATAAAGAAATTGCACTTGGTAGGAAGAAACGCAAGTTTTATTAAGTTAGAAATTAAATTCTAGGAGGGAGAAGAAATTGCCATTAGAACAGCAAATAGAAAAAAGAATGGAAAGTAGTTAAGCCTGAAGTAGTAGTCATATTAAGGCGGATAGGCGTGGTTAATTAAAATGCAAAAAAGAGAAAAGCAATTTCTAAGTCATGAGAGACCGGTATTGACAATTCCAAAAGAAAAATTAAAAAGTGTTCCGACTGAAGAAATATTGAGAAAGAAATAAAATTGTATACTAAAACAGGATAAAGGTACTAGCTGTGGTTCTTCAGTAAGATTATTCGAAGAGACTGCTACAAATTTGGGTCCGCTTGGCGTAACATCTATTGAGAATCACTGGGACAGGCCATAAGTGTCTACTTATGTGTAAACACGGCGCGTTGGAGTTGTGAATGTGGCGGGAGGAGCGTGTCGGAAGGAGCGTGATGGGCTGAGGGTCGTGTGGTGGAGCGTGACAGGGAGGAACGGACTGGGAACTGGGCTAGGAAGAGTGAGGGCCGTAGGAGCAAATGGGAAGCTGTGAGAAAGAGCGTGGAGAGTGTGTTGAGAAGAATGCGGGCGAAAGAGCGCGATGCAATCCGGATGGAGGGGGATGGAGAGGAGCAGGGTAGGAATTGGGGCCGTTGGCGAGTGAGGAGAGCAGCGCCGGATGGGGGGGGGGGATCAAGGAGATGGGTGGCGGAAGAAGGCAGCGCGCAGCCGGCCGTGGAGGAGGAGGCGGGCCGGGGTACCACTTACCTCCACATTGAAGGGGCGCGTGTGCGCGGAGGCGGCGCCAGGGGCGGCGGAGGGCGGCGCTGTCATGGCCCGCGGCGGCGGCGCACCGCCACCTGCCTCCGCGCGGCGCGCTCCCTGCGAAGCACACAAACACTTGCTCTCACTCGCGCACGAGCACGCTCGCTGCGTGCGTGAGTGACCGGCAAGCGGCGCATGGGCGCAGATTCACCACCGCGAGCTGAGCTCTACGAGTTTAACGTTCTGTTATCGGCGTTAGTGAAGATGCTCTTTTCCTCAAAGCTCATACACTTTCGCAGTTCGTATAACGTTAGAAAGTAATGAAATAAATATTCTTCTCTTTTCTTGCCTTTGTAAAATTATTTTCTAGATAAAAATTCCCTTTTGTTGTAGATATTTTTGATTGTTTATTATAGACAGTTTTGTTGTAGTATTATGGTGTTAATTGTTTGGAAAATGTAATTTGCAACAATTAGAAACAAGGGATTTTAAAAAATCCCTTTCTTAAAACTTTAAATATTCTTCTCACTTTCTTCTCACGCGGATTGAATGGTATCGCGGTTAGCTTATCGGATTGTTGAAGCTTGTGGGCTCAAAAGCCACGATCGAAGTCGTGGATTTTTAAAGGCGAAAAAATCCTTCTTACGCTTTCCTTCGGATGGGAAGTAAAGCCGGGTGTCCCTTGTTATAGATTAACATGTAGTTTTGTATGTAAAAGAACTTCAAGCCTAAAAGAAGCCTCGGAGCTAAATTCTAAATCCCCTGTTTCGTCTCCCGAGTAATAACTTCTTTCTTCCGTAGATGAAAGTAACGTAGCGTTTGCGTGGTCAGACGGAAGAGCGGGACCTGATGACCCGAGTCTCACCACGTAAAATAAAGCATTAACTTACTAATTTTTACGAAAGTTTAACTAATAATTAGGTTTGGGATATTGGTAAATAAAATTTCCTTTAATTTTTGAGTCGAAATTTCAGAATATTTTACCGCAGAGAACACTGTTTTCGGATAATAATGGTAAAAGGAATGTGCACAACAGAATCATTTTACACAAAATGTATAATTGATCGTTTTTACAATGTAATTACAAATAATTCAAAATTTTAGAGGAACTTTGATTCGGTATCTCTTTCCATTCTCGAATGAGCTCGAAGTTAGCACGTGCGTGATCAAGACATACACACGCGCAAGCGCATATACAGAACAATTTAATTTATGAGAAGAATCCTCTATTGTAGGCAAAACTTGAGATTAAAAAATGAAATGTAAAATAATGCAAAACACGTTTACTTATGAACCGATTCCAACATCTCAAACCCAGTTTTTCTGGTAGGACTGTTTCTAGTGTCCCAAATACGGTGGCATCCTTCACCGAAACTGAGTTTAGTAGTGTAGGTGAAAGTGAAATGCATCAGTACAACATGCTTAATGAGGAAGCAGTAAATTCCTACGTTGCCGTCTAAAAAGTTTGAATTTAAAGTTGTCAGCACAAGTAATTGTCAAGTACCGATCTGCAAGCATAAGGATTTGTGAGAAAATGTAAATTAGTAACTTAATTATTAATTCACATAGGCAGGTGTAGAAAATCACATCAACGATTCCATCAAGGAATATATATATATATATATATATATATATATATATATATATATATATATATATATATGTATATATTTGAATGCAACCTTTCGTATTTGGGTATTACAATGGGTAACGTTAAAAATCGTCTTTATCTCATCGCCGGCTTTGAAGGAAATTTTTTTGCCGAATTTGAAATCTTATTCGAAACACTATATGTGACTTTATTGAATTAGACCTATCGTTCATGTAGTGATTCTCAAACATTGAAAACTCGGGCCATCAGGCCTGCTCTTCCGTCTGACCACGCAAACGCTACGTTACTTTCATCTACCGAAGAAAGAAGTTATTACTCGGGGGACGAAACAGGGGATTTAGAATTTAGCTCCGAGGCTTCTTTTAGGGCTTGAAGTTCTTTTACATACAAAACTACATGTTAATCTATAACAAGGGACACCCAGCTCTTGCAAGTAAATCTACTAACATGGGACAGCCGACTTTACTTCCCCTCCGAAGGAAGGCGTACGAAAGAAGGCGTACGAAGGATTTTTCGCCCTTAGAAATCCACTGCTTCGATCGGGTTTGTACCCGCAATCCTGGGTACAAGAATCCGATACGCTGACCGTTATACCATCCGAATCCGCGAATTTGTTTCCTAATCAAACATAAAGTTTTTTGCTATACCTGACGTTTTATGAGCTGCGTACTTTATACTTCAAATAGACGAGTTGTATTGAAAAATGGACATGAGACGAAGAATAATGTATTGAACATATCAAGAAAGTGTATTCTGACGATGATCCTCCCTCACGAAAACTCCAGTCTAATAACTTGTTTACTATTTGGCTATATTTTATCAAACCCCAACGAGAGTAACATAGGATTTATGTGTACGTTTATTAGTGTATAATTCTCGAAAAAATAAAAATATATAGAAAAAAGGTTATTGAACAATAAAAATGCAAATAAGAGGTGAATAAGGTATTTTGGAAGTATTCACTCTTCTTGAAATATACCGGAATATTTTTGACTTGTATTAGATGTTACAGAAACCAAATCTTTTAATATTATGTTATTCGCCAACAACGAGAACTGTCAAAGAGAATGTAAACATTAATGAAGAAGGGGCGCAGAGGAACATTTGGAATTCAGCCTTTATTCTTTCATGCACAATTTTGTTTGAGATTATTGTAAACGCTTGTGCTTTTCAGTACTTTCTCCTAATCTTTTGTATCCAAAATACACTTCTGGTCTCATGAGTCGAGGCTGTTTTTCAATTCTCAAACACCTGTCTGTGAGGGAAAAACGCTTAAATCGGAGAGGTAGCTCAGGGCATCAACTGAACTTCACATATACAATATCAAATTAAAATTTTCCATATATTATTTTTTATGAATTTTTTCTGTTACGTGAAACGTGAATTACGTGAAAGAAAAAATAATTATTCAATTCCCCCAAAAATGTTTGATGAACTTTACAGATTTATATTAATAATTTCAAATGGAAATGCCCTTGATAAACGATGTGACGAATGTATCAGACATAAATACCACATAAATAAAAAACATATATGAATTCAATTAATTCATAATGTTAGAAGATCTCTCGGCAATGAAAATATCTGTGGGGTTCTTTTTCCCTGAGGCGACCAATTACGATCGTAGGCAAGACGCGACCATTCCCGGGTGAAGTGAGTGTCTCATATAATCGAATAAATATTTTATGATACATTTCAGGTGCTTTCATGAGTAACAGAAGCCAAGGTAGCTTCACGCTCAATAATTAAAAAGCGAAATGAATAAGAGAGATAGACGATTCATGCAGTGAGACACTATGACATACTGATGTATAGAAGATGCTTGAAATGATTTCTAGCGATGTTAGTTTTAATTTATGAGATTGTGTGCCAATTGAAGTCTTTATGGTAGAATTGTGATATAAAATATGCGAAATGATAATGCTACTTGTGAGAGGAATCTAAATATCAAATAAAATTTGCAATTTCCTAATATCCAATGTTTAAAAATGAAATAAATTAAATAATAACGAAGAAAAATAATTAGTACATTGTGTAAATAATGTACCAATCTACTATAAAACATATTTGTAATAATTGTAACAAAATCCAATTCTTTGAATTAAAATTTTAATAAGTTGCGTCGTAGTAAAAATATTTTTCCAAGATTTTGATTAAGTTGATACTAATTTTGCCATTATTAAACAAGTTATATTTAAATTTTTAAATATTGATGAAACTTATTTTGACATTGTAAAACATGACTCTGGAAAGTATTTAAAGTTGTATCATCTTAAAATACGGCAATTTATGAATGTTGAAGAGAAGGTAAAATAAATAACAGAAAGCAATTGAGAAAAGGGGGATCCTTGAGGTATTCCGATCGAAATTGGATATTCGTCAGAGGTTCTGTATAAGCTTGTAATTTGAATAAAGTGTATGAAAGAAAACTTTTCAAAATGGATTGTAAATATTATGGAAATTATTCAGAGATATAATGATGTATGAACAGATTTATAATGTGTTTTAAATATTTAAACGTGATGTTCATCTGAAAACTAAAATTTAAACGAAAATTATCATTAGGAAGTTTTACATAGTAAATAAAATAGTTAACTATAGTTACTCATGTGATGATAGTATTACTTTATCCTGTAGTTGAATAATACGCCTTATATATTTGTTTTATTATATAATAATATACCTTACTATATTTATTACGTATATAACTTTTTCTCATGAACTCCTTACCAAATGATGTTTTTTTTAGGATTACAGGAGGCGAATGTTTGTGCCGTGAAATCAATAGTCGATAAAGTTAAGTTTAAATATTCAAAATCCAACTACGTCTGTATTTCGAGTTTGGGAGAAAGAACATTTGCATTGCGTGACCAATGAAATCTAAATTTATTTCGAGGACAAAGCTGAGCGACTTCGTGTTGAGGCCGTCGAAGCAGAAAAAACATGGAATTTTAGAGAATCATTGAATAGTCAATTGCCTTTTCTTCACGAAATCTGGGGATCTTTCAAAACATTTACAATGCAATTATATCCCGAAATAGTGACTAAAAATCAGTATTCACAAGCATTCATCTAACGTTGTTAACGATAATTCTGATATCGCAATATATTATAAAACCCTTATACCTTTCATTGGAAGCGATGGAAAAGCATTCAGCTTAAACAAAGTAGAGATAACTTGTCACAGGAGGTATCCTTTACAAAATGTTTAGCTATAATAAAAAATATTACATCATAGATAATTAAAACCCATTAACCAAATACAATTAAAAGATATTTGACAAATCGGATGCGAATCAAGCAACGGATAGATTTAGGAAAGTATGTCAACACAAGAATTTTTTCATCTTCTTACTATTCACTTTTCCAAAAATTTACATCTATAGGGTCCAAAAGTAAATGACCTCCTCTTGAGCATAAAGTTCAGATTTAGGAATAATTATATTAAAATAAATTCAATTTTAAGTATATATTGCAAACTATCGTTTTGAAATTTTCATATCAAAAATTTTAATATCATCCAATTTAATTCTGGTTTGTGTGCTCTAAGAGTATACTATTACGTGGGAGCTTGTTTTTAAAAAAAATATTGTTGTAGAAATATGGTTAAATAAAATTATGTAATATTATTAACAAAATATATTATATAAAATATTAAGTAATATTTTATATAATATTAATATTTATTTTTAATATTTAATTATATAATCTCTATATACAAAAATGGATGTTGGTGTATATACATTTAAGAGGTAAACTCCGACACAGTATGACAGATTTTCATGAAAGTTGACACTATTATATATTTTTTTCACCCAGAAGGCTTATGTGCTGTTAATTATGTTGTAACTCCACTACATGGCGCAGTAGAACAAAACTAAATATTCACGCCAAATGCAACTCGCAACACACTCAGCAGCATTTTTAATCTATATCGTTAAATAACTCCTAAACAATGCGTTCTAGGGCCTTAAAAACTAAACTTTTGAGGCCGAACTCATATTGTAATCTACTAAAGAAACGTTTCTCATATTGTAATCTACAGGATGAGCTCTTCTTAAACATTCTATTACATTTTTGCTGATCTAACGCTTCCCGATATTACCTCACCTACTCAGAGACGTGCAAAATATGCAAGTAAATGTGAATGAGAGGGATAGAGAGCGACAGAGACAGACACACACGGAGACAGACAGACAGGGACAGGGTGAAGGAGAGACAGTGAGAAAGGAAGATGGGAGGGGAAGAGGGATATAAAAGGCAGAACAACGTCCGCCGGATTTTCCTAATAGCTACATTCTACACTTCACATTTCACTTTCGAAATAAATATGTATTAAAATTATTCTTGGAGTTTTGTAGATAAAGCTCAATTTTGTCTTTTGTCTGCGGAATACCTCATGGGAAATAGTTGTTCAATGATATTACTGTATTACGAACTATAAAAGTTTTAAAACCATGTATGCACTGAACACTTATTACAATATAAACATATTTACAAATGACCTCGTGTATCACACAGTAAAGTTTCTCAAAACCAACATAGTACCACAGTTATAGCGTTGTAAATTTAAAATGTCAGTTTCCAAAACGTTGAGCATATAAAACTGGGTGGAAAGGTATCTGTCATAATTACCCAGGTATTTATCATATCATCAGAAATAGTTTCTTATAAAAATGATAACCAGGCCAAAAATCATCCCAAATTTTCCTATTTTTGTGTTGATATTTGTAAGGATTACTATTATCAGCAATGCGAAAAATCGTCGAGATATTTTGTTTTAATTTATTTTTCCACTTTTATTTTCAAAAACTTTTCGCTATTAAATTTTTACTAAAATAATACAAAAATGTGAATTTTTTCAAATATATTTCATTTAAAAAAAAATTATAGAGGACGATCTGGTAAAATTAATGTTATAGATACTAAATACAGTATATGAGAAGTTAATATTTGAAAAAGCAACTTTTTGGAGGAGGTCTAAGTCTTTTTGGAGGTAAGTGACTGGTTTATTACAGAAGTCGCCAGTACTCATCTCGAAGACTCGTATCAGGAGCTCACGCATCAACGAGTGCCCCCTCCTTCGGCGGCCGGGCCCGGCGGCGCGTCGGCGCGCGGCGGAGGAGGGGAGGGGGCGGCGCGCGCCGCACCCTGGGGCGGCGGCGGCCAAGCGCCGGGGGTGGCAGCCGCCGCCGCCGCCGCTGTCGCCGTCCCTGCGTGCCGCGTGCCCCGGCGCCGGGGGTGGGCGCGCGTGGTTCGCCAGCCACCTCCGCCCCGCCCCCGCCGCCGCCCCCGACCCCGACCCCGCTCCGTCCCAGGCCCCGCTCCCGGCGCTGCTACCACCGCCGCCGCTGGCACCCCCGACCCCACAATCAATACGGCGGCCCCGATCTGCGCTTCGACCCGCGCAAGTGGGCCAAGGCACCCCGCGAGCCCCGCGCCCCGCCCCCTGACCCCCCATCCGCCCCCTCCCCCTCCGCCCCCTTGTGCACTGCGGGCGGCGCCGCGGGCAGGCCGCGGCGGCGGCGGCGGCGGCGGCCCGCCGCCCTGATCGATGCGTGCGTGAGGCTATGCGTAAGGATGCGCGGCCTCCCCCGGGAATGCGAGAGCACTTCCTGTTCCGCCGGCCGCCGCTGGAGGGCGGCTCCTGATCCCCGCGAGATTTATCAGCCTCGGGATTTGGGGGCTGCACGCTCCTTCTCTTCCACGCGGCAATTGTTTCTGTGCAATTTCTATTGCGAGACCGGCAGACGACCAGAAATTAATTTTCAAAAAGTATATTTTTCAAAGTTGGGATCTATTTTCTGGAACCAAGAACAATGGCGCTTCTTTACATTCCATTCTCATTATTGTAACACTATTGTCATTATATATTCATGAAATGAGAGAACATTTTCTTATTTAACAATAACGATGACAAAAAATACTGCAATAATTCGAAGAAATTGTTAAGTAAATGACATAATATTTGCATATTGATGACTTCATGAAGTATTGAATGCATAGATAATATGATGCACGTATTATATTAACAATAAATAATTATAATAAATGTTCTCTGCCTAGCATACAGTCAAAACCAAGCCAAAGGAAAGAAAAATACTCTAGGTTGCATAGAGGTATTTTGAGTTGTCCTTTTACACTAAGCTTTATTTTAAATAATTTTTAATAAAATGGGAGAAATGTTTTGTTTAGGAAGAACTTTTTTCATTTTTTCTTCAAACTTAACAGCCGATGGATAATTTGAATGAGAGAGACATTTTTGTGCAACTGTCTACTACACGCAAAAGGTGGGCGTAAGAATGATTCTTAGACCCTTTTCTGACACAAGTAAATACACGGTCCTGAAAATTATGTACTTGGAGAAACTGATATACCTGCAGTCGTGTTGGGTTTACGATTTACAAATTCATTGCAAATGAATATGTATGCATGTGACTATTTTAGACGTTCTCTGGGAATTTTAAGTATCCTCTGACCATGACACACTTAAAGCGGATCTCATACGTGACTCGTCTGTCAACCTTAGGTAGGACGAAAGATGTCCATCTTGTCGCCTGTGTCTCTAATACTTTTCAATTTATGTCATATTTATAAACACAACATAATCAGAAAACATTGTCATTAAAATTGTAAGCAATTGATACCTTGAAGACCAAAATTTGGTAGGAATTTTGATGTACAAAAGCAAGTGATATTAAAATGGAATTTACGTTATTATTAAAAAAGAGAATGACTTAGAAATCGTTTACGACACACGAAAACTCCTTCAGGAATACAAAAAGAGCACACCGAATCACAAAGAGAGAACTCAGCGCCTCTTTCTACTAAACAAGTCGATTAGTAAAGGATTTGAGTGTAATGTGTTCCTCTAGGAAAATATAGTGCAAGATCAATTTGTTGTCAGCTATAAGTACATTCGGCAAACTATCGCTTAGTATTAAACGACCTGATCCCACTGACAGCTAAGCAACAAGGCGTCAATCCAGGCAGACCCCCCTCCCCTTCACACACATTCACAGACACACACTTTCTTCACAGTCGGCACCCGAAAGTGTGAACCTTGAGGTACACCTCTAAGGAAAAAACGCGAGCGCAAGCGACGCTCAGCCGGCCAACAGCCCTTGCAGCGGGGGCGGTTTCACGCACCACTCGTGTCCGCGGCGGTTCGCAGCTCCAGCTTGCTGTAGGTGCGGGCGCGGGCGGACAGCGCGGGCGACTGGCAACGAGCCGGTGGGCGGCAGCCGCGGCGGCGGCGGCGGCGGCGGCGCCGGGGCGCGGTGGCGGTAGGGAAGGGCTATCGACCGGTCTCCGACACCGCCCTCTCGCCCGCCACCACCGTCGCCGCCGCCGCCGCCACTGCCGCTCCCGGCGCCGCCGCCGGAGCCACCGAGAGGCTGTGTCGACTCCCCGTGGACCGCCGCCTCTTGGCTGTTCCTTTGAAAAAGTGCTTCCGCTTAAGGAAACTGACAGAACTGTTTAGCACGCTAGTTACTAGCAGGCGGTGTGGAAGACGGACGGGAGGGATATGGAGCTAGGAGACGAGTTGCGGAGAGGGAAGAAAGGAGAAATTCAGTGGAAAAGGCGTATTGCATTTGGCGCGGAGAAGGGTGTGTCATTACATACGCATATATTTTGTGGAAAGTTGCATTCATGAATTTAGATTGAAATTTTGACAAAGATACCGCACTTCGCCGTGTAAGCAATTTAGGTGTTGAAATCGTGTTTTTGAGCATTCTTTAGAGAGCCTGTTGATGTGGTGACCATGTAGGCTGATAAACTACAAATTCACGAATGTAAGAAAACCGATATTTGGCGTGATAGTAATAAGTTTAAACTCAATTAATTCATTCATAAACAAAGTTATTATTTGTTGGTCTCATGGTTAAAAATATGGGTTTAAACAGAACATTTCAAGAATTTTAATTCATACATTTGTGCGAGAATGACAGTCATTAACTTTACAAACAATATATAAAATAGTTTAAGGTATTATCGTCATCATTTCACAATACAACGCCAAGTCAGGTTTCTAAAATACGTTTAATTAATTCCCAGTTCTGGATACCTTGGACAGAAATAAATGTAAGAAATATTAAGAAAACATCTTGACATTCCACAAACAATAATAAGAGATAGAACGTCTGTTGTTAATAGTTATTTCAAATCAACTGCGAAAAATGACAAGCAGTTTATTTAAAGTTCTACAACGGTTCTACCTAAAAACAAGAAGTAAATTAAACATAATAAAAAATATAAGAAATACAACTTTTGTATTTATAACTTTTATATTAAAAGAACAATAAACGCAACACAAGATAACTATTGTAAAAAAAATTAACAGCTGAGACTAGCGTATCCCGTGTTGCAACTGGATATCCTGATTTATATCCTGATTTCTTGGCCACGGAATTAATTATCTGACCATAACAGTGGCGCAGTTTTTAAATGAACAATTATTATAATATTCCTTGACATTTTAGAAACTTTGATTGTACAAATAACGAATTGTCGCAATAATATATCGTTACAGTCATCCGTGTTCAAAATTCTTACATATAAATTAGTAGTTGTTTAATGAATACAAATAAAATCGCGGTTGTGAAAGGAATTAGAAATAAAATAACACAACTGTGGGATTTACAGCTTTTATTTTAAAATAACAATAACCACAACACAATACAACTATAATTAGAAAAAACTTAAACTTTATAAAAAGTAAGTCCATGTTGCCACAAAACACCTTGGGTAGTTGGGCACGGGATTCAGTCACCGTCCCTTGGCGGTGTCGCATTGGTTGCGTCCAGCAGCGCAGGAGTCCCCTAAGTGGAGAGCTTTCGCTGGATTTCGGAGCCCTCATGCTTCCCGTGAGGTCTGCACGTCCAGTGTGAGTGTAAACCTAAGTTATATGCTTCTGTGCTCTCTCGTGATTTCATTTCGTACAGAATTGTCGTCGTGATTTCATTTCCTGGTAGAGTCAGGATCGACCAGAGAATGGAGTTAAAATAAATCCCTGTTGGCACACTTCTATAAGGAAGTTATCGGTGATGCTGGCAAGACTTAACCATCATACTACACGTAGAAAGCTACATATTCATAAATGGCAGAAAGGAAAATATTACAAATTATTAAAAAATATGAAATAAATATAATATAGACTTTTTATCTATACATAGGTGTAATTATTTATAAGAGAACTTGGAATTGTTACAAATTCGTTCGTGAGCACCATGACTCACAAAATTTTTCGAAAAAAACTTTTGTATACTTTGCCATCCATTCCGTTTCTGAGCATGTATCACAGTTTCTTGCAGATATTCATCTCAATCCCGTAGTAACTCCTTGGCTAGGCTACTGAAATCATGCGAAACTCTTTTCAGAATTCATTTTTAATTAAAAATAATTTTTGTTTTAACACATCTTACGCCATCTACAAGAAAAATGTTTTTGTTATTAGTTTTTCTCGCTCCATTAGTTTAAAATTTTCTTATATTTCATGTTATCTGTGAATGTGTATTTGTCAATAATTTAAACACCTTTGTACATCACCAGTAAAATTGTAAGTATTGTCTTACTAAGAGAAAATTTTAGATATTTTGATTTTGGATAATATTTTCTCATCAAAATAAATTAAAGTGTTACAAATTCAGCAGTGAATGATATTGAATTAGCTGTTATTGTATAAATTACACAAATTAAACATGAGATTTATTTCTCTATTTGGTCTAATTAACAGTTTTTAAAACATTTTCTTCATTGATCAACTGAAATTCATTGAACAGGATCGTCTTTTGCAAGTTTCATTGAAATACTACTGTACGTTTTTAAGAGCCAAATAATGAAAGTCATCAGGAGAGAAATAAATATAATTTATTTACGATTGATTATTTAACAAGATAGCACCAGCAGTCTCTATATCCTGAGCGTTTTTGGCGACATACTCCTGTGTCCTTGACCTCCTGTGGTTCTAGGAGTGCTTAAGGATTTGCAAACGCTTGCACGAATCTGCATGGCTTCCTTCCTATCGATGGTCAAAGGTTTCTACTGATGGGACAGAACATGATAAGCTCAGAAAAGGCGGACCTAAACATCTAAAATTTATTGAATGAAACTCTAGAAAAGAAGTTCATATGAATAAATTATTTTATTTGAATTATGTCATCTCGAATAATTTCTTCCTTACAAGCTATTATGGTCAATTCTTTACTATTTCACTGATATTTTAATATTATTTTGATGGAATTAAAATTCTATATTATTGGAAACGAGTGAAAATTAGAGTAAAACAGAGAGTTTTACAGTATCTACGAATTTAGTCAACCATTACAATTAATTAGAACAACAATTAACCTTTTAGTCTCAAAACTTATTGGTCACTGCAAACAACAGTGGTAAACTACAGGTATCTTCATGAACGCACGAAATTCTTACTCAATAACAACAGTTTACACGTAATGCCACTACCTGGCTAAGTTGGACGTAAGAGATGGGGTCAGTTATACAGCAAATAGGAAGGCTGTCTTTAACACTGCTGGACATCACGGAAATAAGAAACAACTAGGAAACATTGAAATTTTAAAAAAAGTAATGTAATATTTAACATTGATTGTAATATTTGCATGTTGTGTATATAAAAAGTAGGCGATATAATTTACAATTTAATTATACAAAATAAAATATTTACAGTGTTTATTTTAAAACTACTTTATATATTTGATTGTGTATTTTTGTTACCTCTTTGAGAAGTCTGTTTTCAACAGAAAAAGTATTGTGGACGATGCACGAACCATTCCACGTTTGTATGACTTTCTCGAGATACTTCGATCAGAAATGGTAATTTTTAATAATAAAAAATAGTGTGATTTGCAATGTACAGCATCTTTTCTATGGTATTTTCATCTATTTATTAGTCCGGCATATTTCATAACGTAATCTGATATTAACTAGCAACAGAATCCTTCAAAATCCAGCACTCAGGTAAACTAGATCGTTTGGTCCCTTGAGGCGAGAAGCGCACGACATCCGCCAGAGCCGGAATTACCGCTCCACTCGCCATTCCTATTCGATACTCTCGCTTTACTATTTTTGTAAGAGGCTTAAAAAATGCATAATAAAAACGCGTGAATTACACACTTGAACTCTGCAATGTCTTTTCTATTTGATTCTCGGTCTCATATTAGTTCCATAATCGCCACAAACAACCCTTAGAGCCTAGAGCCCAGGCGCAATGGATTTTTTCGGTCCCTTGTGGCGAGGTGCGCATGGCATCCTCCAGGGCCGGAACGCGACCGCTCTCACCGGCGGCGGCGGCGCGAGGGAGCGCACGCAGCCACGTGGCGCCGGCGCCGCTGCCGCCATCGACCGCAGCGCCAGGGGATGGGACGGCGCCCGGCGGGGCGCGGGAGGGGGACGGGGCGTGGGAGGGGCGGGGAGCAGCGGTCCGCCGTCGTCAGCGCCGTTTCGCGCGGGTTCCGCATCAATCCTCGCGCCGGAGGCGGCGGCGGCGGCAGGGGAATGGGGAGGGGAAATGGCGGAGGGTTGGCGGCGGCGGCGGCGGCGTTTCCTATGAAACGGACAGCGGTGGCTGTGATGGTGGAGGAACTAGAGAGCAGAAGTGACGAGGAGGAGATGGACGGTGATGGCGCGGGCTTTGATGATCACGTCTTTATGGCGGTAACAGTTCGTTGATGGGCGCGGGGGCGGCGACGGCCGGGGTGGAGATGCGAGCGCCGGGGGAGAACAGCGAAGCGGCAGATGCGGCGATGGAGGCGCAGCCGCTGTGGGGGTGGGGGCGCGGCAGAGCAGAGGCGAGCAGGGCGTAGAAAGCGAATGGAATGGAAGAGAAGGGCGGCGTGGGAGAGGGGGAGGGGGAGGGGGGAGAGGCGACGCGGGCAGCCTGCTCGCTCGTCCGCTGTGGCCGGTCTCGTGCCGCAGCGCCGGACCTGCGCCCCGGCCGTGATGGACGTCCTGCCCCGGCCTCTTTTCTGAACTATGGCTTCTGGCGCGCTTCGCTCGTGATTCGGCGCACCTGCGCGCGGCCTTGTTTAAAACAGAACATTTTTGGAGATGTTTACGATGGCGGGTGATAATGTGTTCTTTCCTGGAATCCTGTACATTTGTTAGATCTATACCATTAAGAATAATATTAGGAGCGAATATTATGCACACGATTTTCTGCAAGTGAACGTATTCCTTGATATTTCTTAAATTACTATTTATTTTAGGAATAACTATTTGAATACATTTTGCAATCAAGTTTCAGCATTATTTTATATTGTAAACCTTTGGTCTATTCCTATTTTTCGACATGCAAATACTACAAAAGCGGAACTACAGGAAACGGGCTTCTTTCATGATTTATTTTTTAGTGAATGAGTCTGAGCAGAAATAAATTAGTCAAATTGAAAAATAATTATTGTCACTGATCTACATTATTTACTATTTCCGTTTTATATACGATTTCTGGAACTCAATAAATCATAAATTGACGATACAAAATTGAAATATTTCAATAATTGATCAACAACTTTCCTTCCAAACTGAAAGAGTAGGTAATGTTCGTGGCAATGTAGCTTCAAAAGGACGCACAAAGCAAAGTTTACACTAAAGTGATAAATTATATACTTCACAAAACCATTACATTTTTGAGTGAAAGTGGGATTTCTGTTTAAATAGAATTGTTCTGTCTCAAAAGTATGTACAAAAAATACATACGCAGATCGCTCTTTGTAGTTAATATTACCATTATGATGAAAGAACTTTCGCATTCAAAATATGCATCACCTTCAAACACAATTCGGTCCAGTCTCAAACAAGTTCTGTCTTTTTTCTGTTATTATGTAAGTACATTTTTATACACTATTTACAATTTAGACTGTTTTCCTGTCACAAATATAACATTTATTTCCGCAGTATAATTTCAAAAACATGATATGTACAAAAATAGATTAGTATATGCCTCTTTTCAAAAACCTTGTCTAACTATCTGTATGTGTAAACAATATAATCAGAATTGGGGATGAAAATTAATGACTATTCCCAATGAGTTGTACTATATTGCTTCTTGTACATCACTTTGATATTTCAATAGCAAATTACAAATAGAAACAAAATATACTCGTGCATAACCTGTGCAGTTTAATTAAAACTTCAAATTCAAAAATTGAATTTTACTTTTGAATGAATAACGAGTCACTAAGTTTGGTCTCGATAAAAATTCACAGCACAACTCATTGTAAATAGAAATGTATCGCAATTCAACTATTACTACTGTAACGTGAACCAATGCAGACTCCTGCTGTGAATGCAACCCGCGGAACGCGCTTCGAGGTCGTGTCCGCCGCCGGCAGAGGGCAGCCTAGTCGGCGGCGGCGATGTAGCGGTCGAGGGAGGCCCAGCTCCAGCTGTAGTCGAGGCGCAGGTGGCCGTGGCGGCTGAGGGCGTAGCGCGTGGCGGGCGCCGGGGGCGGCGGCGGGAGCGGCTCGGGCGACTCCGGGGGCGGCGGCAGCGCCATCGTGCGGCTGTCGAAGTAGCAGCAGCGCTCCTCGTCGTCCTCGCTGCTGCTGCCGCCGCCGCTCAGGCTGCAACACACAACACACGCGCTCGGTACACTCTGTCCATACACGCGTTTCCCGTCATTTTTAAAGCATTTTTCTGCTGATTTCATCGATTTTAATTTCATTTTGATGCTACTTGCTTCAAATAACATTAACGAGTTGCAAGAAATGTTTTCCACAGAATTCCTGAGTAGCCTATTAGATTTCTTCGCTCAGAATTTGCGATGTCTGCCGTTGTATGTAATCAGATTGTAATCAGTATGTAATCAGAACTTTAGATTCTAAGGTTCCTGTAACAACTATCAACACCATTGTCGGTTTGGCCGATTTCGGGAGAACTAAAGACAGAGATTTTCTGGTAAATAACAGTCCAAACCAAACGTCTGGAAGCTGAGTTCACCTGAACGAAAGGAAGAAGCTTTGATTGCATCTAATATAATTCAAAAGCTTGAGTTGTTCATCTGAACTGGTTATGGTCAAAATTTTTACCTCATTATTCTTTGCTTTTAGAGAATTTTAAAAACATTTTAAGAGCATTTTGTTGATCGTTTTTAGCGATGTTTTAGGTCAACAAAATCCGCCCCCTAATTATCATGTAGAAATAATACGCATTCATTCCGCAAACGTTGAGAAACATCTGCTGGGAATATGATACTTCCTTTTATTTTTGTCTTTCGGCCAATTGGCGAATATTTTCGTGACACCAATTTATTTATGGAATGCAAGAAAATTAAACTTCAAAACTCCTATTAAAAGAAAACTTACGTGGAATATCCTTTGAGTAAATGTCGGCATATTGCGAATTTAGTTGAAAGCGTGTTGAAAGTGAGAAGCAAGAGCCACTTTATACTCGGCGATTTTGGTTGTCCATTTACCTTTGATGTGAACGGCATCACTTTTTAATTTTTCTATTTAAAATATTCTTATTAGTATTCTCACATACATTTCGACATTTTTTTTATCATTTGTTAGTCTATAATATTTAGGGACGACATTGAAATTAAATCACTCGTGAAAACAACTCCTAACCTCCAACTGTAATAACTTAACTGACACTTTGAGGCATTATCAGCTAGCGCCCGACTCATCTGGCGGCGGAGGAATTCATTTCGCAGAGCGACAAGATATTCGGAGAACCACCGCTTTAGTTCCTGTCAAAAACATCGTCCGCTAGCCTAATTGAGCGAACCACCCACCCACTACACGCACGTTCCATTCACACTTTCACAATTATGTATTTTATTTGCGGACACTTTAAAATATTCAGATCTGTAATCCGTCTCCTCCGTTTATAAAGACTGTCGGGATTCATTCCTACCTATGCAACAGAACACGACATAAGAATTTGTTTGGTAAACCCGTCCGTGTCTGGTGATCCCGTTATCGGCATGTGTCCGTCCATCACCAAGTTTAGATCCCCTCGGGTCCACCGTCTGCGGGAAGCGAGCAGCCATTCGCCGAGTTTCAATCTGCCGGCGCGGAACTCGCCAATTAGTTGTGTAGTTCTACTCTAAGTTTAAAAAATTAAATCAATAAATATGAAAATATTTTTAAAACTGTTTAAAGGGTCGTAGACACCACACTAAGCTAGTAAATATCTATTTAAGGAAAATGAAGAAAAGACTAAAGAAAATATACCACAAGATTTGCCATTGCAGATTCACCCACAATTCTGATTTGAGTGCCTTACATCCAAAGCTTGGAAGGTTAGTTAGAACACTACAAAATTGTATTTTAAATAGTCTAATATCCCATTGTTCGTGAAGTAACACTGAAAAAATACGTACACCAGATCTAGATTCCAGACAATCCAAATGTGATTGGAAGTTTGTAGAATTGGTACCGTAGGAAGTATTATTTTACAGATACTGTGATTTACCAACACACACAATGCGATGAAGGTAGGAAATATTTCAATGTACATCGTAAACACTCATAAAATAATGCTCATAATAAATAAATTGTGTTACAAGCGTAAATTTTGGTATAATTATAATGCTCCTAATGAAAAACGTTTTGTATGCGGTTGTACCTACTCGTACTTAACCGCTATTGATTGATTATTTCTTGTTTTCTGGCACGCCAAATGTCATGGCCATTAATCCCAAAAGTGTATCAAGGGAGGTGGCGGTGTTCTCCTGCTGAAAGGCGCGATCTGGCGCCGGCCTAAAAGTCGGCCTGAAGTTTTCCCAATTCAAGTATCTCCCACCAGCGAGGCATCGTCCCCAACCGGGAAAAACTCTGGTCTCCCGACATGTGGTCCTGTAGTGGATATAAGAGCGAGAGTAAGAGCTGAAGATAGGACACAGAAGAGGAACGAAAAATCGCGAAAGATGTTTCCAATTTATCTTTGAAGCGCTTGCAATGCTACGAACTTTCCGAGACTCTGACACATGAATGAAAGATCTTGCCACAGGACGAATTCATTAAATCATCCGTTTATCTAATCCTGCTCATCACCCACAACGAGACCTGAAATCGCTTTAAGCTTTCAGAGAAAGACTGCATCGCACGCATAAAACGATACACGCCAGATCTGCGTCTAGTGGCTTCAATCCAGCCCTAACGCCCAGGAAATTGTGTGTTGCCGGCTCCACGCTCTCTCTTTCTTCGTCACCAATCAATACGGCCCTCTACGGGCGCCTCGCCTGATTCAGATTCGATTCGTGAGTCGTCTCTGGAAACGCGAGCGCAATGACAGGAGCGTGACGAGAGGGGAAACCCTCGAGCGGACGAGTCTAGGGCCTTGAGTTTCTCCGAGGTAAACGGTGGGCGTCCTCACGACACTTCCAGACGCGGTTCGTGTTCCGAAGAGGAGCAGGAAGAACAAAAAGCGCGGGAAATCTGCTGTATTTAATCGATCGATTTGGTCGCCATTTCGATTCCATCGGAACGCTTGAGCAGTATTAGATTCTTTGTACAATGCAGTGCAAAAACTTTAAGATTCTACTTCACATAGATAGATAAGAATTGTCTAGACTTCACTCGGAAGAAATCGAGAATTTTTAACAAGATGCAAGTTTTGGATTCTATAAACTAATAGATTATATCATTGTCTTAAATGTATTACATAATATCTAATAGTATAATACCATTTTCAAAATAAAATGTAATTTGTAAGATATATTTGGACTTCATTCACAACAAATTTCAATCATTAATGCAACGATTGTGAGATACCTAACTCGTATCAGATAATTATAAAATTCCTGCATAGAATCTCTTCTCCAACAATATTGCAACGATGATAAAAAATATTTCCTCGCAGTTTTTGTTGTATATGCAAAGTTCCATTAAAATTTTGTTTTTATGAATCCTGAATTACGAAACATGCTGTACTAGTGTGGCATCTTGGCCTGTGCCGAAAGAAAGAAAATAATCCACAGATGTGAACATTTGCAAATACTGATTTATTCAATGAACTCCGACACCTGAATAATTATGTACATATTTACAAGTGGACGGACGGACCGTCCCGTTCCAGAAGGAAATACTTCGGCCACCACGACCGCTAACTTACACTAACGATGCAGGAGCGCCGGCCCCTTACTCGTCCTACTCGCGCTACACACGCCGCGCACCCACACACGCACGACTCGCCGCGACCGGACCTGTGAGAAATTGGAGAAGGAGACGCTTGCTCTCGTTGCTTATATACCCTCTGGGCTCGTCTGACGGAACTACGTCACATAGCCGCATACGCCAGCCGAATTCTAACCCCAGCTTCCTTTCGGGGTTCTCAACACTGGCGCCATGACAACGCGCGTCACGACCGCCACCCTAGGAATGTCTCACCCCCGACTTGCACTGCTGGATTTCCCCGTCTTCCAAAAATACCCCTTTTGTTCTGCGAGGCGTCAGCTCCCCGAGCCCGCCGTTTTCTCTCTTCCCTATGTGCAATTCAGCTCTTCTGAATGCACGTACTGAATTTAATATTGGGCGTCTCATATGACGCCACACTAGGACTAGGCTGCTCTAGGCTGCCCGCCGAGCACCGCTGCATTAGAGGCACTGCAGCAGTAGGGAAGGAATCCGGGGAGTGCAGACACAGGCTACAATTATGCTATCCCAATGTATTCCATTTTAAACCTGGCATTGTGTCGTTGTGCTTAAATAGAAAAATATGGTTTCTGATTTGAGAAGCGTAGAACTCACTGTAAAGCATTCCGAAATTAACAGTTATGTCCAAAAACTAGTTCAGGAACGTTAATCACCAAATTAACTTGATTAATACATTATTCAAAAGGCTTTGGTAAGAAATGTATGATGGTGAAACGAACGATCTATTAAAATCATGCTTTGAAGGATAAATTATACATAATTCTACTCAATTTTAGGGAGAAATTAAAGAAAATATTGATTTTCCATGTATCTTAAAAATATTTCATTCAGGAACAATTTCGATTGTGATAGTGAAGAACAAGCACCTGCTAACAAAATTTAATAGAACGGAACGCGAGAGACACGTGATCAAAGGTTAATATTGCTGGCGTTTTCCGTCAAGCCGGTTTCACATTTTCGGTGCCTGCACCCAACACCAGGAGCGGCGGCTGGAGTGTGAAAAGCCGAACGCTTGCTTTCAAGCCCAAAGCGCAAGCAGGCGACTCTCGCGGTTTCTGGGCCTCCGTCGATGCGCCGCGCTGGGCGTAACACTTGGCGGCGCCCGCGCGGGAGGAAGCGGCTTCCGCCCGCCTGCGCCGCGCGGGGGGGGGAGGCACGCGCGCCACACACGGGCGTGAGCACGCCGGTGGGCGCACGCTTCCTCAAGCGCCGGACAAAAGGCACGCGCATGTGCGAATCCATTTAACGCTGCGCGCGGAAACATTTCCCAGACCTACTTAAGAGGGAGGAACCGGAGGCGTTTTATATGAAGTTGACTCAAGAGAAAATAAACACTGCTGAGCGCGACAGCCACAGACGCAGTCCCATAAATGCTCAGCCACAGCTGTAGATAGAACAGAATAGCAATTTTCACATCCATTATGACCGGAAATGACCCAAGACAGTTATGCACACAGCAAACAGCCCTAGCCATAAATACAGCAATAAATTCAGAAATAACCACTGCAATATTTACAACATCTTTAACATGAGATGTGGCAATAGCCATTTGAATGAAACGTAAAGATTTTATTAATTACACTAAGTACCTTGAATTTGAATTCCAACTATACAGATGTATCTTGAGAATATTAATTTAATTCATTTGAAGATATGTAATTATTATGATAAGCCGATTCTGCTAGCATAAAATTAAATAAATGTTTCAAAATGCTAATTAGTATAGAGATTTAATTATACTATTGGCCTCTAGGATCGCTCATTGGCAATGTACAAGCTTACCATGGTGTAGTTCCGGGTTCGATTCCCAGTCGAGGCAAAAATAGAGTTGTAGCTTTCTTTTAAAATCGTTCCGGTTTCTGTAGCTGTGAGATGAAGAAACGGCAGGTGGACCTTTCTATTTACGGTGAAGAGAATACATTATGTTTGCCACACGTCCCTCTTACCACCAAGCTTGGGAATTTAACTAGGCCCAGGCCTGGGGACACCGTTATGTGGCCGGCAAAGACGGATAATCGACCCAAAAAGCCACATACATACATACAATTCTAATACACTTGAACTCAGTTTTAAAATTGGCTTGAAACAGAGCTCAGGTCTTTCATAAATGAAATAACTGCGACTTCTTGTACTTAAGGGTTCCTTCAATAAAACGATTATAGTTTTTGAGCTGTTGAAATGTGACTCCCTTTCCGGAAGTACAAGTACCGGAATGGAATTTCTCAGGCGATACAGCGTTTAAATAAAAGGTTAGCCAAATCAGAAGTATTGTAAAAACGCAGTGAATTCCGATTTCAAACACATATCCCATTGTTTAAAGAGAAAATATCTCTGGTGTATCTGTGCATGAAAATAAGCACGGAGAGGCACATCCAGAGCCGTAAATCTGAAAACTTTCTTTAACGAGGAAGAATAAAGAGAAAAGTTGCTCCAGATGAGTTCATTACATCTTTGGATGTCTTCCAACTGAATTTGCGGTAGATAACTTCATTTAATGTTCTTCAAGCAAATAAAGATTTATCGATTACAAGACTTTCGCTGTAAACTATTGCAATGCATCTTTGCTAAGAGATTATTCAATAGAATCCCGATTAATGTAATTTTAATTGCTTTTTACAGCTTGTGGAAAGTCGTACTGACGGTAACCGTTTCATGAAAGCAATGGAGCTTTGAACAGATATTCAGTCTAATGATACGATCGAACACTTTCAACAGAAGGTAGGCACTAGTAGAGAAAGTTTCCAAAAATGAAACTTGCTTGTTTAATTTTAATTTTTTAGGAAGTATACAAAGGCAAAGGGAAGATCACAATGACTGGTGCAATAGCCCTCTAGCCTTTAGGTTTAAATTTTGTAAGTTTGATACATCTCAAAGAGTACAAACGTTTAAGATTTTGTTATAACAAGTCTTCGTAAAATAAAAGTTTCCAACTCTTAATTCAAAACATTTATTTTTTTCTGAATAGTAAAAAATAATAACGCTTAAAATAACTAGTGGTGCTACAATAGCATTTAGATTATTTCTAAATTTGCAATTTTCGAAAATTCAGAGAATTAAAAAAAAAGAGATCCGCACCATTCTTCTAAGCACTCCTTCTTATATCCGAGGAAATATTTAAAGAAATTTTTTAGCGATTTTTGAGAATAATGTTTTTTATAAATTGCATTCATTTCAAGGTCAAATATTGGGAAAAAACTTGTAAACGACCTTTTTTAAAAGCTGATGTTTTGGAACAGACTTCGTCTAAGGCAAAAATATCTTTCTTCAATTTTGGAGTTTTGAAATGTTAATATTTTGCAATTTTCGAAAATACGGAGAGTTTGCCGAAAACGGGACTAAATAAAAAATGCCTATATTTCGCGCAAAATGACGCGAAAACGACCCATTTTTTCCAAATATTGTACATGACGTTACTTTAAAATATGTCTTTAAGAAACAGATTTCATTCAGAAAACAATCAATATGTTCAATATTATAGTTGTAGGATGGCGTCCCAAAAAATTCCACTTTTGCAATTTTTGAAAAATCTGGGATTTTAAGGGACATTAGACCTGCACAATTCTCTTAAGTGTTCTTCACTCTATCCGAGGACGGAGTTGAATAAAAAATTTGGTGTCATTTTTGAGACAGTTTTGAAAATGTTTTTGAGCCTTCAGGAAAAGTATCCTCAAAAATCAAAATATCCGGTTGAAACTCTCAAAGCATCAAGGTCGTTCAAATAAATTGAGCAATATCAACTTTAGAGAAAATTGGCTGAACGGTGCAGGCGCTAGCGTTGATAGACAGATTTATTACAGTTCGCTTTGAGTTAATGCTCGGTGGCAAACATGACAATTAGAATTAGATCAATAACAACCATTTATAATTAGAATTGCCGTTAGAATTAGAGGATGATATCCTAGTTCTAATTAATTTCTAGTTATCTCTAAATTGACTTCTAGTTTCACTAACACTTCACTTCACTACACTACACTGCACTCCCCTTCAATACACTTCACTCCCTTCCCTTTCACATGATGACATACGGACAGACATGTTGGCCTTTAATCTATTTTTCGGTATCAAAGGCTCACAAAACATAGATTATAGCTACACGATGTGCTAGATGAAGTAATTTAATACTATATAAACAAGATTTATCCACGTTTTCGTTACCAAAGCCCGGCAAACCCAGAGCCTGCTGAAAAATTCGCCGTTTTCCGGCGCACGATTTCATAACTTTCTCTTCTTACGAAGTAAGTGCGATGAAGTGAAAATCATTCAACTCCTAAGGAGAATGAGAACCCCAATATACTTTATCATTTCCAATGAAAGTCATTTCAACTGAGCATCACAATATTCAAAGAAATATTTACGTCTTTGGTCAATCCTTTGGTTCCTGTGCAGATATGAGAATCGTTAGTCTCCAATGCATATTCTTGTACACCAATTTCAAAAATAGACTACAGTGAAAAAGACTTCCTTAGAATGAATATTGTGACAGAGGTCGGAAATTCACCGCACATCCTGAGGCATAGAAAGCAGAATGTGCCAAAGAAAATATTTGTAGATTAGCCATAAGACTTTATGACACACAAACTAGCTTATTTGTCACAAACATTCCGACCCACACAAAACTATGTTGGGAGCCATGGTACTACTGTGCTACTTCAGGCGCCCCTGTCGCAAACAGCCAACGAGTGTTGTGTTCCTAGCGAAACACAGTTAAAACATTGTTCTGGCGGCCACGCGACAGGACAGGATGCCGCCTCACTGGAACCGCTTTGCGGAGCGCGTGCCCAAACAAACGACCGCTACCCACCAGTGGCACAGCTAGAGCACGGCTGCCTAGGGCGCTCTTGCAGACGGCGGTCTCAAAGAAGAAAAACACGCAGCCCCCCCCCCCGCCCCAGGAATCAAAGTTCGCGGGCTTTCTGCGCAGGTTTTTTGGGATCACTTGTTCCTTGATGCGAGAGTTGTTTCAAATGCGAGAATTGTTTCATCAGCAGCACTATCAAATTAAATCTTTAGCTGGTTTTCTGATGCAAATAGTTTTGGTTATATGGGGGCGAATACTTTTAACCAAAAAATTATTATTTTTGTTGCCTTTTTAGAAATATTTCTGATTAAAAGTTTTCAACAGAGCTTGTAGTTATATTTTATCCTGTAATTCATGTATGAGTGGTAAAAGAGAAGGGTAGAGATTTTGGAATTCAAGGAAATGGACGCATGTTACACAAGTCTTTTGAACTTACGAAGCTGCAACGCCTGAGACGAACACCTGAGATAAATGGTGTATCAAATGACGGAGTTGTCTTAGGCGAAATTATAAGCATCGTTGGGCTTATAATGATGTCTAATATGATGTTTCTTTGCCAACTTGTGCTTACTTCTCAAACTTCTCATGACCTTATAGAATATTTTCTACATTTAATATTCCATAACTGAACGCTTTCGAAAAAAGAATATAAAGTGAATTGTTTTGGGTGTAAATCCTGAAACTCCGAAACTTCTCGAAATGTGCGTACTTCAGCCGAGCCACTAGCGCACAAGCACAAGCCATAAGCAGGCCAACCTTTAAGAAAGTATATGGACAAGTGACGATGAAACAAATGATGGCATTAGCGAAGATGGTGTTGGTGAAGGCTGTAAAAACAAGTTATTTGATTAATAACAAAAAAATAAGACTTTTCGTATTACTTCTGATATTTTCATTTTTAAACTCAAGGTTGGCGGTCTTGTTGTAAACACTGTATGAAACTCAGGTTAAAACGACAAGAAATGTCAATGGTATTTTAATTGAATAAGAATGTGAAAATTGACGTGTTGGAACCAATTTTGACGATTATTAAACTTTCGATTTTTTTCTAAGATTTTGGACCCGTTTTGTAGATCCCCATACAATAAAAAGTAATCTGCATTGTTGGAGGAACATTTTATTGCCTTTCTTGGTCGCTCCGAGCGGCGCCGCTCACGAAAATGTGCCGCCTGAGTAGGCCGACTCCTTCAGCTGCTAACCGCGTCCTTGTGGCACACGGCGGGGCGCTAACGAGGTCCATGCTGCCGCCGCCGCAAATGGAGCGGAGGGGCCTGCAAAGGGCCCACCTGTAGGCTCCCTTTGAGATGTGGCGCCTTCCTATTCACCCCCTAATGAGGATGGGAATCCCGAATTAATCAGAACGAGCTTGATGTTATTTATATGCGAATCTAGTATGTTTTAAACATGTGAGACCTTGTCACATAAACGCAATAATCGTAAACTGCAGTTACTGTAAAAAGTGAGTGGACACTTACGAATCTTTCTGTTCTGGCTCTGTGGGAACCTTGCAGAGAGATTTAACATAGATAAGATAAAACAATCTTGACAACAAATAATTTCTCCCTATATTTCCACAACAATAGTTTCACAAAGACAAACAAATACCTTGGTACTGATGAAAGCAAGAAACACTGCACCGAAATGAGGCACAAAAAGTCTTTGGACACTCATAGTTCTCATAAACATATTTTCTAAAAAAAATGTTAATATTTTGTGGGATTTTCCTTGGCATGAATAACGGACCTAAGTCTCGACGGCATGGAAATTCACAAGATTTTGCACAATTTGAGAAGAAATATTTCTTCATTCTTCTCGTAATGCTGTCGTCACTTCTGTTTTGTTTGCAATCTTTCTATTTCGATTTTTTTCTCCAGAAAACTTCATAAATATTCTCTCATATTTAGGTCCGGGGACTGAGGAGGACAGTGCAGTTGTTTTAGTGTATTGTACAATAACCAAAGTTTCGTATTGAAAGCAGTATGCTAATGATCATTGTCTTGTTAAAAAATGTAGGCTTGTTCGGAATTCATTGAAGCAGACATTCAAATTATTACTTAAAATGTGTGTCGTCATATTGGTTCATTGTAGCGTCTATGAAGTGCAAATTTCCGACTCCACAAGCAACTCGTACACCCCTATACCAAGACTGAACCACATCCGTGTTTTAAAATCGGAATTAAATTCTGCGGCTCGAACTGTGTTCTTTTTCCTCTACACGAGACATTGACCATTCGTTCCAAAAACGGAGAATTCGCTCTCATCTGAAAGAATGTTTTTGGTAAATGAAGAGAGCAATAAGGTTACAATAAATTTATTTTAACCTTTTTATTTTCGCCTAACACTCGAATCAGAGTTATTTTTGAGTGAAGAGAACAGGTGTCCATTCACTTTTAACACTAACTGCATGTTATTCCCGGCGTATCGTTCGTACTAACAGAGACAGGAACAGTGGTACACCCAAGGAGCAGGAGGTCACAGGGCATCTGCCCCTCCTCACAAAATCCAATACCTTTTACTAATGTTCTATACTAACTAAATAAATTCTTGCCGTTACAGATATTAACTATAAGTCAACAAATAATTCATTCTTTTTAAGAACATATCATCTCATCTGGACACTATACCTGTACTCCCCCCATCCCCGGAAAAAAAAATTCTGAATGCGCCTCTGCACAGGAAAAGGACGGAACCAGTGACCGGCTCGTCAGGTCACTCATTAGATTCAGTAAGGCCCATTGCCCTGTACATTCTCATAAGGAGTTTGGAAAAGGGCCAGTTAACTCGAGAAAACGAAGTAATTCATCTTAATCTCAAAGCAGGCTCTCGGAATGCACAGTCCAAACAGTTCAGATGTTCCTTTTCCATGGCCGTCATTACCTTTCAAAGATTTTCCCGCTGGCCGAAATCGCTTAAGTGCTATAGTGCCATATAGTTTCATCCTCATAGACACCATAACGTTAAAATCCAATAGTGGTCGCTAATGACCTCGAAGCTGACCCGACCTTAAATAACTTTAAAAAAAATATTGTGAAGCTTCATTTTCGCGCGAGGTTGAGCCAGCGTGAAGAGTTCGGAGAAAGGAAGGGAATCTGAGCCTAAGAACACGGAGTAATTAAATGAGAACTTAAATTCTATATTTTTATGTCCAGATCCACAAATTGTGAACTCTTGTATTTATTAGACAATTGAAATATTTTTCCTGAAACTGTGTATAACATTTATACAGTGTAAGTATCGTTTACCTTTCCTTCTGATTGTTAAAATTACTTACATTATATATTTTATAAGGCATATGACCAGTAATAATTTTTATATATTATCAATCGGGGATTGATTAAAACAATAATTGTTCGTACAAGATGATAATTGTTTACATGAGCAACATTATCGCTTCATTAAGAAGAAGGCGAAGCCCCACCTGTAGCAGCAGGCGTCGCCGTGGCCCATGACGTCGGGCAGGGCCAGCTTGCGGCCGCCGTACACGTAGACGAGGTCTCCGGGCGGGCGGCGCACCAGCAGCGACGGCGAGTACAGGCGGCACGAGTCCCCGCCGGCCGAGCCGTCGCCCAGCTCCTCCTCCAGCGGCGCGCCCTTCCACACGCCGCCGCCCGCATGCCCCCCGGGGCCGTGCCCCCCGTGCGCGTGCCCATGGCCGTGGCCGTGGTGGTGGTTGTGGTTGTGGTTGTGGTTGTGGCCGTGGCCGTTGCTGCCGTACACTGCGAAAACACAAGCACGGACATAGTGAGATGGTTAATAATGGCACCAGCTTCGTTTAAGGGACATACCAAATGGGTATCGTTCAAATTTTGATCTAGGGTGATTACACAGTAATTTTACTTGGTTTCATGTTTGTTCAAAGATATTGCATTTGTAAGTGGAAATGGTTATTAGAGTCCTTTTCGTAGTTTTTTTCCTTTTCTGTGCAGAGAAAAGATTGGTTTGGATTCATAAATTAGTTTTACTTCAATGAATACGACATTACTACATTCAGTTACTACAAACGTCATAAATCTTTTATTAAAAGTATCCTTACGAGTGTGCAATTTACATACTAGTGCATCGACAGTTATAAACTATATTCATTTTACAAACAAAACGTATTAAATGGAATAATTAGTTGCAAACACACAACTCATCAAATACTTCGAATACAAACACACATACATCACACATCTAGTCACAAAGAAAATTATTTGCCATACCAATCCAGTTTTAGTTGTAGTACAACGTTACATAAGATATTGTTAACAGTTCTGTTAACATACTGAAACTCTCTCAGTATTAATATAAAAATACATTTAGTTTTTGAATGAAACGAAGTGATGTAGTTGAATTTATAAAACTGAAAATGTTCTATAATGGCAATTAATTTATACTGCGAAATATAAAATTTTATTGTTAACAAAATCTTCATTTATAAACAAAGGCAAATGCTAAAGAACTAGATTACTATTCAACTCTTCGCTGCATAATAATACCTACATTACTATAATTAATTTTCTGTCCTACGTTTCTTTATTATGTTATTTGCAGATTTTTACTTCAGAAAAGCAGTTTTATGTAATCTGTAAAATTTTGTTATCTTAGAATAGGAAATTTGTACGTTTATATGATAAATATCAGAAATGTTTTATTCCATTCCACTTTCAATTATCTACGAATAGTTATGTAATCATAAACTTCCATTCTGCAAAATACGATTTATCCATAAACAATTTTGTTCGAAAATAGTTCTTTTTCATCTTTTTCAATCTCCATACTTTTCTGAACCTTGCATTCATTTCATTTTCTCAAACTGTCTCGAGAGAATTGTGGTTAACGTACACTCTCGCCTGTATACGTATAACGCTAAGTCGTATACGACTAACTTTCAAACTTCAGCAAAAAATGGACTATGTAGACTATGTACGAGAAATGCGTCATTTCTCGTACACCTACATAACACATTGGTATCATAAACTCCGTAAAGCATAAGCGAGATGCTTATGAATCTTTCTTTGACGATGTCAGCAACCCGATTCCCTGGCAGCGAACTTCAGCCACGATGGCAAAATGCCGAGGACAGCGGAACGACGCTGTAACGTTTTAGAACATTTTTACGAGCTACTCTGGGGATCTTCTCTTAACGTTTTCGTACCGTGCTCTCATATTAGGAGGCTTTGATTTACGTCCTGCTTTAGCGTTCGATGACTGTATAAGCCCTGAGAGAATATGTGCTTTTTACACTCTCACGCAGTGTTTACAACTTCAACATCACGCAACAAAGATAAAAGTAAGTCTCACGAAACATTTTCATTACATTAAAGAAACTGACGGTTCTGATACGAGCAATTTGATTGTGAATATGATATCAGGGGCATTAAATCATTTCTTGATTACAATGTAAGAAATAAAGTATTTCATTTTGAAAATAAAAATAAAACAACTTACGTATTTTAATGTGCGGTAATTAAAATGAAAGTACTCATGAAAATATTGCAATTTGAGCAAATAGTTAATACCAAGTTTCATTAGAGTAAGATAACTTTCTTTTTCTACTCCCATTGTATAATGCTGTCATTGGATGGCTGCAACCTGTTGCATAATGATGGTCATTTCGATACAGTTTTCATTATGATACAGGTTCTTGGCCAATCACAGGGTCGCTTACGAACCAATATTGTCACTTCATTAATCATTGAGAATCTTTGCAGTAAATGTTTCGTTCGAGTGTTTGTATTAAAATTGCATTTATTATTATTTTATGCCTCTCATTCTTAATTTCTTTTATTAGTAGTGATTTTTACGTAAAATATTAGTTAAAATAAATTGCATTGTAATTTCACTTCGATCGTATTTGACTAGTGCAATGGTAGTTATTGCAGAGAACATTTGAGTGACGTTAAGATCTCCACGCGAGATCACGCGAGTCATTTTGTGTTATTTGCTGCTGCCGTGTGGTTGTCCTTAAAAACGGCCAATTTTTTAGTTTAAAATATTTAGTGAATGGTGGTTCTTTCTGGTGGTGGTGACGTTTCAAGAAATGAAAGAAAATGCGAAAATGGTGACGTCGGAATATTAATCCCGGAACTTTTGTAGTCCCTCGCAAGCGCTCTGGTAAAACAAAGCCATCTGCGCGTGTAGGGTAGAGAGGTGCCCGCTAGGTGTCCTTGGCCGAATCTTGAGTGTCGACTGTCAGGAAACGATTCAGTAGAGAAGTTTAACTTACAAAAGTTGCCATAAGTCGTAGAAAAAGTACCGAATGAAACTCGATGTAATGGATATTAATACACTCGTGTGAAGTTTACGATACTCGCTCGTTCCTCGCTCGTATCGTAATTTCACACTTGTGTATTAATACCCATCATTACATCATCGTTTCATAATATACTATTAGAGTACAATAATTTCAGCGCTAGAAATTGCCGTACGTTTGTATAAAAAGTAGACAAAGTTAAATACAATAATTATTTCCTACATTCCAAAAGAAAACTGGATACAGAAAATAAACGAATTATGTATTGAGTTTCCTAGTAGTTAAGTTTAGTATTTAATTCTTATTTCGCCAGATCCTGAAGCTATGGCAATCGAGAGCACTGGTGACGCAAATGTACATCCCTAGCGGACATTCATCCCTGGGGGGGGGGATTCATCCCTAGCGGGGCTGAGAATTTGCGTGTTGCTTAAACACCGAGGCTGTGGCTCCTAACAGAAGGTTACCCAAAATAATAAACAAGTAGTACATTACATTTTTCATTCGATTTACAAAAGCAGTATACCTAGTTGCAGTAGTAATGCATAGAATCTAAAAACTGAATGTGAGACTTATTGAAAGATAAGCATTAAAAGTATTAACACATTGTAATAAGAGGGATTTCCTTATTCTTTATTATACCCATTAACTAATAGGGAAAGTTGCTGAGTTTGGACCGCACACGTATTTTTACAAAAAAGAGAATTTGTATCATACAAGTTGGCTCTTTTTCTTGTGGGATTGTTAGTCAATTGAATTGTGCTCTAATGGGATTGTTCGTCAATTTTGAGTGATTAGTATACATTTTAATTAGCAAAATTAATGACACAGAGTATTTGTAGACAGTTTTTCGTTTTTTTTTGCTAATATATTCTGAGTCATTATGTGCAAAGAGAGTACGTTATTGCCACTTTTATGATACATGTTACAAATACACTTCATTAGCATCTGGACACACATTGTAAGACTAATGCTGGCATTGTAGTAGTTGTGCCGTTTTAACTGTTTCTTATATTTGGAAGAATTGCCGGAATTGAACCACAAAATGTTGCTTTTATTGAAGAGGTCCATCTTAAGAGGCTGGTAAGCGTTGTTATATACTTTTTCTTTCACGGTATCAGAAAATAATGAAGTGGATGTAAATAGAACCTGATATTGTACTCAATTGGAAGCTCTGGGAGTTGAAATAGACAACAAGAAAACTGTATAGCAATTTTAGGAAAAGTAGTAATGAAGAATTCTCTTCCGATGATTCTAACTATAACCACAAGAAGCAATGGATCTAAAATGATAAACAAGACGGTTGACGGTTGATGGTTTTCTTCAGGCGTCCAAAATATCATTTATTGGACGAAGTGGAGAGGGCAGTTTTAAGAACAGCATATCCAAACAGCAACTAGGATAATCGAAAAGGCATGCAAGAGATTTCAAGAGAATGAGAAAACAGTCTATTCACAAGGTCACAAACAATATTACGATGATGTTGAATCTACTTGTAGCTCTTCTAAACGGTTTGTAAGAGTAAATAATACTTGTCCTTCCTTCACGTATGACACTGTATCTGGCATGTAGATTATAGGTTCACATTCGGCTTGTTAAAATTAAATCCAGCATTAAGAAATTTTGCTGCATAAGTTGCAGAGATGAAATATGTTGCTAGCCACCATGTTGGTTCTTAACTTTTTTCTTGTGGCCTATTAGAAGGTTTTTACCTACTAAGAAGTGTAGAACTTACTATTCATTTACTGAGTGCTACATAGTGATTACATGAATGGAATATTCAATTTTGCATATGCAATTTAAGTTCAATATATTAAAATGATTGCTTGAAGTTATAATCTTAATCATTAGAATGAGATGTGAAAATCATTTAATACGAGTAAAGGAGCGGGCTGATAATTATATTTTTCCAAGAAAACTAATTTCTTTCAACCAATTTAACAATTTTTTATTACGTAGATAAGTTGTATTAATGTTATTATCAATGAACAAACTCGTTGTTTCAATTTGTGAATTTTCACTCGCGCATTTTTAGGTCCGACTTAGAAAACTAAGTGTGAATTAGTGAGCTGGTGACCCAATTTGGACCGATTGCATCTTTTCATTTTTGTCCATTCTTTACCAGCAACAATGAAATTAAATTATCATATTTTATAATAAAAGTGCTTATATTGTAGACTGCTTTAGTGTACACTTTGAGTCTTTATTGACAGCATGAAAATGAAAAAAAAAAGTATCATCCAAATTAGGCAATTTTTCTCTATTACTAGAGTACAGCCAAAACGTTCAATCTTGAAAGATGATGTATTAGAATGATATGGTGTTAAAACAGCCTGGACATGAAATTTGTGTTAAGTTTTGAAGAAATGCGTCTCAACATTTTAAGATTTGTCATTCACTCGTCAATAACGCAGGTAAAACATGAAAATTCTTAACCTAAATTCGGCGATTTTCTCTGAAGCTGGTGAATTTCTCTCAAATGTGAACCAGCACAGAACTAAGTACGCTCTACATGCTTGTGCGCCGGTGCTCTGAGATGCAAAAGTTGCGACTCGAGCTGCATATTGAATCTCGCCGGCTTCTCGTGCTAGCAGGAAGCCCTCCGGTTTCTCCGCACCTGGAGTGTGACGGTAACACGGATAAGTGATTCCGATCGAGAAAACGTCATACCGAAGAGCTGTAAACAGGCAGCCGGCTGTGACCGAATTGCTGTGTTGTCTACTTCCTGCCGCCTTTCTTCCTAATTTTGTTTCTCTCAATCCTTCACTGAGCGTTAAATATTTTACTCCATAGAATGATACTTCTTGTTTTCCTCAGTCACTGGTTGTGAACCCGGAAGCCGTCAGAGAGAAAGTGAAAGAAATTGGACTATTTATATAATATTCATTAAAGGATAAAGTTCCTTACGCCATTGCACCGATTTTGAGTTTTTTTGTTCTATTTACTGTATTACCAGAAAGTCTCTACAATGAACCACATTCCCATCTATTTTGTTATATTATATTTTCAATGCTTACCACAAAATATCTTGATATTTAGAGTGTGTACACTGCAATCATACATCAACCATAACCAAAGGTGCCCGCACGAGCTATTTTCCTGTTTCAAAAGCACGGCGCTCCTACGGGCAATTTCCCCGGACTCCGTTCTTACATCCCTTGCAAATCCAGGAAGGGATGTACGCGCGCAAGCTGCATCGGGGAAGGTAGGCACAAAGCGGGCTTGAAATATGACTATGAATAATTGCTTCATAATTGTCGCTTGAAATAAATTTTTCAAAAAACAAGTTTTCTGGCAAACCATTGAGATTTGAATAATATTTTTTAATATTTAATTATACTTATTGGTTTACTTCATATTATTTTCTTTTTAAATTCTGTCGACATTCATTTATGCTTAACTATGTCAAATTACTGATGCAGAAACAGCACGTATTCCCTCGCCCGTACTTTGACGCAAAATTACGCGAAATGTATTCAAATTTTCGAATAATTGTTCATGAACGTATTTCAAAATCTATTTTTAAGGAACAGATTTCATTAAAGGAAAAATCTTTAATATTTTAATGAAAAAGAAGTTAATATTTTAGTTGTAGACAGACTCCGATTTTTTTTTTTTGAACTTTTGCAATTTTCGAAAAGTCGGAGCTTTCAACGAACGTAAGACCTGCACCATTCTCTTAAACGTCCTTCACACTATCCAACAAAAACTTTAATGGAAAACGGGGGAGCAATTTTTTTGAATATTTTGAAAATCTCGCAGGGCCTTCAGGTAAAGTACCCTCCAAAATTAAAATATCGGTTTCAAATTGAAGGAGCCGCGACATCAGTCAGGGGAATATCAATTTTAGAGAAAATCGGCTAAACGTTTAGTCGCTAGCGTTTTTCAAGGACGGACAGACAGAAAGACAGGCGAACGGACAGGCGGACGGACAGGCGGACGGACAGGCGGACGGACAGGCGGACGGACAGGCGGACGGACAGGCGGACGGACAGGCGGACGGACAGGCGGACGGACAGGCGGACGGACAGGCGGACGGACAGGCGGACGGACAGGCGGACGGACAGGCGGACGGACAGGCGGACGGACAGGCGGACGGACAGGCGGACGGACAGGCGGACGGACAGGCGGACGGACAGGCGGACGGACAGGCGGACGGACAGGCGGACGGACAGGCGGACGGACAGGCGGACGGACAGGCGGACGGACAGGCGGACGGACAGGCGGACGGACAGGCGGACGGACAGGCGGACGGACAGGCGGACGGACAGACAGACCGACGGACGCACAGACAGACGTTTTGCCATCATTCGATTATTCGGACCCACAAATCATGGATTCTGAGTACACTACTTGTTAGAGGATTTTTTTCTAAATTTGGCAACTGGATTTATCCAAATTTTCGTTTCCAAGGCCCGGCAATAAGAGTTTTTCTTCTGAAAATTCGCCGTTTTTTCGCGCAGCATTACATCACTTTCTCTCTACTGCGTAAGCGGTAGCGAGAGAGTGAAATCTGTTCACTCCCGTCATCCCATCTCGAGACACATTTAGCGCCTCCGAGTTCCCACGGTCAGTCGCTGCTCATCAGTGCTTCAAAGTTTGACGGAGTTTTTTCTACGAACATTGGCAGTATGCCATGCGGATTGGAGATCGACCCGCCAGTGCTCACTAACCATAAAATGAGAATGATATGGGGAATAATCCGCGGTCCGATGACTATGACACTGCTCTGGCATGCACATGGATTTGATGGGAAAAAACCGGGCCCTAAATGCTCATCCAGGCAGTTTATAGTTAGGCAGGGTCCTTAGTCTCGAAAATCCTTCCACCGGCAGTACTCTAACATTGGGTCTCCCGGTCTTCGAACCTTTTATCTGTCAACAACATGCGCCATCGCTACGACTGCGGGACAGGAAGGTGCGAGCGTTATTTGAGTTATGTTAAATGAAGAGGATACTATATGAAAAACACATTAAATCATGAAATTCATTTTATTTGCTATGTGATATTTTTCTTAATCAGATTTTTATGATCACCTTATTATGAAAAAACACCTTAAATAATATTCAAGTAACACATTCATATTTATATTCAATATCATTTATTTCAATCAAAATGCTGAATTAAAAGCCTCACATTTTATAGAAACCTTATATTTATATAATAGTCTGCATTTTGTGGGCCTGAATGATTTGGAAACCGCCAAATCCTTTGATTAAGGAGCGTAGAACTCTCTTTCACCGCGAATAATCATCTGGCGGAAGAGGGTCCATCTTGGAATTCCTTCCTCCGCCGCGGGTATTGGAGCGCGACCTGACCTTCCGGTTCGTTTACATCACTCGGCGCCCTCTCCCCGCGCTTTCACCAGCGCAGCGGCGAAGGGGGAGGTCCACCCCATCAGCAGCCCGGTCAGCGAAACCACCCCCTCCCCCGCCTCCCACCGCTGCGCGATCGAAGTGCGTCTCCTCGCACTTTCTCCGTCCGATCGAGGCAGCGCGGCGCGGGGGCGCAAGGCAGGGAGCGGTTGGGGAGGTGGTGACCGGAAGTCGACCGAACCGGAGCTGAGCGGAGGTGATACGGGAAATGGGGAGTTGAAGGGTAGCAGGATGCGAGGCGAAAAAGGGCGGGAGACGATGAAGAGGGGTGGACAAAGGGTAGGGAGCGGAGCATAAGGGGTGCAAGGAGTGGGGAGGACGAAGTGCAAGGGGTGAGCTGAACACAGAGCAGATGGGTCGAAAGGCTGGGTTGTTGAAAGCCATGGAGAGCTGGATGCCGGGGGAAGAAGGGTAAAAACGGGAAAAAGCAGATGGCAAACTATACGTGTGAGAGCGAAGGACAATAACCGGAAGGACTGGTAAGAAGGACGAAAGAAAAAAATAATGGAGGAGCAAAGGATCGAAGGAAAACTGACAGAGAAGCTGAGTAGTCCAAGTCTATCCACCAAACTGAATTCAGAACACCGTGGCCCGAAAAATGCCAAAATGAAGGCAACGTCAACGCCAATTTTTCCACTTGCCTGTCTCCTCCATCCCTTACACTCCCCTACCCTGTTTTCCAGAACAGAGCTTGAAGTATTGCGAGTGGGCCCGGTGTCTGCCGACTGCCCTGGGCGGCGGACCTACCTGTTTTGCGAAGACCTGGAGTGGGCAATATGGGTAACTGATATATTTAGTAAAGTGGATTCGATTAGGCTAAAGTTTACTCAAACGAACTTGTACGTAATAACCAAATATATTCACTTTTTTCTTAAAATAATTTAATGAATTAGCAAAACGTACATTATATTTACTTTTGCAAGTATTGGTGTAATGTTTCACACGTACACTGTTCACAATTTTTGGTAGACATTCATTATTTTCTTTTCCTACAATCTGTATTGAGACCTTCGTGTCAAATTGGAATTAGAGGGTTTTGATGGAAACGCCCGCTTCCTGAACTTCTGATAGAGAAAAAGGTTTTCCTTTTTTAAAGAAACGTGTATCCTTTCTGAAAAAGAAATACTTCTAGAACTTCGTGTTAGTATTTTGGGAGAAGTCGTAATAAACATTCCATTTGTCTGATATTAATCCTCGATAGAGTTGAGATGGTTAGAAATCTGTCCTCGACTGGATTGCCCGATTTGATCTACCGGCTGAGTTTAGTTCAGAGGCAGCACCCTCTGCAGCTGTCTGCAGCCAATCTGAGCGGGAGATCCTGGGATTTGCGTCCCGACGGTGGTGGATTTTCCACACTAGCTAAGTAGGTAGCCAGTCCTATCCTCTCTCTCTCTCCCTCCCTCTCTTTCTCCCTCTCTCTCCCTCTCTCTCCCTCTCTCTCTCCCTCTCTCTCCCTCTCTCCTTTCCTCTCTCCCTCTCTCTCCCTCTTCTCTCTCTCTCTCTCTCTCTCTCTCTCTCTCTCTCTCTCCCTCTCTCATACATACACACATTTCCAAGCACTACAATATCACACAAGTCGGGAGCTTAGAGCTTGTCCCGGATCAGGCGGTGCCCCGCTAGGGGGAGATACGTGGAGGTAGAATCATCCGCAAGTCAACGCGCCGGATCTCACCATCAAGCGGGGAACGAATCACCGCCAACTATCGGGATAAAACATATACTACACTAATGGGATTAAAACCATAGCAGTTGACGTGCTCGGAAACATAAATAAATCAATCAATACGAGTTATGTCCGCGTAGTTTCAGCACCGGGGGACTGCGCGTCGCCGGGGAAAGTGAGGAAGCGCGCTTCGATCGCCGCGGCAGGCGGTGTGGGGCGAGGGGCGGTGGGTGGCGGTAGCAGCGGGCGTTGGCGAAGTGGGCGGCGTTGGATTGTCTCGAGGGGAAGTGGCGCGGCGGGGCTGCGCTGCGGAGATCTGCACTGCCTCAGTTTCCCGACAGAGTACAAATAAAGCGCACCTGCGACCTTACGCAGCACGAGAGGGGATTAGACGCTACTTCGCACGCGACTTAGTTTCTGATTTTAGCATGTTTTTCTATATTATATAAGGGAAAAGATAAAGAATTTGTGCTTACTTGTGTATGAAATTGCCTGAATTTTTTACTATAGTAAATCCTCGTTAGCACGAACTCGCTTAACACGAAATTCATCGTAAAACGAACGAAGTTTGGGTCCCATTAAAGAAACGTAGTAATGAGGTGTGTGTGTGTATATATTGTGATATACCAATATATTATATACTTTGACAGTGACATTTGGTGTAAATGGGTTGGGTTAAAAGGGTATGCAAATGCAATTTACAGCCTTAGCAACGCCGACCTAGTGGTTGGCAAGGCAATAAACTGCATTCTGGCCTTGAATAGGTGGGGGCGCTGGCTAGAAAGACATATAACATAATTTGGGATTGGTCTACAAAGGAATGACTATCGAGGGAGTGGCTACTTGATTTGGTAAGAAATGGATGGATTGGCTAAGGGAGAATAGACTGTCAACTCCTGAGAATAGACTGCCGAAGTTTGTCGTTTTGTTTAAAAAAATAAGAATGAAGGATGGATACCGAGGCGTTGAGGGCTAAAAACGTAGGAGTAAATGACATTCTGATAGAAGCCGTCGTGTGGTACAGATCGCTCGCGAGTTAAATATTAGGGGAGTGGGACTTGTAAGTTTGACGTGAGAATCAATAGTTTTCGGACTCTGAAAGTTGATGTGCAGCAGTTAAATTCGCTTAGGACTTTGAAAGTTTTTTATATTGGTTTTGGACTTTAATGTTTTACCACGTAGTTGGGGAGAATTAGGAACTGTGAATATTAAGTAAGAACCGGTAGATATTCTAGGCAGTGAGGGCTGGATTCGTCGGCAGCGTCGCAAGATTAGAAGAGAGAAGCTGTACTTGGGATTATCAGCATTCAAGTGAGAAGAAACTGCGGGGCGCCGTCGGTCAAGATCACGTTTAGATAAGTACTGCAGCACGAAAGGTTTTCTTTTAAAACGAGACTGACTTAAAAGCAGAATAATTGTTCACATGTCAATAAATTGTTAAATTTTCTTTTGGAAATGAAAAGATGATTTTCATTTAGTCAATCACAACTGATAAGTACTTATATATATATATATATATATATATATATATATATATATGATTATTTCCTTTCAGATTCCTCGCCATACTGTATAGTTGGCAGATCAAATAATCGGCTATCTAGGCGATAGCGATTATCCATTACGTGACCCATTGACCCAGCTAGCCGGACATTTATACATTCGTTAGATTAGCTGTGGAAGTATTGGTTTCAAGTATCAATTATCGTAACCTGTTCCTGGCGCCCATAGTTTTCTCTAAATGCGGAACGGGTCAGGATTATAAGAGTCCTAAGGCAAATGATGTCAGTTAAAACGGAACGATCTCGTAATAATTTATGACGAGACATTATATATATATATATATATATATATATATATATATATATATATATATATATATCGGATAACCTGAATTTTATAACGAACACCAATTATTTCAGTCCTTTGGAATTCCTGTTATTGAGGGATTACTTAACATTATAATCCACGTAACTCCATATGAAAAAACTTTACGGAACAAATATAAAGACAGAAATAATTAATAAAACGATTGTCGTAAGCTCTGAAATTAAACAGGTAAAATCATTTCCCAAAATGAAAAGATATTTCTTCTACGATCGTATGAAACAGGATTTTGCGTACCACTACGTGAGCATGAAGTCAGTATTTTCTCAAGTCTGCAGAAAATCGTGACATAAAATACGTGTTTTGCCCAGTGGCGTCATGCCACTACATGCAAAAATGTTTCCGCAAATCAAGGCGAACAAAAAATGTGCTTTGTTTTGGTAACCATGAAGAGTCGAGATGAAATCAATAATGATATATTAAAGAACCATTTTTACAAGATCGTAAAAAACTTGATTACTAATTTCGAGTTTTTAGTGAATACTGAACACTTTACATAAGGCTGGTGGGCCAAATTGGTAATGTCGTTCGAAGAAAAGTTGTAAATGACAATATCGATTTATTAAAACATTGAATACATTCTGAAGCACATTCAGTTTTTATTTTCTTGAAATCGTCCGGTTCCTACCTACAGTTCAGTGAAATAAGCGTGATTAACGCTTGACATGAATGAAAACAAATCAAGCATATCTTGTTTCTTTGCATTAACTTCCTTTGCTGTGGTTGTAGAAGCGAATATTTAAGTTTTTGAAAACCTTAGTTCTTACTCATCCACTGGTGGTTTGAAAGTTTACTGCATAGAAACCAAAGTTTTGATTTAAGGTTTACTAGTACATAATTATGAGAATGCGTGACAAATCTAATCTATCTAATTTTTAGCCAGTTATAGACACCATTTTTTCATTTTTCTTCCTTTTTTTACAGACTTTTGCAGGTATTTTAACAAATAGAACATTAAGTTTAATTTCTGCGTTAAATAAAAATGTACGATATAATTATATTAGTTTCAAATTATATTCCTTATTACCAAATCTGGATCAAGCTCTTTATCATTAAATCGCTACAGACGGTATTAATATCTCGAAAATTACTAATCACGAGATTCGAAGAAAACCGCGTAGCCGCGTCACTGGAGTTGTACCACTATCAAAATAAATAGATTGCAATCTCCTGTGATGCACTTTTCTTGTGATGCGCTATGTCGTCCACAGAAAGAACTCAGAGTCTATCACATTCAGAATAAATGTGTAAAACTTGCGCGGACCTGAAAAAAGAGTTAACTCAATTTATCAAAAAAGAGGAGTTGTACCACTATTGAAATAATGCCTTCATATATAAATATTGAAAAGCGAAATTGTAGGCTGGATTTCTGTCATTATTGTTTAATCAAATGTTATGCCTTGAAGTTATGTCCACTAATTTTATTAGAAGTTCTAATTTAAATCTCGATTTATTAGAAATACTGGCAATTATTAATTAGAGTTTCTATCAGAAGCTTCATCGTCAAGAAATATTTGATAAATAGATAAATAATTTTTACAAAAATCAAAAATTTCTCTACGAAAATAATATATTCTTACAAATGACCTCGATATGATTATGATAAGTTCGTACGACAATAATGATAATCTCATCTCAGCTCTAGCACATATTTCATCGCACACACTTTAGCGTTTAAAATACAAGAGGATATTAATTACAGTACTAACGTAATCTAAGTCATGCAAACCTCATTCTTGGATTAAACGTCTGATTGAAAGATTGTTGGTTACGATCATCAGATGAGCATTTTAATAAACCTTCCACTTTCTAAAGATAATTGAGCAAGATTGAAATGAAGTTGGATTATAATAGTTGTCAAAAAAACAAGCTACCGATTCTGTTCTTTTTACTGAGATGTTTTTAGGGTCTTCAAAAAATGAGCCTGATGTTTCTCAGAAGTGTTTTAACTGCTAGGGAAAGTTTCTACAAGTTTTTTTGAGTCACGCTCTCTTGAAGATGCCGCAAGTTCTGCAGAAGGCAAGATGAAAAGTAACAGTGAAGGTTTCATAATGAATATTAAAAATAATTACAATTATTGTAGAGGGCAATTGAAAAGTGTAATTTCTGCCCAATAATATTTTATTTATAGCTTCATTGTATTGGCCAAGTCATTTAACCTATTGTTTCACTGACACTAATAAGAGTCACGGTCACTCTTTTCACTACCCTTTAATCTTAGAAACGTTAGAGTGCTGGTACAGAAAAATACGCAAATTGGGTCCTGCATTGAATTTCAATATTCCCTCCGTCTTTTCGCATTATGACTGAACAGCAGTCGAGTAACTGATAAGCTGATGTTTCCTTCGACTCTTTCCTCGAAACAAGATAATTAATTATATCACACTATTTAAACGTGGAATTTTATTACTCAGTATCGAATGTCAACAAAGAATACTAAAAATGCAGTTTATAATAATTTAGTGTTTAAAATATGAGATTCCTCCTTGAGAATTTCTAAAATATCAATGTGAATTCTATGTGATTAGACATTATTCATTTCTACAAATGAATATGTAGATTGAAAGATTAACACAAAGTAAGAATACAAAATTAGTGACAAAAAACACAGTTTTTACTGAATAATGAGTGTCCTCAATGCCTTAGCCACAACGAAGGTTCGTTGTTTCACCCTGAGCATTGACGTCTGTTCTCGCCCTCGTGTGTCATGGGTCGGGGAGGTTCTCGCTGTTTCCCCCATCAAGGGTCCAATAACTTAATTAATAATAAGACTTAAGACTGTTAATCGCATGGACCAATAAAAACTCATCGTAGAATGTTATGTATGCACATATTCGTCTGGAAAAATCTTACAGTAAACTTATATGATGCATGATAAAACACCAATGCAGTGACTTGGCTCCGCCATATACCAGCGCATCCAGCGACAGATAAAAGACATTAAAAAAAAACGATGTTAAGTGTTCGCTGCAACACCATTATACACATGTATATAGAATATACTTAATTACTTGATTTCTGATTTCTGCCGGAATGCGGCGGAACGGCGTTCCGGGACCTCGAGAACAAAATTAGAAAAGCCGAGGACAAACACTTAAACAAAAACAAAACACAACCGAGGACAAACATAACTAAACAAAGATAATATATCATCAGAAACTCTATTTTGTATTTCTTATTATACTTATTAAATTATATTATAATATGCACTGTTTCTATTAAATTAATAATGTTTTGGGGCGTGTTCCAGCACCTAAAACTTGCCCTCGCGGTTTAGCTCATTGGTCAGCAGGCTCGCTCCCCACGACGCGACCCGGGTGGGATTCCCGACCGGGAAAGATTATAGTGTGCGTTTTCCATGCAATGTCCCAGTATATGTTGCTCTGCGACGATCATAAATCTCACTTCTCAGATTGAGAAGACCAGAACACGGCATAGGGATGCCCACGTGTTAACCACACGTACCCCGTAACCCATGGCTGCAAGGCCGGGACGCTGCTGGTACTTCGGGACTTCGCATAGAGGCTATTGCACCAAAGGACATACATATATAATACTTGGATTAAAAAAACATAAATATAAAAATCTGAGAAGCCTGAGAAATATAAGAAATATAAGAATCTGAATATCTGAACCTGGATATAAGAAATATAGAGAATCAATGCCAAACAACGTGCAAAAAAGAAGAAAAACGATATCTTAAAACAAAAAGAGGAGAATAATCAGGAAGCTAAAAGAACAGAAACAATTAGGAGTTTTCAGATGACCCAGAATATGGAACCGAAATGCACAGAGTAATTGAGTACAAACAAAATTTAGCACCAAAACTTTGAAGTCAATTTACTTAAATTATAGTTTTTTTTAACTTTAAGAACATTTATCTCAATCTCAGGAACAATCATGAAAATATTAGCACGTGTTTAATTGTTTTACAGCACTATCTACATGATTTGTAAAGTCATAATCAGCACCAAAACTATGAAAATAGTCAGCTATTTAAATACAAAAAAAATTATAACTCAAAAAAGTGTAATTTTATGAGTTATAATAAATTTAATAAAAATTCCTATTAAAAAACGAATGATTGTATATCAGAATTTCCAGATGATTTGCATTAAGAAAGAATTAAATGTTAAATATTAAAAAAATCAACTCTGTGAGTAAAATAGTTTTTGTGATTTGTGTACCTAAAAATCATAAAATTAACATGGGCAAGATAGGGATGTCCTTCTCCCCTTAAGCGTCGCGTCGCATAGTTTCTCCATGTTAATATGGATATGCGCAGCTGCCGCGGCGGCGTCCTCTAATTGGGGGCAACGAGCTGAGCGGCAGGCGACGCCGCGGGCCGGAACGGCGCGGCGTCGAGACACCTGCGACGCCTGCAGCGCCGCTTCGCGAGACGCAGGCGACAGCGACGCGCCTCCTGCATCTGGGCCAAGCGGTGCCTAGCACGTCCGCACCAAACAGCTCTTCACATGCGCAGTGACGACAAAAAGATTTTAAGTGGCTACGGGGGAAAGGGGCTAGAAAGGGGGCGGTGCAATGGGAATGATTCGTTCTTATTGTTTACGGAACGTCATCATTTCATATCCCATTTTCTTTTACTTTCCCGTATACGTACGTATACACGGAGTGATATACGTTGTATAGGGAAAGTTATGTAATGCTGCGCGAAAAAATGGCCAATTTTCGGCGGAAAAAAATTAATTGCCGGGCCGTGAAAACGAATAAGTGGATAAAACCAGTTGCTAAATTAAGAAAAAAAAATCCTCTATCTCGTGGTGTGGTCAAAACCCATGATTTGTTGCTTCTTTATACTTAAAAATCGATTGACGGCATTCCGTCCGTCTGTCCGTCTGTGGTCAACGCTAGCGCCTAAGCCGTTCGGCCGATTTTCTTCAAAATTGATATTCCCCAGTCGATCTGATTATAGTCGAAGCTTTGTGATTTTGAAAAAGATTCTTTAAAATTTGGGGGTACTTTATATGAAGCCCCCCGGGGATTTTCAACATTTTCTCAAAAACGGCTCCAAATTTTTTCTTTAAATTTCTTGTATGAATAGAGGAAAATACACTTTTAACATGGCATAGGTCCGATTTTCATGTACAGCTCTGAATTTTTGAAAATTGTGAAAGTTCGAATTTTTTTCAGCGTCTTTCTCCAACTACAAAATTGAAGATAGAGATTTTTTCTTCAAATAAAATTTGTTCTGCATATTGAGTTCTTTAATGAAGGTCATGTAAATGTTTTTCACAATTTTGGTAGTTTTCGTGCAATATTGCGTGCAATATGTGCAATTTTAAAAAATTACAAAAACAAAATTTTCTCAAAAACGGCTCCAAATTTTTTTTTAACCTTTGGTAGGGATAGTGGTAAATGTACTCTATCAATGACATAGAAGCCATTTTGGTCTATCGGTTGGTTTTTTCAAAAATTACAAAAATGTAAATTTTTTTACTTGTCTCTCACGTCGTTAATATTTACATTATCGGCGATTTTTTTACATTATTATATTTACGAGTATATATGCTTTAAATAATGTCAAGTAAAGTTTCTCGAAAACACTACCGTTTTCTGTGAAAAGTAGCTCAAATTTCGTCATTTTCATAAATGCTCAAACGTCATTTTCTTGTATATGGCTGCAATTTTTTTCTTGAAACTTTTGTAACAGATAGTGCTAATTACACTCATTAGTATAGCGTGAAGTTTATTTTGAGTTTTTTTTGTTTTTTTCAAAAATTATATAAATGTAAATTTTTTGAAAGATCTCTCACATCTTTAATATGCCCATTATCCGCAATTTGTAAAGATGATTATATTTGTGAGTGTAAGTGCTTCAAATAACTTCAAATAAAGTATTTTGAAAACTCAAAAATTTTCTGTGAAAATGAGCTTCAAATTTCGCATTTTTAGTAGTGCTAAAACGCCATTTTCTCTTAAACGGCACATAATTTTTAAAAGAAAATTGCCATTTACGGCTAGGTTTTTGTGTTCTTTAATATTCTAAAATTAATTTTTCTGTTCTACCATTAGGAAACCGAAAAATTAAGAAAATGACAAAAAAATGTACTTTTGGCGATGATAGATGGTAGCTGGCAAGAAAGAGTATGTGGCAATTCCGAATAGCTAGCGAAGACCCAGGAAAATAGAAAACTAATACGGGAAAGTCTGTGCCATTCTGTTTCTGTTTTTTGACAAATAAATAAATAAAATAAATACGGTCATGCTTATTTTTTTCAAAATACGAGTAGTTTTTCTTTAGTTTTGTGACAAACGTAATAGGCCGCTGTAAATTTACTGCGCTTCGGACAGCTGGATGCGTCGTAAATTAGAATGTGCAATCTTGTATATTATTTCTTTCTTCGTTTCTTACATTCGAACTTTGTTATAGACTTACACATTAATATTTTAGAAATTGTTTATTTTGAAATATTTGAAATAAGTAAAAAGAATTAATAGCTCTCAGAATAGCGACAATGCAGGGTCTGCAACAATGGAATTCACTTTGCGCTCGCGAATATCTGTGAATTAGTGTCATTGTTGTGACCTGGAGCTGTATGAAAAGGAGTTATAATTGTCTAATTTATGTTGATATTTGCAGGCAAATATTTAGTTTTGCACCAAATGCTGTACCATTTGTAATGAGTAGAGAATTTGTTGCATGGTTTTAAAATACTCTTCCCTAATCATGGCCCAATGGAAGGCATTTCTATATTTCCAGGGTATCAGGCTTCTTTTTCCAATACAGGGTTACAAAAGTTTTGCATTCTATTTTTGTGAAGTTGTAGAATTCACATAGTTCTGACAACACTGCAATGGAAATAGTGAGTTTCAAGCGAAGATGTAAGTAGCGCATAAAGTGCAATATTACAGTACTACTTAGCTGTTTCCTCTAATACGGGAAAGTAAGTGCTGTTGTAGCACCACTAGTTTTATATACTTTTCTTCTCCTTCATTTCCTCATTAGCATTATCATTATTATTATTATTATTATTATTATTATTATTATTATTACTATTATTATTTAGCTGAAACAAACTTGTATAGGGCAAAAATATCTTCTAAATAGAGGGGAGAATTTGAAGATGTGATACGTAACTGAGATACTCCAAGACCGTAAGAAAAAATCTTTCCAATGTGAATGCGTTAAAATTGTCATTGTCTCTGTACACTCCACCACCACGGGCCGTGAACTTTAACTTCCAGCCACTTACAACTTCCCCTCCGTCGTCCAATGCGATGACGCCTTGCCTGTGACCCCGGTGCCCATTAAGAATGTAATTTGGGGAAGGAATTTAAAACACAATATTTATCCAAGATAAATAATCTTAGGACAATTTTTGCATGATTTGAATGACATGGAATAACTGTATGGAAGATGTTTCAATTTCTGAATAAATCTTTGACAAGGTTTTTATTTTTATTCTCCATGTAAAAATTGTTCATGATTGATTTTCTTTTACTTTCTCGCACACTAATACGCAGTGTCGAGAAATTATAGTTATGCGGCAGCAAATGGTGAACATTTTTCAACCTGCTAACGAAAGTTGGTTTTCAATAAAACATCCGTCCGTCCGACCTCTACATTCTTAAAATTAAAGTAATGATGTGTATATTAATAATTTTATTTTCCAATAGATTCTTATTAGATATTTAAATCAATTCATGTACACATTTTTCACAATATTGTTTTTGCAGAATTTCGAGGTGTATCTCATTTTTCGGGTGATGACTGTAGAAGGATAGAAAGTGCAGTTAAGATACCGTTAGCAATAGGAGAACGTGTGCTGTTGTAGTACTATGCAATCAATCACCTTTAAGGATTGGGAAATTTCTATTTTGCTTCCACGTGCATCATGCTTGCATTCAGAGTGAATACTGAAGTTTCTTCCTGGGCATTGACAATACCGTCTTCTGTGAACCGTATAGTACTCGTGTATGTGCATGTTCTTCTCGGACTTTCTTTTGCTTGAGTACTTCTTTTGACCCATTGTATGCAGACAGTAGGTCAAAGTCCCAACAAATTCACGAACAATGTCGCATACTGTTCTTATACATTTTCAAGTAGGTCTTGAATTCTTTTGAAGACGAAATACAGTGAAATCTTTATTAAGCGGTCGTCAGTAGTTCGCGAGGAAAACTGCCTTTAGGACAGGTGGTCACATGAGGAAGCTATAAGCATTGGGGAAGTGAATATCAGGCTTAATTTGCTTTTACAAAGAAGTTAAGCATTACGTGTTAATACATTTTAATTACACTTAAACTAGTAAATACCGGAAGCTCTTTTGCACGTGCACGAATAAACAACTCGTAAACTTGTAAACAACTAATTCAATTCTTCATTTTTCACTTTTATTTCGGATAGCACGGGTAGTTTCTTCCCATTTGTGAACTTTACTTACACCTAGACTTGAAGCTGCAATCCACATACCAATAAAACCTCAAAGCTTGTGTGAAAAATTGTTATCTGAAACACAAATTAATCACGCCGTCAGAGTAGCAACTCTAGATATCATTGTAATACTATGAAATCTGACATGCGTCCTCGCGTAGGAAAATACTCAAAAACAGTAGTATTCACCAACTTATTAGATCATTGCGGATCAAACTGCAAAATGGTCAGGACGTTATGATGTCTAATACGGGTTAATGTAACAAAATCTATCTGGTCACCGACCGCGGTGCCAGATGACCGGTTAATAGAGGGAATGTTTACACATGTCTTGAAAAAAATAATCGGTTACACGAAAATAGTTGTTAATAGAGGTAAAAGTCTATTCGATGTAGCCGTTTTGACAGATGTCACTGTAATGGTGATTATAAAATGAAATTATGAGGAGAAAGTACTTTTCAACAAGATTATTTTCGTTAACTCAGATTAATTGAATTCATTCCCTTAAAATAAATTCTTCAGAATTATGTAATTTAAATTAAATCTCTGCCTTGAAATGAAAGTTATGTTCTATTGAAGATATATTTCCTAGCTTTCACCAGTTCCTCTAGTAACCTCCTCATTTGCAAGATCATTCCCAACCATTGTTTCCCGTTCTCTTTGGAACAATCGAATATTTCTCTACTTCACCACAACAGTGCTCGCAAGTCGTTAGCAACGGTTTCTCATCGAATTACCCGCTGTTCCCCAGTCAATGCCTTTTGTTGCAGCCGCACATTCTCAGTGTTCCCTTCCTTTCTGCAGGCGCTTGAAAGATGCCTGAGAGCCTGGCAGAGGTTCTATGAAAGTGTCATGCGGTTAACGCACGAACTGACACATATTAGCACAAATAGAGAAAAAAACAGAAACATTATTACTTTCTCGCATATACATTCGCTATACGTATTATAAAGTTATGTAATGCTACAGCTAGAAAAATCGATTTTTAGCAGAAGTATTTCTTATTGAAGGTCCCTGATACCGAAAATTGGATCATTCTTGTTGCTGTATGTGGTAATTACTTCTTCTTGGGTAGTCAGAATCCACTTTTTGTGGGTCTTTCAAAGCGAAATATGGATTTACGGCAAAACGTCTGTCCGTTGTCTGTAAACAATGCCTATTAACAAACCGTAGGCAGCATTTTTCTCAAAATTTATATTTCTCGATCTTACACTGCAGCCCGTGAAATTGAAACTGATATTTCGATTTACGTGAACGACATTTACAATTTTTTTGAAAAATGTCTCCATATTATTAATTTTATGTAGCGAAGTACATTTATTAAAATGACATAGGTCCAAAGGTTCATTGCTTTTCACAATGCACACAAAACATTAATATCCAACCAGATATCCAATGGCTTTGTGCATTTTCAGATACCCCTACATCGGCCTAGTCCCTCCTGGAGAATTCTCTCCTACGAAGAAAATGAATGAAAAAAACACGAGAAAGTAGGAGAGTATTTAACGAAAAACTGGAGACAACATCAACATTTCCACTAAAGTCCGGTCACCTTGCGTGTGCGCTCGAGGCGGCGGCACCAGGCGATGAACCGGTTCGCCCGGTTCACGCGAACTCCTCAATGAAACAACCGCTGCGCGCTCTCGCTCCTCTCCGCCTCGCCCCGCCCCGCCCCGCCCCGCCTCGCCCCGCCCCGCTCCGCCCCGCCCCGCTCCGCCCCGCCCCCCTGCTCCTCACGCACCCAACCCACCCCGCTCCGCCTCAACCCATCTCCACCCCGCCACAATCCCGCCCCTCCACAACCCAGCTCCGCCTCGCCACAACCCCGCTCCGACCCGCCACAACCCCGCTCTGCCCAGCCCCGCCCCGCCCCGTTCCGGCCCGCACCTCTTCCCCCCCGCGCCACCCAACCCAAGCGCGCCACGCCCCCTCCCGGTGGGCTGGCCACAGGAACGCACTGGCTGCTCCATCTAAATTGGTTCTCGAACAGTTTTTTAAAACTTATTCTTATCGCGGTGACTACTAAAGATTCTGTGGGTGTTGGTACAGTATTAGCAGTGTGGTTCATGTTATATCCCGGGAATTTGCCCACTGCGTACTTCCCCCGGGGGCAGCGTCCCAGTCAGAGCATAAGCTACCGAAATATGCGGTGGTGTGGTGAATATAAATGTAAGTGTGAGTATGTAAGAGGACAAGGATAAGGAAGGAAAGGTCCCGTTCACCATTTGATGGGCTACTGCACTGGCATTCGACGGGTACTGAGCGGAGAAACCACAGAAAACCATTTATAACTCGTACCAAACAGAGTTGCATGTGTGCTAAAATTTTCCTCCAGAATGTGGTAGAATTCGACCCAGCTGGGTGGCTAGTAACGAAAATCCGCCATCGTCGTGACTCAACCGCAGGACCTCTTTGTCAGTATCTCTGCAATGGAACTGAGTTGCCGCTAAGCTATCGCAGCCAGAACGGAGCGCCTCAATCAAAACAACCGCTGCACCGCGCGCGCACGATCCGCGCCGGCCTGGACTCGCCAGCGCCGCTGCGTTTACGCTGGCCGCAAAGCCGCGTTCATTTGGACAGGCTCTTGCACGCTTCCCACCTTCTCCAAACAGACGGCAGACGAAATTCATGAGGAGCACATTATCATTTGTTATCATTGGTTCTGGGTCTTCTTCTTCTTGTTCCTCTAGTTCCTTTCGGAGCATAGGGCCTCGGCAAAGGATCTCATTCTTTGCTTTGGTTTCTTTAATATATTTATTTAAGAGAGTACTGGTTATTGGCCAATACTTCCGAGTGTCCATTGTGGGGCTGCCATCATTCGGCCTAGACACTGGCCTAGTTCGTTTAGATTACTTACGAGCACTAGCGTGGGCATTTCCTCCCGTTGCTAATCATTTGTTCTGGGTGGTTAATGGAAACGTTCATTTACATTTCATTCATCAACGTTTTAGAGATCAACAATGGAAAGAGAGAAACGACATAAACGGTGTCATTGACAGTAGAACAGCTTTGAAAATACTAAGGTACAGGAAGCGTTTGGTTTTTCCTCCTCTCCATTGATAGGTTTTTGTGAAGTTTGTTTTCGTTTCAAGCTGACATATCTACAAGATGTTCGGGAGAAGCACTTTATACAAGTTCATTTTTGGCCAATGAATTTAGAACAGACCAAACTTGAGAGCGAGCATGTTCCTTCCACCCGAGGGGTAAGAATAGGACATTCCCTCATATTTTATTACGTAAGGAAAGAATTGCAGAATTTTGCACTAATCTTGATGAGAGTTTCGTGTAGTTTCTGTGGTCGAAAGATTCACAGATATTCACAATTATCATACTGCATTTCTACTTTCTTGCCAAAGACTATAGAAAAACGTCATACGTAGTATAGAAAAATGTACGCAATTCTGCTGCGAGAAACTGCGATTTTTCCGCCCGACCGCCCCTTTCGATAGTCTGTGAACAATATTAGAGACTACGCCGTAGAAACGCTTTTTATCAAAATTGATATTCCTCTCTATCCGTGTAGGGTCTTGGAATTTGAAAGGGATATTTTAATTTTTGAGGGCACTTTATAGAAAGCCTCAACGACATTTTCCAAAATTTCTCGAATCGGCTCCAAATTTTTGCTTCAAATTTATGCTATAAAAGTTCAAATTGCATTTATGAAGTTCGTTTTTCACGGTCGACTCAAGAGATTTTTCAATTGCAAATACTTAACATTTTTTGGACCCCCTCATTACACTCGATTATTAAAGATAACAATTTTTTCTGATTGATATTCTTCATTATAACTCAAACTTTCATTAATATCCTGTACATTTCTTTCTTTCAAAATATTAATAGTTTTCACGCCATTCTGAGTGAAATAAGGCAATTTAAAAAACACAATTTTGTCAAAAACGGCTCAATTTTTTTCTTTATCGTTTTATACGTATAAAGATCAAAATTTTGAATCACGAGAGCCGAATTTTGAGTAAATATTATAGATTTGGAAAAATTACACATGTAATTTGTCTGTCACGTTAATATTTGTATTACATATGTATTTTGTAATGTAATGCATCTTCAAATTCAAGTATTTCAAATAATTTCCTACGAAATTTCTCGAAAAATCAAAAGTTCAATTTTAGTCATATTATTATATCCATCTAATTATTACATAACCGTAACATGTTTATGGTCACGAGAGTCGGCCTCGTAAGACTGAGAGAGGTGCATATAGTAAGCGGCGCAACTAAGGCTGCAGGTTCGAAACCCGCGTAAGACATGAATATTTACAGTGGTGTTTGTGACTGGCGGCGGGAGTCTCTCATCTATACCCTAATCATTGGCATGACTGGTAATTGTGTGAGTGAGATGTGTAATATGTGTAAGTAATTGAAGAAAATTGGCTCTCTACACCCAGAACAATGGTACAAGAACAGAAATGGGGAGCTGGGCTACCATGGGGGACATGTAGAGTTGGGCCGAAGGGCTATCAAGGCAACGTTTGGGAGCGCGAGGGAACTCTTTTCTGAGAACTGTCCCCTGGAGAGCGGTTAGTATCGCGTGGGCACCTTGTGTGTCTTTTAGACGCCGATAAATGACAGCTGAGAAGGGGGTGAGGGAACAGGAATACACCAGTTCCGACTCAAAAGAATAGGAAACTAACTGGTACAAAGGAGTCTGTGCCATTTTGTAGCACCACTACTTATTTTTTTGTGCACCAATGTTGAAAATAAAGATAATTGTTAGAAATGAAAAGGAGGCTACATTTTAATTATAGTAAGTCGTTTAAATTGTTGTTTAATTTATTGGCAATTATGTTATTATTGATATATGTTTTTATAATTTTATATTCCCAAATTCGATCAATTGATGAGACAAAACTTTTATGTGTTAATATTCATTGAATAATTTATTTTAAATAAAAATATTGTCTGATCAACTGATCCCATTTAACTATATTAATTTTTTGGGTTTCAAAATATTAATTCACATTACATTAATCAATTTATGAGTAAGATTACTAGTTAAAGGGGCAGATACAGCTTACAGCAGTTAAATTTTTTCTTCTTTTCTACATTTTTTTCTCCATTCAAATCGTACTCTACAGCAGTGAAAATGAATTCACACACAAAAATAGCTTTTGTCTGAAAGGAAAAATTTGCTTATGATTTTTTTTTTGAAAAATCAAAATTCAACCAGCTTTTCATGCACTGACTTAGTACTTCCCTGATAACTCAAGTAATTTTGAAGATTTTTACCAATTTCTTCTTTTGATTTGTTGCAAATACTCACAGGTCCAAAAACACGCTATTTCATAAAGATCTTTGGATAAATAATATTTTTAATTTGAATCCAAAATTAATATATTGATTATTAACGATTTTTTTCAGTTTTATAATTTTTATCACAAAAACTATTAAACTGAAGCATACGATTTAGCATGGTTTTGTAGATAATACTTGGTTACATGCATTCAAAACATTTCATAGCTTTATGATGATTAGTTTTTGAGTTATAAGGGAAACAGGTCATAAAAACTGTAATTCAGGAAAAGCGACGTTCAAGCAACGAAGTTTGATTCATGAGTTTTCCGTACCTTACTACTCTAACAGATGCATGATGCAGCAACATACCTTTTAAATCATAACTCGAAACCTATTGCAGATATTGAAATATTTTTTTCACCAAATTTTCCTGAATAATTAATGCATAGAGAGAAAAATGTTTTCAAAAATTGAATTGTGTTTATATTTTAAGGTGTATCTGTTCCCTTAAAAAATGTTCCAAACATAATTTCATGTTGTTTCCGGCCTATAAAATCGCGCGCGGTATTTTCATATTATCATTACTTCTTATGCAATATACAAGAAGTTTCTGGTAAACAATTTTTTAAAGAAAGGGAAGTTTCCTCCTTGAAGATATTTGCGTCTTCATTGCAAAGGACAAAATGAAAATCATGAAATCAATTATTCCTTCTGGAGACTTGACGTGATATCTCTGAACTAAGAAAACTGGTACTTTATTTTTGCTAACTGCTTGGTATTCATTATCGGAAAGATGAGGGTTTCATAAGTATAAATAAAAAGCAGATATATTTTAGAGATAATCTTAGAAATTTTATTACGATATTTTATTTTATCTACGAATTTTGGTAATTATTCTCTCATACATTTTATGACACCTACTTCAATTCAATAAAACAATATTCGAAAGAAGCTCAGGTTTTGTTTGGAAAGTTAATTTTATTTATTCACAGCGCATTAATGCATCTCCTGTCTGCTTTGGTTCACGACCGGACCTACATTTTCGCTGGAGAAATGAATCCTCGTAATTATTCTCAAAAATGTGGGTCACAAGGGTTGACGCAGTCCCAAAATAAATAAATAACGGAATAATTAATTTCCTAACGTTCAGCATCTCGTAATGAGAAGGAGATTTCTCGCTTTCGCTTCCGGCAAGGCAGGTTCATAGGCGCGAAGATCAAGTTTGAACTTGAACCTGGAGTCGCGCAGGTTCTGCAGACCTGTTGGTGGGAAGACGTTGCTTAACCCTACATCGTATTAGGCGACTGAAGGTTTCCGGAAATTCTTCTACGCGCTGGTGGAAAAGAGAAAGCTGTTCTAGTCAGATTCCCTTAGCTATATGTAATTAAAAACATTTCTGAAATATCACAGCGCGATGTCACAACGTTAAATCCGCGAAGTTATTTCGGAATACTGACGACTATTAGTTTATACCAGAGGTAGTTTAAGTGGTGCAGTGTAATTCTCCATGTAGATCTGATTCCTACCTAAACTTTATGCATCATTCAAGTTTTTTGTGCACGTTAAGAACTAAATTGAAATTGCTTTATAAAACCTAAATACGTAAATTTATGGTGATAATAATAGAAATCTAGACGCGAAGAACACCGTTTTTCTTTGTCCCATAACCTTTTACCAATTAAACATAACTGTATATAGATTTAGAAGATATAGTACTTTTCGCTAGAATTACTACTCAGTGAACTTTGTTTTTTAAAAGGAGTTTGAAAGTTTTCAAGATTTTCTTAAAATTTATGCACCGAAGATAATAAATATTCAAGAAATTGCAAAGAGTGTAAGTAGTTATTTATGATTCGAGTGGAAAAGGTGACTTTTTATTTTGCGAGTAGAAAATGTTGCGACACGAGACCGAATGGCGCATTCCTGTGAACAAAATAAAATCGTGTTTACGACATGTGTCATACATTATTATTTAGAAAGATTTACTGATTTTCCTTTTATTTTAATGCAATACGAATAACTTAATTGCGTACCACGTTACATTAAGTTCAGTTAAAGCTGATCAGTGGGAAGTATTTGGTTTTCTTAGCTGAATTCGCAGTTTTATCTGAATCTTTTTATCATTTCACTTTTAGGTCTAATTCTAAAAATTTAACTTTTAGCATATTGTGCCTACCATGAAAGTAATCGCTTTTATTAGTGGTTGTCTAAAAAATACATTATGCAATCAAGTTAATGTGGATCATTAGCTTATTCACAATACAAAATATTAAAAGAGAATTAAAACATGGAAAGCGTAAGAGAGCTCTCGTGAGATAATGAAAACAACCTCTCAGTAATACATCATCGGATGTACGTAGAGAAAGTACACAGCAAGTCACGAATTTCGATTTACAAGCAAAACGTGAGTGGTCGATGTTTTGGTGATGAAGTCAATCATTAGTTTCAAAGAGAAACTCTTAAATTAAGTAGTATCTCTAGGCGTGAAACCGAATTTCACCTTTTTATTTTTGGAGAATTCCTTACATCGTCCTCCGTTTTTTTCCTTACAATACGACCGTTGAAAAAAGTCATAAACAAATCTGCTTTCTATTCGCCCTCAGTTCTCTAGAAACGAAAGATGAGAGGCCGAAACGGAAAGCGAAGCAAGAGGAGAAAGCTGTGCTGAATGTGCTACACAACCGCCGAAACGGTATAAAACGTTGAGGGAAGGCTATGAGGATATCACTATATATTTGTGGTTTAATTTATATTACACCAGCAACTGATAGCATGATCTGTGATCACCCGCGAGATACCCCGACGAAAGATGGATTTTTCAGATGCAAAAAGCACACAGCAAGTCGTATGTTTGATCATATGCAGAGGCACACCGAAAGGAGGGAGCGGGTTCACGAGACCACAGCCACCTCCCAGAAACTAATGACACATTCAAAAATATAGCTTTTCCTAATTTTCTGTACCGAGTCATTCAACATATCAATGGTTATCGTTATAAATATTTTACTATAAGTCAACAAATAAAATTTATGTTTTATATTTAGCATTAATGAAAAAGTTTTAACCAGAAAAAATGAAGTCGGCTAGACACTATACCTTTGGCCCCCATCCCCACCTACATCCATAATTTTCAAGCACATCTGGTAGTTTTATTATATTTTCAGTTTTAGTATTAATGTAATCGTTATATTAACTATTCCAAATCAACCGGGGTAGTTTAGTGGCAAGATTCCTCTCCTTCCCCAGCTGTGTCCGGGCTTCCAATCTCGGTCGATCAACATGTGTTGTGGACAAATCGGGTTCTTCTGTTTTCCCTACTTCTCATTCTTCCACTGAAGCATCATCGTCATCATTACTTCATAATCATCATATCTTCATATATGAAGCATCATATCTTCATAATCATCTACATATCATTCTTCCACTTCCAAATATGACCGTACAGCTTGAGCACTAGCATCACAATAAACCTACGCTATAAATATATTAAATCTAGCCATAATGATGTTTCAGGGCAGATATACGATAGAGCTGCCAATATGAAAAAACACGTTTTTGACAATTTCTTGGAATCTTATGGCCGAATCGGAAAACAAATTATCAGTTCCCCAACAGGGGACCGAGACGCGTTCAATGACACCTCATATGTCCCGATTGGTGCACGGGAAGTGGTCTAACCTCGAGGCACGGAACAGTATTTTCTCCACGCTCGCACACGAGGAGCAAATACTATGTAGGGATATATGTTTACTTTCTTCTTGACCCGTTCTGTCTTTGTGATGGATTGTATAAGAGGAAGAAACTTGAAGAATTAACGAATTTCAGACTGACGAAGCTGTGGAAAATGCTGAAATGAAAGATTGTAGAGAATAGAATGAATGTCAGGAAAACGGCCAGACATTTGAAAAATCTGCCGCCGGTAAATTACCCCGCTATAAATTACAGCCAATGAAGCCATTTGAAACTCGGATCACGTAGAACGAAAATTGGCCTCTGCACCTCATTACGATAACTCTGAGTGGAATTCTGAATTACAGAGAAACTAATGGCCTGTAGCATCAAAAATGCTGTTGAACAAAACCACACAAACGGTTTTCCAAAAAGTAACACGAACGCTGTTCAAGAACAATAAATAACTCGTATAACACTGCAATAAAATAATTACTTTTTAAAAAATTGTTCACGGATACTGGAGAAACGATATAAGGATACACACTACAACAGTTCTTTACATTTCAAGAATATCAAATAATTGATGTTCTATAACGCAACACGTGAATAGCAAATATTTTTGGCAGTCCTCCTTGAAGCCCTACTGTCTCACGACGTCAGCTGTTTCGTAAGTAGTGACGCACTGGGCATGAGAATTCAATAGGTACGCGCAGTACGAGACTAGGCGGAATAACAAAAAAATCTTTTCATTGTTCAGTCAAATTCGAAACTGTTCCATTGCTTTAGTCTTTTTCCCGAGTTTCTGTATATCTATCGAAACCGAAGATGCAGCGAATGAGATCCTAATATGCCAGGACCCACAATAATGCAGGGGTGCTCCTTAAGATAGATACCTATTGTAACGCATCCGCGCCACCTAGAGACGGGGGTTCCTTTGAAAGCTCGAAAAGCGAGTTAATCTTTAATTAAACTGCTTTTGGATATAAAAATTGCATGATAAAATAAAGGTAAACTGGTAGTAAAATGAAGGTTGTAGTGTAGATATTACCGCATAACTCCTTCTTTGGTGCACAAATTTAGTTCATTATCATCGTACGAGAAAAAAACATTAATATTTTATTATTCTAAAGGGAAGTGAAAGATAAATATTTGCAAGACTAGATGTTCGAGTCTTTCACACTGAAGTATCTGGTAATAGTGATATTTCGGAATACGGAGAACGTTGAGATTTAGAAAATTAATTAATAGAATGACGGCTTGGGTTTTTTTTTTGACATAGAAACGAATAAAATATTTCAGCGCTACTCCACTTTTCTTTCCCACGCCAAGTCATGAATCAAACCACTCGTACTCCCAAACACTACGTCGTTATTTACCTCTGCCAGGGGGTCAAGCTCCTTACATACTTCGCCTTCAACACCACACACGCGGAGGTGCATCGTCATGGCAGTCGGCGAGGCCCGAAAGTACGTCGTTAAACAGAGGACGGGCCGCTCCGCTCCGCGCCGCACCGCGCCGCACCGCGCCGTGTGCTCGTACCCAACGACCGACTTTAACGGCGGGGCGCCCGCGAGCAAAGCAAAGCGAAGCGCAGCGCCGGGCGCAGGGCACGCGCCCGCGAGGTCGTCTGCGCGCGCAGCCACCCGCGACCAATTGTGGCACTCGCGGAGAAATCGTGACCGCTGGGATTGCCGTCATCCCGGCCGCTGTTACCGTTCCTCATCGTTGCCTCCTACGGCACGCCGAGCAGCAAGAGGCCTCTGGCGCCGCCAGCCGCCGATGCGGCTACTTGTACTCGCAAGCACGACACAACGGTCGTCTTCAAATGCCTGTGACAGGTTGCGTTACGTTTTATTACCGCAAGTTTGTTCCGCCCATTTCGTTGTAAGTGGAGGGATTTTCTGCTGTTATGAAAACTTGCTACTCATGTGATATAGCCGAACGTCATTCGATGGATAGGTGTCATGTGATAATTTTAATATTTCCCAAAAACTATTTTAATTTTAAGAACGAGAAGGATTACTATTGTTGCGGCAATGAAATTTCAATTTATTTTTATTTTTTTCTGTGAGTCCTGTAGCAATATTATTTATTACGTCAGTAACATATTTTATAGTTGTAGACTTGCATTCCTTACAAATCAGGTGGAATAAGTAGGGCAAGGTAAGATAATAAATAAAGTGAACTTAATTGACAGGTTAATGTCCAATAATATATGAGAAATATCAAAGGAATATTTGAGGAATCAATTAGATACAAGATATTTAAGATAACGTGGACAGAATTAAGAGGAAGAGAAGAATTGAAGTATTGGTTTAACGATGAAAAATTCAGGAAAATTTTTATAAATAGAATATTTATATATTGCAACATATAAAATTCCACATGTAGAGAAGAAATCATTGTGATGCACAATACTAATGAATCGATTAATATTGGACCATTATTATTTAGGGCTAAATTTCAATATTTTTGTGATACGTAAATGGTAAGTGCATTGTTGGGAATATCAAAAGAGAGAAGAGGACCAAAAGTTCCAAATAATCTGCTGTGCGTTTTAACGAACGATTCTGTATACAAGCAATGGCCAGATTTACAAAGAAACATATTTCGAGCAGACAAGCATATTAAATTCATAAAATACTGTTCTAAAGACTTATATTAGTATATTTGGTATAGTACGTTTTCGGAATCGGTATATCTCTTTATCTATTTTGCCGAGAAATTATCTTTTCTTCCGATATAATACTAGCTTAGAAAGTAACTTGAATGAAGCATTAACTAGATAATTCAGACTCGGTACAATAACAGGGAAGTTCTAAACTCGGAACTAGTTGAACTCAAGTGGTGGAAATCGATACTATTATCCTTACCACGCCTTCGACCGCAACCACAACGTGCGGATCCTGTAATTGTGAGATCCAACTCGGAGCTCTATAATTTGCTGTGGGCGATCCGTGCTGCATGCCCCTTCCCTTCGCCGGCCATCGTTTTCGTCCGCTCGGCGTTGTCAAATGACGTCTTCGGGGACGTGATATCCGCTGGCATTGTCGACATGGATTCGGCGACCGTAGGGTCAGTGCTCTCAATGTCGAAAAGGATGAAAGAGAAACGGGGTTTGACAATGCGATAAGTGCAGAGCGGAATGTTGAGGAACAAGTAGTGCAAGACAATTCTCACAAAAGACCAAATGTTTAGAAAATAGGATATAGATGAAGGAAACGTCGACTGAGCGTGATGAAGGTCGTAAAACGGTGAACAAAAGAACTACGAGAAAGATGCTTCAAGTGCAGCGTCGCAATCGTCAGCAATGCCAAGGCCAACTGACTACCAGTCAACTCTTCTACGGAAATTAAATTTCTTTCTGAACGACAACTTTTATTACTTATGTTCCAGTATATCCAGAACTTATAGGTATATGTAGAAATTGTATAGAATTTATCTACATCTTAAATAGGTACTATAAAAGCTATCGTGGATGATCGACATAGCAGGTCTTCTTACTTTGACCTCTCAAATTATTGTAGTTATTTATTTTTCATTCTCCAACAACTTTCCCTGTTCCTACGAGGAACAAACTACTACGTTACAAAAGCGTTAGTTCAACCATGTCAGTCGGGGTAGTAGTAAAGGAGATACAACGAGCGGGGACGTCTCTTCAATCATTAGTTCGTGGTAGTAGAAATAAAATGGGTTCCAAATATTAGTGGATTACGATGGCAAATGAGATAGAGTATGAAATAGAAGATGATCTGAGCGATTCGGCAAATGCAATGGAGGAATAAGTGGGAACAAATACGGCAAGAACAATTTCTTGAAAAGATCTCGAAATGTTGGGAGTCGGAGGCTTGCAAAACAAGGACAACGACATCGGCCAACGATTTCGAATCATAAGAACGACGAGGAAAGAAATACGCGAACACGAGCTCGCTGAAGGGAGTTGAATGTAATAACGAAGGAAACAGAGAAAGCGGAGACGTCTCGTGAAACACTAGCTCGAGGCAAAAGAATCTGAACATGGGGATGGTACGGACGAGGGCGACATGTCACGCACGCGCAGGGGATAGCGGTGGTTACGAAGGTTTCGCCAGGATGCCTCCGCCGCCGGGCCGTCTCCGCCGTCGCCGCCTCCGCCTCTTCCTCCACCGCCGCCATTCGCCACCTGCCACTCACCATTGCCACCCGCCACCGCCACCCGCCACCGCCAGCCGTCACCGTCGAGCCGTCTCCGCCGTCGCCGCCTCCGCCATCCCCGCTGCCGGAGGCGGCGAAAACAGCGCGGCATCGTGACGCCCAAGGGCGCGCTGATTGAGGAGGAGCGGTGCGGCGGTGTCGCATGGAAGGAAGCGCTTGTCGCCCCGAGGGTGAGTCGGGAATGTGGAACGTGGGCGGGGTGCGGGGGTGGTGGCGGCGCCGCCGGCGCGATGTCGAGGATGCCCGAGCGGGCGGCGCCGCTTTCCCTTCCAATTACTGGCGAAAGTCCGGCGGCGGCGGTGGCGGGGGCGGCGGCGGGGTGGCAGGCACAGCTGAGTGGCCGCGCTCGCGAATTCGCCCGCCACCGACACCCCCCGCACCGCCACCCCAACCCCCCGCCCACGCCCGCGTCCGCCCATCCGCGGCGTCCACGCCCCAGCGCCTCCCCCCTCCCCCCTCCCACCGCTGCACAGTAGCTCGTTATGTCCATCTTGTTTCTTTACGAGCTTTGCATTACGTGAAGGTTTCCTTTGCCTCTTTTGCGGCGCTTTCAGAGAGACGCCTGTAAGGAAGGAATGTTGAGGTGACAATTCATGCACCTTGTTTTAAGAAAAAGATATGCGAGAGCGAAAAATGTATTAGAATATTAGAAATGCTGTTTCATTTTTATACCACTATTTTAGTACTTTTGTAGTTTTCTTAGAACTTGGGATAATGCTACGGACGAGAGACCCAAATTGTGTGGTGCGAGCTGAAACGTTTTCTTTGATTTCTAGGATGGTAAATTACATAAAAAATATATTTTAATTTTGTTTTTGTTTCTTTCAACTTTGTTTAGAGAAAATGATAAAAATCATTTAATATTTTTTAATTAATTAAAATTATTCAATTTACAAGATATTTAAATTTATATTGTACAAATTCATATTCGACTAATATAAAAAATTATAGAACAAAAGCATAATTTACTCTACTCTGTTTAATGGTAAATGGTCTTGCTTTTATTGTAATCATTCAAATGTTCTTCTCAATATATTTGTGAAGAATTTGCTATTTATTTATTAAGAAATAGAACATGCATTCTTATTTTCACTTTGGAAACTCTTATTTTGAACAGAATACTAACACACGATGTATTTGTGGGACAAAAACATCAACACACAATTGGCGCATTACACGATTTCTCATCAGCACAAGCGTTATTTCCCTCAACCTCAGACATCTAGGACGTGTCTTTACCACCGCAGCTTTTTACTGCACGCCCTACAGCGACTGCCTGTCTCGCAGAATGAGAAACGTGAGTGTTTGCGTGCGTGCGCGCTGGTGTAGGCATTAAGTGCGTGCACCCCGCGCCGGAGATGACGCGTAGGAAAGACAAGCGCCCGCGCGAGCCACACGTTTCGGGGTCACGGCTGCGCGCGCGGGCGCCAGCCGGCTGCCGGCTGCCGGCGCCGCTCCAGGGGCGGAGAGTGCGTGGTCGTTTTGCTAGTCATTCAGACACCCCGCGATTTAACTTCGGTGATGACTCGTCAATGTGATTCAAGGGCAATGCGACGGGAGACAAGTCATGCGACTCCCACTTCTACCGCCTCTCCAAATACCGCAGTGTACTAGTCGCGCGACTTTTCTTGACGTCTCCCAGCGCGGGGTGCGGGGAGATTACGTTACTGCCTACGTCACATCAGAGGCGTTTTGCCAACTGTAACATTATTAATACTATTCGCGCCTCTTTCGCTCTTCATACATCAGGATATTATAGGCGATTAAATAGAACAAATAATAAAGTACTTAATAGCAACCACAAGTGCAAATAATTAACGATAATATTGCTTATTAATGAAATATGATATTAGTGTAGGTACTTAATTTTCATCATATGAATAATTTGAATCATCGCTAGAATCCGAAAGCAGCGGTAGGCAGCACTGATAATCTTGACGTGCCGTTCCGTGTAAGACCAAGATTTTGACCTGGCCGTGCCGAGTCGTGCTGGGTTGAGCACTAGGGAGCTCAGACGTCAAGAAAACTCGCGCGACTAGTATGTGAATGATTCTCACGAGTTGGAAAGGATGCATTCACGTTGTACTTTCCGGTAAATTCGTCGGAACTGATTCATTAAATGTTTAGTGGCTGTGGATATATAATTGGAGATATAAACCATTGCGAAGATTAAAAAAAGAGTCAATTCCCGAGTACGTTAAATGACCTAAATCAAACACTCCCGCTTAAATAAAGTAATTTAAACTTCTAAACTTGAAAGTGTACTTAAAAAAAGAAAATTCGCAATTCTGCTCACTTTATTCATTGATCCCACATAAATAGCTTATTCCTCCCGACAGTGGAATAACTACCCAATTATTTATAAACAAGGCAATGAAAAAACAAATTCACGAGTGAACTTAATTATATTTTTTTTCACAAATCTGTAATTATTACATGATTCAAAAGTTTATTTATGTTCAACCAAAAAAGGTAAACATACTATCGTATTTCATCATTTTTCGAAAGATGCATCAGTTCATTAATAACTTTTTATTGTTTTTAAAAAGTGAGAAGAACATCACTATTGATTCTGGATTTAGATTGGCTTCACATTCTCCTCAGTTCTCGTTTCATTCAGTGATCTTCATGAAGTGCTTTCTTGAGAGCTACCAGCACATAGATTGCCAAACTCATGGTGGTGACATGTTGCGATGGAAGACTATGCGTCTCTTTACATTCAGATTGGTAGATTTTTCAACCACAAGGCTTAATGAGTTCACCCATATTTTATAAGCTTAAAAAAATTGACATTACTGAGAGTAAAGTAGTAGCTTTCCACAGTCGACGCTATCTGATGTGAACTACACGACAATTCTACAAAGATGTGATAGAACCTACCACATCCTATTTTATTCGCTTCAGATTCCCCGTAACGAGTGGGATTTGAATCTGGATAAACAGTTATATTTATTATTGTAATACTGCTTATTCCTCTTCTGTGAATATTCTAGCGCCAGTTACCCACGCTTAAAGTGATAAAATAACAGTTGACCAAAACGAAATTTTACATTGTCCATCAGTGGAAGTATTAAAATTAACATATTGTCTCTAACAAGTATTTACAATTTTTTCTGAGCACTTCTGGAGTTATCTCTGAGAGTTAATGTGAGTAGGATTGTGGCGAAACCTTCGTATTCGGTTTCACAAGTAATAGGAGCGGGTTGAAAACTTAGAACTGCAAACTCATGCTGGAAGCCACATGGAACGTGAAAGCCAGATAAAGTTTCTATGAAAAACAAAAAACAATCGTCAACGAGTATCACTAGACTTGTGTACGCACATTTAGTTTGCACAAAAAAAATCAGAATAAGTTTAAATGATGTCATTTGGAGAGGAAAATGAAGAACGAGTAGTTCGGAGTTCAAATTCAGCAATTACAAGAAATGAAAAATATTACTAAAATGTAAAGCTTCATAAAGTCTCTTGAACATCTAGTAAATCTTGTAAAACATTCGATCTCTGAAGACGAAAGACGCAGCATCTACATTTTGGAAGTGAAGATGAATGACTGCTGTCTTTCAGATAGGTCGACATGCTGTTAAAGAAGTTTTCTGAAATAAATGCATTCATCAATTACTATCCTCCAGGAGAGTGATAAATGAAATACCTGAACCTAATATGCCTTTATAGCAAGGCTTTTCAAACGCATGGCACATTTGACGAACAAATTTGCATTTGGCGCGGCAGATGGACTCAGCCTGAAGCGACAGTTGCTCATGCAAGGCCAACAGCCCTGCCCATCTGGTGTGACCGGAAATTCATGGAGTTCCGTCTCGCTAGGACCGAAGTGGTTCAGCAGGTTTAGTGAAATCAGGGTACGATAAACGAGATCTAAAAATCGCTTCACAGTATGCTAATTAGGCTAAGCTGAAGCATATGTCACGGGAAGACGTCATTGCAATTTATGACGGGAAACTGCAGCATTTTTGTCAAGTCACTAGTTCTTGCCAATAGGTTCTTCAGCCATTTCTTTAGCCAGGAATGTAGGGTAGTAGCTTATGGGTTCGCTTTTACATTTGTTTGCTTCTCAAAAATAATTTCACTCTTATACGTCCCTGTAACGAGTTAAGCACTTCAAAATTAATAATATAATTGCATTATTCATCTCGTAAATAATGCAAACATTTGAGTTGCAATAATCGCAGATGCACGCCCGACACTGGTCAATTTAAAATTTAGATGAGAATTTGTATTGACTAAAATTAATACTTGAAAATTTATTGTCAGTATTTACGAACATAATAGAAGCAGCGGAATATTGCAATAATGAACTGTGTGTAATTTGCAGAAATTTAATAGCTTTACAAACGCAACCTATATCCAAAAGAATAATACCAGAAAATATTACTTTAAGATAGTTCAAATCGAATAAAAAGGGTTCGGGAATACATGCATAAATTATTTGAGTAATATTTATCGAATGGGTAAAAATTCCTTCCCATCCTCATTTACCTGTGGGATTTCTAACATAATATAACGTAGATTTATAGAAGTAAAACATGGTGAAAGTTACTGTTAGTAACGTTAGTACATTTACGTCATTAGGCCGATATAGAGCAAACAACGCACGAGGTGGAACTTTGTAAACAGAGGCGCAAACCGAAGTTTATAATCAGCCAAGTCTGTTATTTTTGATAGGGTTCGTATGTCGTTCAATCCTTTTTGTAATTTCACCTATTGCTAAAAAAATCATGAACATGAAAAATACCTTCTTTGGAACAGGAGTACTCGTTCGGTATCTTTTGAATGCAGTAAACAGGCATGTGCACAGACCATGCCTCCTTGAAAGTGTTGGACCCCGTGACTTCACGTACAAACATAATTCAGTAGTAATTTAGTATAATTCATCAGTAATTGTATTTAAATCAATAAGTTCAATTCCTGATTTCCCACTTTTTTAACGCAACAGGGACCCCAGAAATGTAATTGCGAAACTCCTTGTTTTCGAAGGCGGATAGCTGCAAATAATAACACGTGCGTTGCTGATGGCGGGGGGGGGGTAGTGGCGGAGGGTGCATCGCCCTGCGGAGGTATCTCTGCGAGGCGGCGTGCGTGGGCGGAGGGAGAGCGGCCGCGAGGCGTGAACCGTTTCTCGCGTTGCGTCGCGCGCCGCTCTCCCTCCGCGCCGAGCGCTGCACGCGCGCGCCTCGCGTGAGGTTTTGACAATAGAAGCCGTTTGCATTACATGAACATCAGTAACAATACTTAAAATGATACTGCTTGACCGGGAAGAATGGAAAATAACCTAAAATATAAAAGAAAAGTTTAATTTATGCAAATTTAAAAATAAATAAATTATAACTAAATGGAGGAAACCTCTATGATATAATTTAATATTGTAATGTATGTGTAGGTCATTTAACTTTTTTTACAAATGTGTAAGGGAACGTTCATAAATTACGTAACGATAAAAAGGCGATTCTCGCCCATGCGCCTTCCAAAACGGCGGCATGTGAACGGTTTGTGATCAGACATTTTCTCGCGTTCCTTCACTCAAAATTTGCCCCCAATAATATTGTTAGGTTCTGTCATCATCACCAATTAATTCCGACTTTAATTATCATAAATTTAAATACATACAACCCAAAAAAATGAATACAATTTTTCGACAGAGATATAATTTATTCTCACTTCTTGCATTTATAACGGGGGGTATTGCAAGCTTTACGTAATTATTGTATTTAAGGGGGCCCCAATAATATTGCCCCCATCGTGAGTTACGGGTGCATTACAGGGGGGAGAGGGGATTGAACTCGCAAACTCAAATTTTGTAAGCCAGTAGACTAAAACTTCAATTTGCATTGGTACGTTCGTAAAGTAACGTTTTAACTCTTCGGTCCGCGTTAGCATGATTTGACATATCTGGATAAGTAAATATTAGGGCAAGTGTCATATTCGCCGGCAAGAACTGACACAATAACAATGCCAATCAGTTTATTCGTAACTTACGTCAATCATGCACTCCACCCCAGCAAAATACATACGAAAGAGACGACACAGTTCCAGAGGTGAATGTCTTTTAAATCTTCCAAAACTTGCCAAAAGGAAATTCTGTATTTGAATGTATTTAAATAATTAAAATAATTGTGAATAAGTCAATTTTCAATCACAATTTCAGTTTGATCGAAATGATAGCGAGAAAAATGTATGTAAAATACTCTGTTATATAAATTCAAACCTGCCGATCTGGATAGCCGAGGTCACTAAGGCTGAAGGGCCTCGGGTTCGAATCCCGCCTCGGGCATGGATGGTTGTGTATGTCTATGTTGTCCCCTTGTGTGTATTAATGTGCTCCCCTTACAGTTATCCCAATGTTAAAAATCACAGTGATATGACCAAGTAGTTAAAAAGCGACCTGAAACAAAAGATTCAAAAACTGTTGAATATCGTTTTATATAAACATTTGCCTTCGATGAATTATATTGCTCTCAAAAGTACTCAGAAAATCGTCAAAACCTACCTCCTACATTGGTTTAATCGTTTCGTTAAAGATGACGATCGGTAACTGGCCCTAGATTCGCCTGCTTTAGAGTTAAATGGCTTCTGGAGACAGGGCTGAGAGATCGCAACCTGACGACGCCCTGATGAACTCGCGGAGCGCCCGGTCGATTTGCGAACGGAGGAACGATGCGGTTCGTTCCGTCCCGAGGGCGCAGTTCGTCTTCCCAATTTGTTGGCGACTAACGGCTCGTTAACCCGACGATGGAGGGATTGAAACGGGCGGCGGGGACTTGGCCGCGCCCTTTCCACGGCGCCACCCGCCGCGCTCGCGAGCGATCAACCTGCCAGTCCCAGGCGCTTCAGAGGCTGGCGCTCACGCCAGCCTCCCCGGCCTTTTAACAAAAGCACTGAGATGGTCATTTGACTCAGAGCAAATCAATAAAAATGCTTCTAAAACTTCTTCGCGTCCTCCTTGTTCCACGCCTCCTCCCATTTCTGCTTCCCCTTTTTTCTTCTTTTTTCCCCCTCCCCTTCCTTTTCTTTTGCTGCGGCTGTTGCTGCCGCCGATTCTTACGAGGGTTATTGGCGACCAAGAATAAGAAAATGCTACTTGGATTGAAGGACACTTTTAAAATAACAATTAATGCGGATGCAAATATCCAAATTTAAGGATGTAAATATACGTATTTATTTAATTTATTTATTTTTTGGAATTTAGGAACCCTTCAACTAGGGTCATTGAGAGTCGTGAGTGATGAGTAGATGATAGCAATAATGTCGATAATGTCGACGACTAGATGAAGAATATGAAGAATTGGTGAAATGAAGTGCAGAGGAAACGAGAAAATCTACTGAGTATTCGCTTTGTCCACCATTTCATGTATGGGCAGGGAACATCATGTGCTCCAACAGTGAAGGACGTAACCGCTGGCCGTTCCCCGGCCCCTTCCCTGAATGTTAGGTGACATTAAAGAATGCAATGATGTTTACGTCGGCCCCGTGGCCGAGATCACTAAGACAGTAGTGTCCTAGTGATCTTGGACCGTGGGGTCCCGGGTTCGAGTCCCGCCTCGGGCATGGTTGTATGTGTTCGTCCTTCACCCCCATCACCCCCATCATCATCATCATCATCATATCGTTTCATCTTCATACATCCATACGTTACATCCAATAGTGGTCGCTATTGACCTAGTAGTTGATGCGACCTTAAATACCAAAAAAAATTATGTTTACCTTTGCCGATCAACATCACAATCACATCAGACCAAGTTGTATGCTCCTGTGGCCAGAGCCAATCGTTGATACTCGATAGGGCGCGTCGGCGGACCACGACGCAACACACGAGATCATGCACGCGATAAAATTTACGTAGGTTTCGAACTTAAGCGAGAACGTGATTCCAGTCACAGTCGCCTGAGCTATTTAGTCGCCATTTACGTTTCTGGCAAATAAATTCATAATCGTAAGCAACAGCTGAGTGTGAACTGACATTTTTTTCTCGTAGCCTCCATACATTTCTACCCGCATAGAAAAATCAGTGTCAAACAACTGAAGCCAGGACACAGAAATGTAAAACATTTACCGACGATTTCGGGTCGCTTTCACCCACGAGATTGTTCTCTTTGGCGAAGGTGTAAATATTCCTCCAATACATCCCTTAACGAAGGATGCAGAATTGTTGGGAGCACTAGTGACTGTGAATTTTGACTAGCCGGGGGTGATGTTACACTCCATATTTATGTTCGCCCTTCAACGCCTCTACGACCCCACAATATACGACTGATGTTATTACTTTTGACATTTAAAGATTGACTCTGGGACTCTCCTCCCAAATCTAACTCTTGACAATGTTTTGCTTGAATCGCATATAATGCTTAATTATCATTCCCGCAAAAAGCCATTTCTGGAAGTCTAGGGCAATGAATGTCGTTCTACTTCTGTCAATTGTAGTCCGATACACTCGACCTTTATTATTCCGAAATTGCAGAGTCTGAAGTTCTTTTGTCTCAAATGTTTTATGAAGGTCAGCACCTATTTCTCCAGCTGTCAAACATATGTATTTTGAAAATATCTCAACGAGATGTGTAAATGGGGTTATCAAAGGTTCCATATCCATTATGTGGCCCTTTTTGACTATAGATATTGGAAACATACACACACACATGCTTTCTCCATTAAGAGTCCACAGTTTTTTTTTCAGTGTAATTAATTGGATAGCGAAAGGATTCGGTCCACAAAATTGTTTCAGCATCCTAAAAACGTCAGAAGAATGCTTTTACTCGATTTGGTTTCATGTTTCGAGATCTCTCGACTGGAGCACCTCTCGAGCGACGAGTGTTCAAAGCTCCGGGAAGTGTCATCGAACGCGCAGTTGAAATCCGACTCGGCCTCACTCAGCACAACGTTGCAGCTTTGCAAAACGAAGGAGAGAATATCTAATTGACAAGTGTCAGAAACACTAATAACAACCTTGGAAGAAAATAAATTGTTTATTCAATGTGATAAGGAATAAAATTTACCAAATAGTTTGAAGTGAAACTACAACAAGTGGACTACATCCCCTCATATAATCCGTCTAATTTTTTATATCTTCAGAATATACAGTTACAATTTGATATTTCCATTCTCCTGGAAATAAATAAACAGACGAGACCGAAAATATTGGCGAGAGCATTTCTATCAGTTTTAAGCAGCACGAATAAACCATTTAAAAAAATAAATAGACGAGGCCCAAAATACAAGCAACATTTTTAACAAAAAGGGTTTTAAAAAATATTTAAAACGCTCCAGACAGTAGTTCTTTTGATTTTTCATGTAATATGCAGTACTAAAAATAAATATTTTACATGGACTTACAAGTTTTGTTATAAAAAATCTTTAAAGCGATGATTACATTTTTTAAACAAGTAAAATAAATGATAAAAATGTCGCGGTAAATAATTTTATGCGCGAATATTTACTGTCAGATTCCTCTGTCAAATTTCTCTGTAAATTGGTTTGAAAAATGAAAATAATCATTAGCAGATAACAAATGGGAAAAGATAATTCATCTGATAATTTCTTACGGGAAATGTATTGGAGAAGCAAAATGAAGAGATACATGATTATAGGGAAAACATTTTCAAATTTTTCTAACAAAAACACGTGAGTTAAGTGGTATAAAATCCAGGTGTGAAATATTCATGGTTTGTAAACCCAAAAAGGCTTACGATAACTTAAACTCTCACTAAACGAGCTCCTGGAATGATTCGAATCGAGAACTGAAGGAAAAGACGAGCGAACGTTCACCTCACATTTGCTACGCTCGGTGCAAGTGCGGTTATGTACCAGTTACCCTCGAAGTTAATCTCAGAGAACATTAAATCCCTCGCTCCAACGGTTAGCGAAGCCGCGCTACTCTTTCTCCTTTGTGTTCCCTCGTCCAATGCACCAGTTTGGCAAGTACGTTTCCGTCAGCATCAAAACAATATTTTACAAAAAGGAAACATGGGGAAACTGTAGTTTCTATTAAAACACTCGTTATTTTTTTAATTAATATAAAAGGATTTTAATACACCGGATGCTTCTCCTAAAGTAACCACCACCAGTATTTTTTATTTAAGAAATTAAATAATCTTTGGCCTTTTAAATGACATTGTGCATTAAATGACATTGTTTTTCCTTCTGAATATTACTTTATCCATGATTCAGAATCGTTTTATACATTTATTTATATGGTTATTTTGAGTCTCATCGACTGCTGAGAACATTAGATTAAGTCAACTAATAACTACTACATACTAGATTGAAAAGGACATTATAAGTTCGCACTGCAGATATACTACAGACTACATGGTTAACTTTTAATTATTGCTTTATATACTCGTAAATACCAGTCAGAACTACCTTTATTCGCAAAAATACAGTTCGTTTCAAAAAATACATTGAAAACAATAGTTTTGGACAAATTGGGAATAATTCAATTCCTTGAGTACAATTACATGAGGTGTTGCGTAAACTTTGCTTGAAAAGTTTCTTTCAACATCATTAACCATTTAGAGATATTATTGGTGGTGACGCATCTGGTATTATACAGGTCAACCTTTTTAATTTTTCGGTTATGAACCATCCAAATTGGTCTATCATTCTTTTCTCTTTACTTGGGACCGATTTATTCACCCCTTCTCATCTAGAAAATTTGTTATAATCTGTAGGAATGAGGAAATTCTTTAATGAAATATATTTTCGAGGAAGGTCATCAATAAGGTGGTGAGGAGTTCTGAAGTACATGTATGTGTAGACACGTTTATTAGCTTGAATGTCACGAACGTGAAATAACCAGTTTCTCCGCTCTTGTGGGTTCTTGTGGCTTCTTTTATTTAGAGCAGATTTTCTAGACAATGTGACGTAGCCAGGATTCCCAGAATGAACAAAACAGTTCCCATTATAACTAGTATTTTAATTTTATTTCTGTGAACAAAAAAACAGGAACTAATCATTATTGTCAGTTATTATATTAAAGGCTGTCTTCCAGTGAGATCACTGTTAGAGGTGATTCAATAGCACCGACGATAACTTTTGCTCAATTTACGTAATTGAATAGTAGTCTGATTATTGAAAACACACTAAACTACTCAAGAGTTTCTTTTGAAATAAAAAAAACATGTAATCATATCGCTTTATTTATTTTTTTTACTTTAATTCTGAGTTCTAAAGCATTCCATAAAATTAATTTATTACTAATACCTAGAATAGAAAATGACTGTGTTTTAAGACAGTAAACACGAATTGTACATTCAGACGAACTTGTATGCACTGTTATAAATTGAAACGAGCAAGAAATACAAGTACGTCTGTGTAGTTTGAGAAAATGGAATTTACATAAAAGCAAGTACACAGTATTTTTATACTCCTCGCGGTGAAGGGAATTATCAGGGAACATCATACAAGTCCACACAATACTTAAGTGTTGACCACGATTTCTTCCCGAGATAAGGAGACAGTAGAACAAAGAGGCAGTGAGAGAGTCGTGAGCGACCCTAAGCTTTCAAGGCGTTTTCGCAGGCGAATGCAAGAAAACAACGCTCGAATCGTGATTGTGAATAAAGCGTGTGCACTTACCTTTACCAATAGCGCGTTGAATAAGCGTAAACAAAGACGTTCTTTGTTCTTTGATAATATGCGTACAGTAGAAAGTTTTCATTACAAATTGATTTGAGGATTGCTAGGTAAATGGGAATCAAATCGACTCAGTTCCAACGATTTGCTGGCCGAACGTTACATTTTATCTACCGTTGTCCCCGTTAGAGTATTCTCAAAGAACATTGTAGATCATTGAAATTAATTTGAGTAAAACAAACATGTTTAAGATCATTTTTCACAATTGCTATCAACAAACAACACGTTTTTATTTTGTCCAACGTGCTGCTTTTCAGGTTCAAACTTTTTAATTTCTCTTAGTCTTAATTGAATTTACTCAAAGTCTGAACATACACAATTCCTTCTCTTTATTATAGACGAGCCTACTAGAAAATGACCAACAATGCATTTCTTTCTCTTCTTCCGGTAGACTCGGCCCTTTAATTACCACGAGGTCGGAGCAGTTTCTCCGAGATTGCCGCGAGTGCGACGGCCGGCAGACTCATGCGACCACAAAGCCAGTAAGCGAGCGGGGACTGGGGGAGGATTGCCCTGCGGGCGCGCGTGCCAGTCCCGCTCTGGAAAGCCTGCGGCGCAGCCGCCCCTCACAGTCACAACAACAACGGCGGCGGCGGCGGCAACGGCAGTGGGCCAAAACACGCGCACAACAAGTATTCAAGATAAAATCTTCGGAGCCACTCAAAAAATACTTTCGCAAATTTGTCTTTCTTGTTTTGCTCTCTATCCCGTCGTAACCAATTTGTGAAACCTACAACCACCCCCTCCCTTTAAGGACGTTGAATTTCCTCTCCCCTTCCCAAATCTGAGATGGAGAAAAGGTATATGGACTATTTAAATATTAGATGAATATTGTTTAAACAAATTAAAATGCAAGAAACATATTTCAATAATTTAACAATTTATTTACAGTTTATTAATTAAAAAATAAAAATTGATAGTTTTTTTCATGTTCCACAAAAAATTTTGAACAATGTTAAGTGAGTCTGCCAAGAAAAAATAGGTTTGCTATCCCAAAATGTTACTGGAAATTTGGTTACACCCCATTTTTATGACTGAAAAATAGTAAAAAATCTAGGCGGTGACATTGTTGCGGGCATTCCCTTGCGGGGGGAATGGGTTGGGTGGAGGGGGTGGTACTCGCGGAACAGGCGAGTGGGGCATGGCGGCAAATAAATACTCAGGCAAACTCGAATAATCAGCTAATAATAGTATCAGCTACATTGTATCACACAAATATTTTTTTAAATTTCAGTTTTATCAACCCTTTCTTCCTTCTCCTGTAGTTTTTTTTCTTCACTTTTGAGGGAAATTTCGTCTCTTCTTAAAGGAAGCGTACTTTTAAATAGCTTATTTAAAATCAATAGTTATTCAAAAAAACTAAAATGAAGGTATTGAGTAACATTATCAATGTGAGAGAAAGAAAAGAACACATTTTCTCATTTTTTTTTCGTAAGAAAATAGTGAATGAATGCGTTCTATGTGTATTGATACTTTATATGTAATAAGGCAATTAAATATCAAACTGTTTTCTTTCCCAAGTTTTAAATTAAAATAATTCTAATGCGGCCATACGTCTGCAAAGAAATGCTGAATTAATTTGTACACCATATAAAGTGTTACTGTCGGATGAGATTAAACCTTATGTTATGAGATTGTAATCTATGCATAAAGGAGGAATTCGTATTCAGAAGTTACAAAGAAACATGTAGCCATGAAATTACAAAGAAATTTATGTTAATTGCAAGTAAACAGAAATCATGGAAAAGTTAAGTATGAAATATTCGTTTCATACTTAGTACGGATATTACCATTTCTTTTTTTCATCGATTGAAACATTGCAGTGAAAATGAGAGAAAACTAACTCCAGGCGCCTTTAGTGTCTTTTCGGCACACTGTGCGTCGCAGCACAGGGGGAAGGGGGCAGGGGAGGGCTTCCGGGCCCTCGCGCCTCACGAGCGCGCGTCCGCCGGCCTCGGCCCACATGCGCGGATCCGGCGCCGCCTCCGCAGCCGTGGACACCGCCTTCCCGCACGCCCGCCGCCTCACCCCGCCGCGACGCGCCGGCCTGCCTGCCACCTGTCCGCGCGCTCGCTCGCCTGTCCGCACGTCCGCCTGTCGCCCAAGCCCATCTGTCCCCATACCATCCAGTCCCTCACGCCCGCCTGGCCCCTACGCCCTCCTGTCCGCCACGCCCGCCTTTCCCCCACGCTTGCCTATCTCCCACGCTTACCCGTCCCCACGCCCGCCTTAGTCCCACACCCGCCTGGCCCCAAGACCGTCTGTCCCTCCTGCTCCATCAGTCCATTATGCCCGTCTGACCTCCCATCCCGGCCGGTCCTCGTACGGCCGCCTGCCTCCACACTGCCCGTCCCCAAATCCGTACGTCTCCACTCCCGCCTGCCTTCCAACTTGCGGCCCTCAACGCCACGCGGCGTCGCCTGCGGAAAGTCTCAAGCGCACCTGTTCCTTTCTTTGGAGAGGTATCAACGTCAAAGCACACGTGGGAACCATTTGTCTTCAGACGAAAGGTGCCACATGGCATTGTGAATAATTTATTGGAAGATGAAATAGATTTTCTTAAAAAAAGACTCGGAAAACTGCAAGTTACTCAAAATTCTAATTAATCAAGAAACGCATTTTTAAAAACCATTACTTAAAATAATGAAATATATATGTCTAATTGATTGTCAAAAAACGAAAGGATATTTGTCTTTTATAATTAAAATAATTAATGTCAATTTTGTATCATAATGTTCTACGTTGCAATTGAGTTATTTTCAAAACGCTACTCTGAATGAAGAAATTTATCGTATCCCACATGCCAATCAACTTAAAAACTATGTACTCATGTCTCCTTGTATGTGAATGCTATGAGAAGTTTTAGGTGGTCTTCAATTTTCTTCAGACAGTGTAATAAACGTTACACTTTTTATTATTCATTTCATTTTCATCACAGAAAAAGCTTGCTTCTTCGATTATTATTGCTTTTATACGAATTATGCTCTTTTGTTTCTTCGTCAAATTTTAATGTAGTCTTTCCAATATAGAAATTCTTTCTTCGAATTCTTCAAATGTAATTATTGAGACTTCGAGTTGAACGTAAAATTTTAACATTTGCTAATATATTAGTTTAAAGGAGACGAGCCAATTTGTCGCATATCTAATTATTTTCAAATTGTTTCAAGAACAATTAACCACGATGAACAAAAACCACCGTGACCACGATCAACAAAAACAATTTAGCAAGGGTATGCATTGGAATTTTATGGAATACAGAAAGAGGAAATTTTGCATGGTCAAAAGAGTGATGAGAAAAATTGAGTTTGTCTAGTTAGTTCCTGATTTATTTGAAGAAGGCTTGATTAATATTTCACGGAGAGATCATAAATCATTAACGACAATTTAAGTTGAAGGTATAATGTACGAAGAAGATGGCTCTAAAAAATTTGAAGTGTACTTTACTACAGAGCATTAGCTTCTTTTAGGTGGGAAGGAATTATTTTTTGAACTAATAAAAGTATAATCATATATGTATTTTCACAAATAAATTAGAGAAATGATCGCAACACTTATTGTAACACAACAATTTAACACAACAATTTTATTCGCGAATTTCGTTTAGCAGTTATCCCAGGATCCCAGGTGCTTGCAGTAGTATTCCTAATCGAGAGGTAATTGAAGATTATTTGTTAAAAGTGCCTTTCTGTTAAATTAATGCGACCTTCGTTGGTTGGATTGCAAGCAAACAATAGAAGCAATTAGGGTCGGTCAACATTATGTTCTTCTAGGAAACCTTGGAGGCAAACAAAAGAAAAAAAGTGAAACATTGACGAGCTAGTTGCTGCCAAGGTCAACTTTTGTAAAAGTTTTAGTAAGATTGACCGAAATCCATCAATAAAGCTAAATTACAGAGGGACTGCAAACAATTATGAAAATATTATGACCCCTTGACTTATTCGGTTCAAGCGACAAATTGGCATCATTTCATTAATGTATGCTCGCATACAATCAGAGAGGAAGGAAAGAAATTAGGCTGGAAGAATGAGAGCGGAAATGGAGAGGAAATGCTAAATTAGCAGAGCAAGAAGAATATAATAGGCGAAAGGAATCACCCAGGTTTTTATTGCTTTCTCTAACAACTCAAATTGTCCTTGCAGCATTAAGCTAAGTTTTCGAATAAAGTATATTTTACAATTAATCCTTTAAAATTATGCCCCAAAGAGGTATTTAAAAAATCTTTCTTTTTTAATATTTTTGAAATTTTGAGAAAATTTATATTAACACGGTTATAGAATTAAAAAAATAATTACAGTTTCACCATTATATCGTGGTTTGGATCAAAATTATGGTACTTTTATTAAATTTTATTACAGAATTTTGTAATCATAAATAGTTCAAAAATGAACTGTTTGCAATTCTATAATACAAAAGGACCGTCTTTAAACAATAATTTTTTAAGGAAATCATTATTCTTTGTTAGGGAAATATTAATATAAATCAGCCGAAACCATCATGTGGAAAATTCATCAATATATTTCTAGCGTCATAGGTGTGGGCACAGGGGGGCTAGGGGGAACATGGCCGCCCTGAAATATCCGGGCAAGGGCCCGAAGCCTAACGTAATAAAACATTTATTATGTAAATATGTTAATTCCATGATAAAATAACACAGAGCCCACTGATACATTTGAAAATTCTTTGCTGCTACTAAAGTCAAAAGAATAAATCAAAAGGGATTTTACGTCATCTTTCAATAAAAAGTTTAGTCGTTTCTTCAGAATGTCTTGTTTTTAAAACTGCCTTTATTTCACCCACAATTACTGGAAAAGTACTCATATTCTGACGAAAATGTATATGTCCTCTTTTAAAGATCTAATTTTGAAGAACATATTTTATTCAGAGGAAAAATCTCTATCTTCAATACTAAAGTTGTAGGAAGACGCCCGCGAGAAAATCTTGAACTTTTGCAATTTTTGAGAATTCAGATGTACAGAACCCCCAAAAATTAAAACATCGGTTTCAAATTTAAGGGGACGCGACATCAGCCAGATCGATTGGGTAATATCAATTTTGAAGAAAATCTTGCTTATGGTTTTGCCGCTAGAGAACACAGACCGACAGAGAGATAGACGGAGAAACGGACAGACGGACAGGAGGATAGACGTTTCGCCGTAATCCAATTATTAAGGACCAACAAAATGTGAATTCTAGAACGTTAGAGGGAGTAATTTTCTACGTATAGGAACAATAATTATCCCCTTTCTCGGTATCAGGGATCTACAATAAGAATTTTCTGCCAAAAACTCGCCGTTTTTTGCTGCAGCATTACATAACTTTCTCTATAGATACTACTTATGTATTATGGAAGCAAATAAAAATGTGAAATAAAATATGTGAACAATTTTAAAATTTTCCAAAACTCTGAAAAAAATTAAAATCGTATGTAGTGTACCTACAGTGTAACTTATGATTTTGAAGCACGAAGAATGTTTAGGATCTACGGCTTAGCTGGTGTCGAAACCACTTACAGACGCAAAAAAATGTATTTCAAACCTGCAAAAATACTCTGAAAATTGTTTTATAAGTAAAAGATTACGAGTAAATTAAAAAGTTTAATGAATAAGGAAGCTCAAAAATGTAGTTGGTCCTCTCTTGTTTTAGATTGAGCAGGTCTTTGAATAGCAAACGATTCCTCTCTCTTTTAACATATTTTGTAGCATAGGGATGTGTAAACGTTCTCTAATACAACTCCGAGTTTCACATGAGACCAGACGGGCTTTTCATGAGACAAAAGAAACACCTCGAAGTTTGGAAGGTCTCCACGAAAACAAACGGAGCGTATCGTACAAAAAAAATTAGAAGTAGGAGAAGTTTTTGAGAAGCAGTCACGTACTGTGTGGCGGTTTCCGAATCGCTCCCCACCGCAGGGAGGCTGCGTGGGTGAGAGGCACTGAAGGCCCCGAAGGTTGCGGTAGCAGCTCCTTTGTATCTTGAAAAATTGGCAGTGACTCTGCTTTATCTTCTTTACTGAATATACTTTTTTTTATTGTTAATATGTACAGTAATTCTTCGATCACTTATTTTAGTTGTTTGTTTCAATTTTATATTTTTTTAAATAAACGGGATGTAGCTACATTACTTTTCAGCTTTTTTTAGTTTACAAAGTTTTGCTTCTCAGAATTTTTTTCTGCATAAGAAAGTGATTTACATTCATTTCACACAATTCATATCACATCTCAAAAACTTATTTTTTTCAAAATGACACCAATGTTTTGTTCTATAAAATGAAATGGAATTACATTGATTATTTATAATTTACTTGGTTTTATATCGTTGAATTACAATTTTATTTTTCATTTTTTATACTTCTTAATTGGTTCTTTCAAAGTTATTAATGTTACAACCCATATTCTGATCCATGCTCTAGAACAGTTCATATTATTTAATAATACAGATTCACTTTATTATCTTGACTAGTTTTGAAGTAAAGTTTTTGATGAATCAACGCGCTCGAAAATTGATTTCCAGAGGATGCATTCGAAGTCAACTAAAGTCTAAAATAATTCCATCTAGAGAAATTGATAATGCAACCGTTTCCATATGAACGGGGCGAGGCAAAGGGAAATTAGATGATTGAAACATCTTGAATCAAACATCAAATACGACGTTTCATTTTCAGTCATATCAGGCAGATTTTTGTGTCAGCTTGCAGTGCAGACACGTCACCTGCAACTTCACACAACCATCTTCTTCGCAGTATGTTAGTTTCCACAAAACTGTTTCCCCTTTTATTACAAATATTGAGTTTATTCACCATTCAATGTAAAAAATGTTCAAACAACAGAAGCATAAAAGAATCTCGCGGAAAAATAAATATCTTCCAAGCAGCTCTTAAGGAACAAGTCATGGAAGCACGTGAAAGTCACATATGAGCAAAACGAAAAGAAGGCTATTAGTTCGTCTTTCTATCAGAGACAAGAAGCCCATACATTTGATTAATTATTTGTGTTCCCGGGCGCGTCACAATAAATAATCAATCAATTGTAACTTAGAGCTGGGGTCATCCCCTGTGGCTTAAAGACCCCTAAAAAACTCACAATGCAGTAAATTACGTCGCAGTCGACATACTCCAACGTATCACACCATACCATACAACTTCATATAGCGGAAGGCAGAGGCAAGGGCCGTTTTAAAATCACTGAGGGCCCTTGGTACTGGGTAAATTTGCGGAACCCCTATTCATACTTACACCGATCGATGCTGAAATTATTTTATTCTTACTTTATCCCCCAATTTCGATGCTGAAATGTAAAGTAAGTCCTATCAATTCACATTGTATTTGGTATTTTTTTAAAAATATTTTGAAAGCATTTCTTAGTGTTTCAGTTTCACATTATTCAAACACAAAAAATTAAACATATGTGTAAAAGTAAGTAAGAATAACAGATTTATAATTACATTGGAAAAAGTCTACAAAGTAGTTTTAATTTTTATTGAATTATACAATATAAAATTGAAACTCTTCAACCAGTAACATTTCATAACATAAATATTATCCAATGATGTACGACACATCACTTCGTTATGCAAATTTTTTGCGTATCGTTTAATCATACATCACATTTTTATACGTTTCTTTACTTAATTTTGGAAACATTTAGTATTAAACTTATTGTTAAAGAAATATCGGGGGCCCTGGGCCCTGGGCCTTTAGGCCCGTGCGTTAACACGGCACTGGCGAACCAGATCGTCTCCCCAGGAATGCGGAGACAAAGGTGTAAGCCTCCCTACTCACCTAGGTTCAGAAAGAACTGTGTGGCTTGCAACATCGCGTCGAAGCAAAGTCACTGGCCATTTCCAAGCAACTTATTGCAATCAACATCTCATTCCTGCAAAGCTCAGCCTAACAACCCGCTTCAAGGCCGAACGCAAAAACAAAAGCAGCAGCGTGGAAACCACGTGGCGAGAGCAAGCAGGGCGTGGGCGCAGCGGGTCGCGATTTCCGCGCGATATCCCGCGCAGTCGCGTTTCGTCGCCCAGGGCGCAGCGCAACGCAGCGTCGCGGCCGGATTTCGCCAGCACCAGACGCCGCTGTCGGCGTCGTCCTTTGCGACGCTCCGCACAAGTTTCTCTTCTCGCCAGAGCGCTAAACAGATTTCTTCGGAGGAGGGGATCCGACTAATGTAGAGTAATGAAAATAAATGATTCGCATTGTGCACCATAATATTTCCTTATTTCCTCTCCTATTGATTGATGATCGATTGATTGTTAGGTATTCCGGAGGCATCAATTGCTAATGTCCCGTCCCGTAAGAGTAGTTCAGTTTTTTTCCTCGGGAGGTGGCGGTGATCCCCCGCTGGATGGTGAGATCCGGCGACGGCCTACCGCCTGTAAGCGAGGTTTCTCCCCCCCCCCCCGTTTTCCCCAACCACCAATGGGGCACCGCCTCAACTCGGACAAACACTAAGCTTCCGACCGGTCTCCCGGCAATCGGCATGTGTGGTAATGTAGTGCATATTAGTATGCGTGTAAAGGGTGAGGATAGGGCAAGGAAGATGAAGGTAAGGACGCGAGTGGTCCGTGGCCCGTTTTTAGAGTACTGCTTCAGCATTCGCCTGGTGTTGATCAGAGAAACCAAGTAAAACTGCCTATTAGAGCAGCCGACCGCTAGAATTCTTGAGACAGCGACTAAACTCGACGAAGCCGATAAGTTAGTGACGAAAATTCTGACACCGTCAGGACTCGAACCCAGGTCCTCCCAGTCAGAGGCACTCCAGTGACATCAGTTGAAACTCTGAGTCCTGGTTCCTCTCCTAATAAATATTGCACATTCGACGTACAATTACACGTAATTCAGAATTATAAAACACTATTTACTTGGATCATCCTTGTCCTAATCTCACCCAACACTTACAATTACATGTATCACACTATAACACATATATGGAAACGAATTCTGAAGTTACAACGAGTCCAGGCTGGGATGGTGCTCCGGTATCGGAAGATACCTGGTAGGGGAAAACAATGCAAGTCGACGTGTAGCTCGGCGCCGGGACTTACCAACCAGCGGAGGAAGGTCATCGCCACTTCTGTGATAAAACTTGCACTACATGTAGGGAACTAATGAACGTAGCAGTTGACGCGCCCCGAAACAAAATAATCAATGAAACTGTTTGGCTACGGGTTCCCCCCATACTGTGTTTGAATGTCTTATTATTCCGGTGTGTCTTGATGCACTGCGCCATATGTCTTGAGATAAACGTTGAGCTCCCAGAGGAAAACTGTACAGAGGAAACTCCTTGAAGCTGTCATGTGCGAGGAGAATGATGATCCAAGGTTTCGTAGAAATTAGAACATCCAAGTTTTGGGGAATTTTTATAAAAGGATGTGTTACACTGTACTTCTGATTTACGGAGTTTAATTAAAAAATAATAAAAGAATTCACAATGAGACAGCGTAAAGTATTTGGCAATTATCAATATCTGAATGGATTAATAAATTAAGGGTTAGATTTTAAAAATTAAACCCAAAGTATTGCCAAAGTTGTCCTATGAAACATTGGATTCAACGCTAGACTTAACCCTTCGACGTACGGAGCTCGGATTGTGCGACTTTCCACTTAGTGGGCCTCAGAGGCCCGGTCTCAATGAAAAACTCATTTGGGGATGGGATGAAGTAATGAATGCAATGATTCTTATTATTGAATAAACTTGCCTTTTTAAACTTTTAACGCATAATAATAAATTTTACATATTTTATTTGCAACTGTATCATAGAATATTGTTTTATAATGTTCTGATAAATGTTTGTTTTTTCACACGAAGCACTATGATTTTTTAAAATCTTTTCTCGAAGAGGCATAAAGAGCCTGTGGAAAGGAAGCAACGACCTCAATAGAAAAAAGTCATATCAATTTTACCAGGATATTTACATTTGTAAATATTCGCCTTACCATTCTTTGGAAATTATCTGTACTACTTCCAAAGTTGTGTTCCTGTGAATCCCGAAGACTTGAAGAGTCTTTAAGGTTCTTTTGGGGATATTAAGGTCTCTCACTCGTGTTTTCGTGTTAGCATGGAAAAATTCTCCTGCCAGTTGCATATACATTTCATGTCAATCTTGACATAGAAATTCACCCAGGAATATGGAAGTAAAAAGTTATCACTAGAAACTTAAAAACTCATGAAAATATCAGTTGTAAAGCTATAACTACTAGTGAATAATGACTATGCTAAATCCTTTACTGTTTTTGATGAAAATGCTTTAGCCCTTCAGTGCACTTAGTGGGCCTCACAGGCCCGGCTGTTTTTCTAAACGCTATAAATATTTTTCCGTTAACATTAGAAGTTTGTTCTTTAATGATACCCTCAGTTGTTATATTTCTTTTCTTATGACAAAGAATGGTCCAGTAAGCCAAGCAATTGTTCGAAACTTTTCAACTTTTCTGCAGGGAGTCTGCTTTCCACTATGTGGGCCTCCGAGGCCCGGTAGTCTGATTTCTCTTAACGGATCTTTTAACGCATAAGAAACACATTTATGTTGTTTGAATTTAATCCTTATTATTCCAATATGCGTTGTTTACTTGCAAAGAGACACAAATTGTGGCCACATAAATATGAAATAAGGAGCTTTTAATTCCTGGAATCTAGGAACGGAGTTACACTAAATGGCAAAATACACCATGGAAAAGGAAAGATGAACCTGTTGTTAATTATATTAATGAAACTCGCGCATTCATTGCTTACCGCTTCATGCGACTGATCTATTAGGGTACAGCGTATGTATTAAACAACTCTGTTTCATGGGTGGAATAATCTAGGATATTTTGCTTCCGAAAAAGCTTACCCTTTTAGCAACCGAAAAGCTTACCTGTGTGCAGAACGTATTTGCCGCCCCTCTGCACACGCAAATGGTAAAGAGAAAATGAATGTGCGAGTGGATGTGCCAGACAGCCGATCTAGGCTGCCAACGAGCCCTACTTAATAGTCACCTGGTCAACCCCGCTGTCCCAGTATTTAGAAGATTTGCGCCCTCAAGCTTAATTATCCGTGTAACCTCTAGGGACCATATACCCTTTCCTCTCTTCATTCTACTTCACATATATCCGGCGTGCCAGCACCATTATATTTACATCTTGTTGGGCCGTAAAGCTTTCACCTTTTATATATTCATTAACCACAATTTTACTGTTACTAATTACTTGCAATCAGTGGAGTAAATTATGTGCCTAAAACTCTCACGATGAAGTTACGTCGTAGTTCGATTCGCTCTAAATTAGTGGTTCTGGAAGAGAAACACTTTTTCTATAAATTTTGTAATGGAAACGTCCATATTTCTTATATCCAGACAATTATTACGACAACTTGGAACTATCTGAGAAACTATTATTATTCCTCATTTATTTTAAATGATAATCCTTGATTACGAAATTAATACTCTAGTGCCCGGAGAAAGTATTGCGACTAATATTTTTGGAAGAGTCAATGTAGTGTGGAAAGTTTCGTTTTTTTAATTTCATGAGAAATACGGAAAGTTTAAAAAACGTTAAACATTTTAAAAAAAACATTCAGCATGTCTATTTTAGCACTATTTTAGCACCGAAAGGCTAATCTAACAAGTGCGTATTGCTTGCAAGGAAGTATGCAGTGGAGGTTTAGAAACAAATCAGTAACTTCTAAAGAGAGAGAGAGAGAGAGATCAAACCACAACAACAACAAAAAACAGTTTTAAAACATTGTTGAGAAGCACTTTAAAGATATCTACATTTTCCACGTCATTTCGGTGAATAATGTTTTGTATCGCGCCTAAACAAGTACGGAGAAACAATGTGGGTTCGAAAGTGACAGCATGATATATTGAACTATCATCACCACTTTCTTTCTGAAGGGTCTGACCCCTTTGTATTTCCACTCTACAAGTCTAGATTTCTCCAGTAACAGTGTTGGTCAACAGTATATTAGATTTCAAACGGGTAAGTATAAAAGCCACAGACCATATTAGATCATTCTAATCTTTCCCATACTTGCCATCATGAAAATGTTTACTTTTAAAATATCCAAATAATATACTCGTATTTGTAGTTATCTCTGATAATGATTATGTTTTATTCAACCCGTATTCAGCGTTTCAAAAATAAATTAAGAAAAAGAACCTTAAGTGGGTAACATCATTACAAATTACAACTTACAGCGTTAAACGGAGATTGTCCGCACTCCATTAAGTAATCTATGCTCATGCCGTGCTATGTTATTTTCTTTTCCGTTTCTCCTCTGACGATTTTGATCTTGCACTTTACGGCTTAGTCACGAAGCTTCAAAGTTGTGAATTAGTAGGCGTCTATAACTCTGAACACTCCGAGAGAAAGCAGAGGTCTTCGATTTTAAGTTATTAATCAATTTTATGGAGAGGCCCGTTAAGTATTCGCAAAACGTGAACAGCTGAACAACAACACAAACCTCTTCCAACAGAATAGTTTCAATGGTTGAATATTTGGTTTGCATAGTAATTAGAGAAGTTTTCGGTTGAAATTCAATGGCACTTGATTAATCTTGCCGGATACGAGAATGCATGAGCTGAACCTCTGTGTTTCAGATTTTCGTTTCTGCAATATTCACTGTCAGAAATACGCCATTAAAATATTTAAGCAATAGATCATTATTTGTAATCAGATCTCGCTCTATATTTTAGGATTCGAATTGCTTGATTTCTTGTTCTACTGAATGGTTGGGAAAACTGGAATACGTCCAAATTTGGATAAACCGTGCTGTTGAAACGCATTGATACCGTTGAAACGTATCTTCATCGCGCGCTGTCTTACACATTCCACGAGTTTTATTGAATTAAAAACACCGAGATTTTAATTGAATGCAAAGCAGAAATAACTGTTGCTTTCAGTAAAAAAAGAAAAACATAATATCTAGGACCTACCTTATAAGAGAGACGAAAGATATCACTTACTGAAACTAATTATGGAAAGTGTAAAGGAAAGCCATTGGAAGTTCAAAGGATTTGTGGCTGACAGGTATTATAGTTGATTGTGTGTGGCTGACGATTACGATTTAATTGCACATTATTGGGAGCACAAAATGCCCCCAATTATGATCAGCTGAACAAGGTTCCGTAAGAAGGAGATGTGTTAATAATAATAAATAATAATAATAATAATATAGTAATAATCATCACTAGCATAAACTAATTATATTTTCAATTTCTCAAATCCATTGGGATGTTGGAAGAATTCTGTCTACCAAGTTCGCAAACCCACGGCCGATCACATTCTTCGATGAGATAATTCCACGTCAGTGTGAAATAGTATGAGAGGAAGGAGGTAGAGAGGAAAAAGATTCAAATTACATAACGGCTGCGATCTTCTACGGAAGAGTTATGAGTAGCGTGAGAAGGGTGGGTGTACGGTGGCCGCGATAAAAGGAGGGTACCGCAAGTACAGGATTCTCTGGAATTGGCTGCCGTGCATAGCTGGGCGACACGTGCAACTCTCAGCCGACATAGGCGAATTCAAAGTCGCTTCCCACGCCCAGAAAGCGACCGCTATGTTGCGTGAGGTAAAGTACGACACGAAAAGCAGGGTCAAGTTAGATTCATTACCCTCTCCGTTCTTTCGTTTCTGACAGGTTCACTTCCCATGAAATGCTCAGAAAAGTATTAGAACAAAGAACCAACGCAATGTTTTCAACAGAAAATTCTCTTATTACCATAATGATCTATAAGTATTACATCCTGGCAATATTACCACATATTTTTTAATAAATACACTACGAACTGCAGCTTTAATTAAAATGTCAAACAAAAGAAAAAATATTTATTTCATTCTGTCAAAGGCTATGAAAAGTGAATACAATTAGAATACAAATGAATTATCTTTTTGAAAACGATTTAAAATTTAAACTACTAGGAAAATCAGTAAAAATATCTGAAAACATGTGATCCACCTAGTCCTTACCTAGTGGCAAAAGTGATGATGAAATAAACCACACAAAATTATTTTCCAAAAGTAACACACACACTGCTCAAGAACAACAAATTACATATTCTCGTACAACCCTGCAATAAATTAAATATTTTAACAAAAACAGTCTTCACGAATGACAAACCCACTGCAACAGACTTCTTCATCTCCTCCATTAGCACTACAACAGACGTACCCAGATAATAAGAATAATATGTTCTATAATGCAACGCAAACAGTAAATATGTAATGGCGAATGGCGACTTTCTTGGAGCCTAGATCAGGTGTGTCGTAATCAGTTACGCACCTGGTATGAGAATTAAGTGGTTACGGGCAGGAAAAGAATAAGCGGAATAAAACAAAATTCCCATCGATTGTAGGAAAGCACAATGTCACATACAGCTCAGAGTAGTTCGCATGATGAGTGACGTATTTTGTGTAAGGTAGAGTTTTGTTTCGTGAGATTATGCTCACTGTCAAACATTGTCAAATGTCATTGAAAAGTCCATCAGTTTTACAGTTGAATGGTGTCGGTCTGTTGTCAGAAAACTATTAAGTAATTCAGACCCGCGCGAAGGTAATTTGCGTCCTTATACAAATGTTTGTTTGCCGCCCTTGTGTTCTCATGTTTTGAATTTTATTGCAAATATTTTATTTAGCTTCATGATACTTTTTGAGATAACTGACCGTTATCAAGCATCACCTTTCCACCAACTGAATCTGAAATCTCTTTAAAAAAATGTCGTGGGCATAACGAAGGTTGCCAATCGAGCGGCGCCTTTACATTTGCTGCGTGAGTAATAAAAGTCACCAATATTGTTTTGTACAAAATTGATGAAATCCCAGAAAATTGCTTTACTTATACTGGTGTATTAGTGTACTTACTTTTTCGAACCATTATTTAACATTAAAAGAGAGTTTTTGTAATTATGAATAATAGAGTAAACTTGTTTCGTTTCAAATAAAAAAATATAAAAATCTGCAATATTAAAAAGCTGCCTCAATTTTTGCCTCCCTTTCACAAATGTCGCCCTTTTGCGGTGCACCGCTCGCACTAGGGTTGGCGCGGCCCTGCTAAGTAATTCACGTTTAAGGTCAAAAGTTTTCAAATTTGTTAAGCAGATGAATTGGTCGTATGGTACAGATAAAACATTTTAGAGAATGGCCCAAAAACAAGAATGGTTCTTTTTTGGTACTTTCTTCTACAATATAAAATTCCTCACTAATTCTAACGTTCATACATATTTTTCACGTCAGATCCAGTCTTGTTAACGCAAAACCTAAAGACTACCGCGTACGAACGCAGAATTCTGAGTTTATTTAACAGCTCGACTTAAGGCGGTTCCACACATTCCTTATTCAGCGAACAGCGAGCAACCGCTCGCCAAATCTCGAGTAGTGGGGATGAGTTGCTTGCTTTTTGCCGAGTGACGAGCATTCGGTGTTCGCCCAGCCCACCGCATGTCTGTCTTTTGGACACACCAAAGGGAAGGAACATTTGCCGATTACATCAGCTGTTCGGGATTGGGCGAGGAGTAGCTCGCTGCTCGGCGCATGCCGAATGTGTGGAGCCACCTTTACCTGCGACCTTCGCTCGGATTTTTTCACCGAAGCAAGGGACAGAGGTGCGTGAACTCCGGGAGCGGAAACACGCGTGAGCGCGGAGTTAGAAAGGGAAGCGAAAGGATGTGATGAGCAGGGAGGGGGAGGGGCGGGCCCATACCAAGTGGGCCATCGCCGGTGAACGGGAACCCCGTCGGCCGGAAGGTGGAGCTCAGGCTGCAGCCGAGAGCTTTCCTGGTCTCTAAACCTGTTTTCGATCGGTTACACTTTCGTTGACTGAAATGTATATCGATCGATGTCAGGGATCAGAGTGACTTACTGCTGCACGAGGCTCACACGTGGGGATTAAATTGGCGGAAGGGTTTAACGCGATGTGCAGTGCTCCTTGGAAGTATTTTTCTTTCTTATTCATTCACACACTAATGTAGATGACTCATTTGGCAAATGTGATTCCGTGCAGGTATTACTCATGTTTCGCAACTTAGCATCAGTATGTTAATAAATGAAATTTTATAGGAAGTATAGTTCATTGGTTTTTTCACCATCATCATCATAATTATTAGTATTATAGTTGTTGTTGTTATTATTATTATTATTATTATTCCACTACATCACGACCAAAGATGTTGTGAGTCCGCTCAAAATAAAATTTATTCCAGGTTGCAACCAGCTACCTAAGGAGCAGATCTAGGGACTGTCGGTACCTCTACAATATTTTGCGCAAAATGTGAGCTGTTCCAAATAAAGCGATTTCTTGCACTTCCCAGTCTTTTGAATTACCTGGGATTTTTTGCCAAGTTCTTACAAACATTTTGCAGAACAAATCCCAGAGGTCCGATAACTATCGGGACGACCTGTGCTTTTACACCCCACATTCGGCTGATCTCGATTTCCAAACTCTTGTATTTAAGACGTTTCTCTGCCTTCTTGGTAATGACATTTTGATCGCAAGGTACAGTAACATCGACAAGTGGACACGATTTTTTCTCCAAGTCCAGGATAACTATATCCGGTTTGTTTGCCGCTATCGTGCGATCAGTTTGGATTTGTTGGTCATACAATATTGTACACAATACAACAGATGTCACTGGCTTTGGTGAATGTTCGTACCACTTGGGACATGTGTTTGGAACTTCGAGTGAGGTACAGATCTGCCAGTGGAGATAGCTACACACCCTGTCGTGTCTTTTCAAGTATTTATTATTATTATTATTATTATTATTATTATTATTATTATTATTATTATTATTATTATTATGTGCATTCGCTGAGTAAGCTCCAAAGCGCTTTTAAGTTAAGTGCAGACGCCTCGAGTGTAGTTTTTGGGAGGATCTAGAATGAGGTCAAAGATGAAGAATTTCCGACAATGCCGACTGCTCTGATCGATGATTTCCTCTCGAGAATTCTAACCGATAACCTCTTCACATAAACACACGCTAATTTAAACACACATGCATGGAGTAGCAGCCGGAGGGAATGAATTTCCGACGAGAGATCGTGTCCCGCTAAAGGCGGATGCTTGGGAGGAAACTTACTAGTAATGCCCAGTGCCGGGATCACAATATCCTGGCACTTGGGGTCACCACCTCGAGGCATACAGCATGTCCTACTCTCACCAGCACGCAATAGATGTAGTGGTCGACACGCTGTAACATATCTTGACTGTATACGTTAATATCGTTTGTTAATTGTGGTAAGATAAATTAGAGTTTTGTTAAATATTTAACAAAAACAATAGAGTTGCAATAATTATATCTCACACGTTAATTTTTCAGAAGTCAAAACGCCTTATTTCACATTCTATTATTTAGACCTTGCGTTAAGCTGTGCCGCTGTGTTACTCTGCATGTGTATTAATGTGGGAGAATGTGCCATCCTTGTGTCATGTATCAACGCAAGATGCCATTAAAATTTGATGAGATTTTTTCGCCGTTCAAGATCTGCCAAATCTTGAAAAAACCTAATAATTTGAAGAAATCAAAATTCTGAAAACATTCAATGTATTTTTACAGTGCTCTAATGCCACTTTCTCTTTACAACATAATTTCCATAAAGTAACATTTTATGATTTCTTTTTTTTCTCGCGTAGCCTTAATGCCACACAGTTTCCTTGTTAATTATCTCCGCAACATTTCAACGTTCTTTTTTAATGACCATTGCTAATTATCGTCACTCACTTAACTACTTTTAATAAACCTGACAAACCACTTTGTTCGTCTGTTATCAGCAGCAACTGGTATTCCAATTGTAGATCTCTGCTATAGCAATTGCACCAGCAAATTGCACCGAATAATATTAGTTATAATAATAATAATAATAATAACAATAACAAAAACAACTAGCTGAACTTGCTGATTATATCGCATAAAAAGAAGAACTGAAGACAAGATGTAACATAAAAGAAAAATATATAAAATAAATAATTCAAAAATATTGTTTCATACCGTTCAGTACTTATTGTCCAAAACTAATGAAATGATGGAGTTTACAAATTCTGAAATGCTAAATTGCTATTCATGGTGAACACAGAGTTAAACGTTTCTCTGAAAATGTAACTTGATTGTTTTATATTTACCAAGATCTGAACAAATATGTTGTAATGGACTATAGTAGGAAGTTCTGCTATCCACGTTAACTTTAAAAAAGTAATGCAGCAATATAATCACTTAACATTTTTTGAAAAGTGATAAATATGTCAAACAATTGCTGGGCATTGCCTTTATGTACTCTCACTAATCTTTTCTATCAAAAACATTCAATCTTCGAACTTAAACATTTTCGATCTTCGTTTCTTTCACTACAACCTCACACTCAAACGCTGACTCGCGGTACGAGACGAAATCTCGACTACTTTCAATACATCAATTACAAGTCACGTAACAAAGGGACATTATACACTAATGCCGATAGGAGCCCACTACGTTTCGTTTAAAGAAACTAGTGGTGCTACAGAATAGTACAGACTTTCCCGTCTATCGCCGCCCAAATTACATTTTCTTGACATTTTCTTAATTTTTCGATTTCCTAGTGGTAGAACGAAATATTAATTTTAGATTATTAAAAAACACTAAAACCTCGACGTAAATGGCAATTTTCTTTGACAAATTTGGAGCCGTTTTTAAGAAAATGTAATTTAAGCGCAACTAAAAATGCGAAATTTGAAACTCATTTTCATAGAAAACTGATGACTTTTCGAAAAAATTTATTAGAAGTTATTTAAAGAACTTTAACTTATAAATACTTTTGAAATATTTTTGAAAATGGGGAATTCGGAGGTAGTTTTCACAGAAAACGGTTGAGTTTTCGAGAAACTTTATGTGAAATTATTTAAAGAACGTGTACTCATAAATATATTAATGTGAACAAATCGCCGCCAATGTAAAAATGAACGACGTGAGAGACAAGTCAAAAAACTAACATTTTTGTAATTTTTGAAAAAAAAGAATAGAGCAATATGGCGTTAATGTCACCTCATAGAGAACGTTTAGCATTATCCCTAAAAAACGTTTAAAGAAAAAATTTGGAGCCGCTTTTGAGAAAATCTGGTTTTTGTTATTTTTTAAAATTGCAAAATTGCATGCAATATTGTGCAAAATGTACTAAAATTTTCAAAAAAATGTACATAAGCCCAATGAAAGAACTCACTTTAAACAACAAATTTTATTTGAAGGAAAAATCTCTATCTTCAATTATGTAGTTCTGGAGAAGTCACCGAAAAAATTTCAAACTTTTGCAATTTTCAAAAATTCAGAGTTAACCGTGAAAATGGCACCTACGCGACCTTTATAAGTGTATTTTCCTCTACCTTTACAAGAAATTTAAAGAAAAAATTTGGAGCCTTTTTTGAGAAAATGTTGAAAATACCCGGGGGTTTCATGTAAAGTACCCCCAAATTTTGAAGAATATTTTTCAAAATCGCGGCGCCTCGAGTGAAACCAGATCGGCTGCGGAATCTTTATTTTGGAAGAAATCGTACTTACGGTTTCGGCGCTACAGACTCACAGACTGACGGAATTTCGGCGTTCACAGACTGACAGACAGACAGACGGACAGATAGACAGACGGACGGAAGGACGTTTTGAAAAGACCCACGTTTTCGGTATCAAGGGACCCCAGAACGTGTATTTCCGTTGAAATCTCGAATTTCCGCAGCATTACATAACTTTCCCGTATGTACACCGTATATACGTATATACTCCGCATATACGTACGTATACAGGAAAGTAAAAATCACAAGATTTGGCTGAGAAAAAAAAATCTAAATGAAAACCTTATATTTTTAAATCTTTAGAGGACAATAAGTGATAATAATGCATGACGGATATCACACGTATTTGCAACCAATTTAAATTGCGTTAATTTCTAGGGATGGATTTGGAGACTGACTAATGAACCATTTAATGGAAACATGAATAAGCTCTAATCTTACGCTTCTGCGCCATACACTTTATATAACCTTTATATACTGTCAGTTTCATAATAAGTATTTCTTTGTTATATAAAGAGGATTAAAATACTTATTCCCTAATAAGAAGTGATTCTCAGCTGTGATGTGTGGCCACAGCAGTCCTTTCAAACACAACACCGATGAGATGCAGGGTACAGCGTTGATAAGTAATTGCTATAAAATGTTGGTGTGCTTCTCGCTAGACAAACTTGGGAATGTGCCCCTTCCACAACAGAAAATGGAAACTTGCAACAGGATTGTGGGCTGCAAGCCCCTTTGAGTCAAGATTCATCATTAAGGCGTCAAGCCGACGTACATTGAAATCAAGAGAGATCCCCATGTTGCCAATCAGTTTGTTGACACATGTGCTTTGCTACAATTTGTATGACCGTGTCATTTGTTTCCTCTTTCAGTCAGTGTGTGTTGTTTGTTCTCTTTCAGTCAGTACCACAGCGTTAATTATTGTCTTAATTAATTTGTTTTAATTCATATTTATTCTCGTCACGGCATCCTCCCTGTATCCTCTTGGGCAGGTTCCTTTGAATTACTTATTGTTCCTGTCAATGTGAGCTTTCAAAGGGCTTCGAGCGCGGGTATATTTGTAGGGAAAATTAAGTTAGTTCATTCAGATTCCCGCCTGAACGTAGGCGGTACGAACACAACTCATCATTTTGACAAATACTGCTTCACATTTGCGCAGTCAGCAAAACTTATTACTTCTGCTGTGTTTCATGACCATCTGAAGTGGAATCCATTGCGTGGTTCATGGATATTGGTCAATTAATTGAAATTTCTGTCAGTTGGCTGTCAGCAGTTGACAGAAATTTCAATTAATTGACCAATACGCATGAACCACGCAATGAAAATTTATCACATTAGTTTGTTACATTTTACAATGTTTCTCCGAATAAAAATGTAACATTAACGCGCTTGCCTATTAATGTTAAAATCATTTTTTAACACACATTGAATCTGTCGCAAGGTTTCGAGAGGTAATAGGATTGTGGCACTGTAAAAGTACATTACCTTAATGCATGCGACTGCAGTTAGCTGTAATCAGCAAAGTTCGTCCTTTGAGTTTTAATTACCGTTACAAAACTTTTCTTCAACTATATTCAACTCTTTAAACGTTTGATGTTCGTTTTTCATAACTTTTTGTGAGTTAAATCCATATGTGAGGGAGTAACAGACCGGTCACTGCAGTTCTGTTTAAAGAACGTTACTTGTCGTTGAATATTGGGATGCAAGGCTCATTCAGTGTAGTGTTTTGTGTGTCTGGATAACGGTTAGTATTTGGATTACTAATTGCTTCGAGTACTTATCGCTGTGAGAAGTATGTCCTGGTAAACATTTTGTAATTAGAGAGCAAATACAAGAAAAGGCATTACGAAAGGTAAGTATAATACTATCGCGTTTGGGAACGCGACCTACTGTATTTAAAAACAAAAATGCGCAACTGAACTGAACGTCGCCATAGACTAAGGATGTACATCTTCACTCTATGACGTCGCGTGTTTCATTTTGAGAACAAAGACCAACAATGCACGAATAATTTTAAAAAAGACGAATATAATTACGAAGAAAGAACGAACCAAAAAAGTATAATTGATGTTCTCATGAATTGTAAAAATATTTCTATTTTAAGTAAACTTACTGAACAAAAGACCTAGTGCAAGAAAGAAAGATGTAACAGGGAAAGTAAAAAACATGAGAATAAACAGTGTAAAAGTATAAAACAACAAATATCACACAATTGGCCTCAAGAAAAAAGGTAATAATAACTACAGAACTGAAAAATATATAAAAAAATATGTTCATAATAGAAAAATACCAAAAATATAAAACTGTAATACGAACATAAATCGTAAATAAAATGGCGCAATCGGGAAGAAGAAAAGAGAAAGGATTTTATTACAGATTAAAAGACGCGAGAAGCAGCAAGTAGGCCATAGAGAGCCATAGGAGAGGAAGAAAGTATCAAGAGACAGACCTCAAGGCGGAGAATATCATGGTCATAAAAGCTTCTCCCAGTCGTTTAACCTCACAATCGCAGCGGCGCTCCTTTGTTTCAGCGTGCAACCGCCGCGCCACGGCAGCGCGCCGTTCGGCAGACGAGCGCGACCGTGAAGCGGGCGCCTGCACACAGACGCTCCCGCGCAAGCGCTCCCTGCCGTTGCTTCCCGCCCAGATGCCGCCGCCGCCGCCGCCGCCGCCGCTGCCCCCCGTTCTCGCGCGATGTTTCTGCGGCGTGTTTATACAGCACCCGCTCCCGCGCGATTCCCATGCCCTTGCACTTGCCAAAGAGCGATGAAGAGCTATCAAGCGCCGCCCACGCCGCGTTTCCTTCTGGACCCCGGGAGACGGCGATGCGATGGCGTTCTCGAATCTCTTCACGTTGTGCATGAAGAGTCCAGGTCTGTGGCAATGGGTATATTCTCTGAGCGACTGTCAACACCTTAATTGGCTTCTGATTTGATGAATAGGAGTTATGCGACGCAATAAAAGGGTGAAATAACGTGTATATACTGCTTTGTTATTTTGATCCTCAGTTCCTACCCTTTTCGAATATACCAGGGATGAATGGTTTTGATTGACGGGTGAAGGGTGGTGATTATTTTGCTGTGGGATCGTTCATAAATTATGTAACGAAAATATGGAGTATTTTGGATGCCTCTCTTCCCTCCCGTAACGCACTAGTAACGCGAACGTGAATCCCTTAATTAACGCTTCCATCAAACACTATTACATATAACAACGCAATATATTTTACTTACATAATTATCAGTAAAAATAACATTATTAATTGCATTTGTATTGTTTGTAAACGTTTACAATAATTAAAGAAGTTTAATATTACTGATATTTAAATTAGAAACAAGTGTTAAGGAATCATCGAACCACGGAGTTGACATATATTAGTCCATTGCAATTTCAGAAACATTCATTTTCCATCTTGCTTTTAAATTCTTCCTTGAGTATTTTGTAAATATTGACATTTTTTAAAAATTATATCAGCGATACGCAACACCAACTTAGCACCACCTACCATAATGTAACACAGCGTAACGCTGCTTCAATTCCCCACTTTCCTCTTTAGAGTTACATAATTCGATGGGCATCGGTTCGGTCCTTGCCAATGAAGTCTCGGTATCCAGAGATGGAGTAAGCTGTTCTTCCCCGACCATTTAAATCCTGGTACCCAGTGGTGGAAGGTGAGCGGATCGAATCAGACTATTCAAATTCGCACTATATAAATGTGAAAAGTGAGTGGTTCGACACCGACTATTTAAATACCGGTGCTCCCGGGAAGATTAGTGGTTCAAGCACTAAACCATGGGTCGTACCAGGAACATTTATAGGTACTGTTGGTAGAATTATGACCGGATCCAGATTTAGTTTTTTATATGGGAACTCAGATACCGCAAATCCCTGTGTTCGCGAGATGTTCCACGCCGGTGACTCAATCGCACACAGACAGCCTTCGTTCGCACCTGCGCTACGAAGCCCTCCCACACGCCGCATAAGAACACTTCGCGCCCACATCTACTGCCACGTCAGCTGTGATAAACAGGGAATTATCAACACCCCGACCCTTCGAATGAAAAGACTCAAACTTCATGTTGCGATGTAGAACATTGACTGAATTTATGCGAATAGACCAGATAGATTGAATAACTTAATTACAGTTGGTAAAAATGCATATAATGCGGTTGTGATATTTATTGCACTACTGGAGAAGATTGCAACACTAACTGCTGTAATGTTTGCGAATATGTTAGAGGTAGGATAGCAAAAGAAAGGGATTGTAAGGGATTGCGGCTGTGACTATGGCGAAAACTTCAAACGGTAGGATAATTACAAATTATTAATAACACTAAAACGTTTGATTCATCCTACATTGAAACACAGTCGGGTGATCATTGTTATTCTTCATACATAGTTGACTCGAACTAGATCGTTATTGACGTTCTGTTCGTCTCGGTTTTGATAATTGTTCTCCTTATCCTGCTGTGTACTCGCGTATAAATTTGACCTTTCTTATTGCTGTAATTTGATCGCCTATAAATTTCAAACTAAGTGGATGGAATATGAGCACAATATCAATTGAAGCGTTTGTTTGAACACAATCTCCACTTTGAGGCAAGTGGAGTGGAGGCAGAATGTGGCAGTGGAGGCAAAATGATCAAGATTAATTTAAGTACTTGGCTCTGAGTGACAATTTTGTCTCCTTTTTATCAAAATTAAGGTCTTATTAATGTCAGTTTAATGCAGTTCACACGAAATAGCAATAATAATTCTGATAATTGGACTGTGGTAATGAAGTGATATCTCGAGGTAGCAAGGATGGTTGTGGCAGTGAAAATTGCGAGAAACGTAAACGGAATGATAATTACAAATGAGTGCAGTGCCATAAACTGCTAGATATAATGTACCGATTTGTTTATATAGGAATGTTACTTTCCACTCATGTGAATATTATTATTTAAACCATTTGTCTAATATTTCTGTAAAAAAATTGTAAATAAACAGAATTCATAAAAAAGAGAATTTTTGTCTTGATAAACTTTTTACTTAATAAAAATTCTGTAAACATTCTTACACAATCATAATTATTTCTAGAGATTTTAGATCTCATTTTATTGCAGCTAATTTACAAACGTGTGGAAATATCTTGTTTCTGTATATCTGAATGGAACTTCGCGGAGTCTGCCAGCGAACGTCGTCGGAACCTCACACCGGCAAAATATTCGTAAGTGAATGTGTTAGAATATAAAGATGCAATGTGCCAAATACTGTAATAAATTAGGGGTAATTTGTCAATTATAGTATATTCGAGAGGGTCAAGTTAGATTTCCTCTGTGAAGCGTAAAGTAAATTAAGTCATTAAATTATCACTCAGGAGAAAAATGCATTTCATCTCCATTTGCTAATTTTGGCTTACGGCACTTTCCAGAAACGTAACCACACCATTTTTTGAGAAGAGTTGTTGCTGAAAACGAGAGCTGGTCCTGAAAGTATTTCAGGGGAGGAGTAATATGAGTTGAAATTACCTCCCAAATATTTTCAAACATTAAAAATAGAATTAACTTGTTATCTTGAAATTTAAACAAAATGTATTTTCATAATGGAAATCCTCTTTTGGATGTCATGCGATCAATATGTGTTATTTTTTTCAATTAATTGAGTAAAATAATTTTATATTGGCTTGAGGCATGGCCCACATAACCCTTCTCCCCTCGACCCTCCGCTGCCGAAATCTAATGGTGAAGACAGTTTGCTTCTCGACAAACGTAGAGGAAGGAATGAAGCGTAGGAAGCTATCGAGAGCGGACGGTGAATCCGCGAGGGCGCAGCGGAGACAGCCTGTCCGCAGAGTCCCTAGATTCAGAGAGTAGCGCAACCCTCGCCATTTAATATCCTCTCAAGCAATAGTTTCTACAGGCAGCATTCAGAACTTAAAGGGAAATTATAAAAAATTCTTGGCATTATGAAGATTTTAAAGGATATTAATATTAGTTTGGGATCGATTCTTGATTCTCTGCATATACGAGAATACACGTGTAGAAAATCGTATATATCGTAGAATACCTTACAGTTACCATTCTCCGGACAACTAGATATAAAATGGCGAGATCGGTGGAACAATAGAATGCGCTACTCTCTGTATCTAGGGACTCCACCTGTCCGGGCTTCCTGCAGCAGCAGCGGCGGCGGTGGCGACAGACGCGTCTCGTCTCCGGTGGAACGGGACCGGTCGCGCTCCCAGCTGGAGTCCGTCCGCCACATTGTTCCCCGCTACAATTTGCGAGCGGCGCAGCGGCGGCGGCGGCGGCGGCGGCGGCGGCGGCGGCGAGGTGCGTCGTCAGCGTCGTAAAGCGCCGCTCGCTCGCAGGTGCCGCGAGCGGAGACGCGTCGGCGCTCGCGCCGGCGTGGGCGTCGGCGCCGCCGGTGGCGCCCGCGGGCTGACGCGGCGTTGCGCGCTGGTCTACTTTCGGCGCCTGGGAACTCTCCCCTGCGCGCCGCCCCGCCCCACCCCGCCCCGCCCCCGCGCAACGGCCGAGGAAACGAGGAGGAGAGGGAATGTGGGACGCACCGCCCGGCCCGCCGGCTTCAGGACGCGTCGCGCTCCGCTCCGCTCCGCACCGCACCGCCTGGCCGCCGGGAGCCTCCGAATAAGTAGTCTCCTTTTTGGAAGGTCTCATGCAAATCAACCCGCGGGATCTTTCTCGAAATGAGGGCTGTTAGCGCATTCATTTACCGCGTGTGTGCGTGGGAAAGGTAAACATATTTCTGACAGATTAATTTCCTTCTAAATAAGTCTCCTCTAAATTTGGAGGTAAGAGAGAAAGTGCATAATTGAAACTCCAGTAGGATTTAAAGTAACTGAGTTACACCAACAGTACACCTTTAGAAATAAAGAGTAAATATTTTGATTTAATGATGCGTCAGCTTCCAGTTAAGAATCATCTTTAAGAGAACAGCATAGGCATGCGCAGTCTCGCAAGGCGGAAGGCTGCATTTCTGGACTCCTTTTTCCATTATTTTTTCTTACTTACCTATGACATTTTACTAGTAAATAAATAAAATATACTTCAAAGAGAATGAAATTATAACTACTATAATACAATTAATAGATACAATTGAAGCATTCACATAGTGACTACCTCGCTTCCAAAGCCTCTTCCCCACATGTATAACAATTCCCAAAATTTTCAGGTTATAAAACAGCATAACTTGAACATATTTGTGGCAATAAAATGTTTTGTTATGCCAGGCTACGAGACCCCTTTCCAAATTTTCAGGGCGCCACAACCTCCTTGCCCCCTGTCATCCTACCACCCCCTTTGTGCACGCCGAGAGCGAAAGGAAATAATGAAAAAAGGAAAGTCTCCAATATTTTATACCCTCAGATTTAAGAGAGAAAAGTTAAGTGAGCCAAGAAAAAATATATACTCACAACAAAAGCATACATTATTAAAGGCAATTGAAAATAATGTTGAATTTTTTTATTCTTCTCAATCAAATGAAATGTATCTCTGTAATTTATTTAAACATTATTGTGAATTAATAAAAAACAAAATAACTATGCTAATCTTCATTTTCTTGAAAACCTCTAAGCCAAGAGATCTCCTTACCCTCTCACGCGTAACAAAACTCACGAAGTGTCGCGATGCGTGTCCATTTTTTTTATCCAAACAAAAGTATCTAAGAGTGCATCAGGACATTGCGTGAGAAAACGAGAAAAGTAAATTCACATTCTTAATGTTGTCATCGTGAGAACGCACACCAACATTCTTCTGAAGATAATTGTCTTTTTTAGGGAATGAAATGTGATTGTGAATAAGAATTGAATGTTTGGAATGTATTATTCCCTCTTACTCGTATATAATACGAAAACAATGCTACAGAGAGGAGGTCATGCGATCACCCCTTCCCGATATACTTAGGTCACTACTACTTCAATGATTCATTCTAATTGTTAATTTCGTGCAGTTCTATGTTGAATGTCCAATTGTTAATTGCAGTTAAAAGGAAATAATGCAATGACATTTTCCATAATATAAATTAATAGTTTGTCATTCTGTGTTATCCCACCCCAAAATAATGAATTGAAACAGAATTGAAACACCTGCAACTTATGGCTACCTTACAATGGTTTAAGAGCCTAACCTCCACGTAGAAATGTGTTCTACAGGTACGTAGATATGGATTAGTTCAATAGAAGAAGCGCAGGTGCGTACTGGCAAGGTTTGCTTAGCTTCATCACAGCTTTAACAAGTTTGCGGTGTATTATTTCTTCTTCTTCTTCTTCTCCTTCAGTATTTTGTACCGCTGATAATCTACGCATAGTATCATTTCTCCATATCCTCAGTTGTTTTCTTCATGAGGCCACACTGTCCTTTTCTGCCTATCATCTGGTACTTGTATTTATTTATTTATTTAACGTCATAAAAACAATAACCTGTAATTTGTGGGAAAGGAATACACTTCCTCTTACCTCCTTCAACGACTATTTTATTTTTCTTCCATCATTCCTTCCAAAACTTCGATCAAAGCAAGTAATGTGTAATTGCTAACAAATGTACGAAAGTTCGTAGGGTGACAAAATAATGTGTAGAGAAATAAAAATTATGTGTATATATATATATATATATATACATATATAATTCATATATAAGTATATGAATATAAGACGTCAATACATATGTGTATAATAGCAAACTTCACTCTTTCTTCCTCGTGGTTTATTCAGAATTAAGCCGTTGTCAGAGAGCAAAACAGAAGAAGAAGCTTACATCTGGTTAGCTTGAACGATAAAATCATTGTATTTTTCAAATAACATTGAAGCAAAACCATCTAAAATACAAGACCAACGCTTAAATTAGATGTCAATATTCTACATGGGGACGAATGGAGAATTAATGTACGAACTAATTTCTTTCTAAAAACTGACTTGTTTGAAAAAGTACATGTTTTTTTCGGTCAGTGGAATAAGGAAAGGGGAAATTAAGAGCATAAAGGTTAGAGAAACTACTATTCATCGAGAAATTTACCAGTAATGACACTCTCTTCGAATTCCGAAGAAAAAAGTTATTTCAAACAATGAGCTGGTATGAGCAGAAAACTAGCGGCTAACCTGGTGCGTAGATGGTAAATTTGCGTTGTCATGTTATTCCTTCAGAATTGAAATGACTCTGACTTTTCTGCTAAGCAAGTTAGAATTAATGAATTTGCACTGAGCGGTTCGAAAGTCGTTACAAGGAACTCTCTGGTTGAAGTCAACGCAAACGGGTCCTTTCAGCCTCATTGCAAAGAAGAAATAAGGCAGAATGTTAGCTATTAAGGCTGTATAGTATTCGTGTTTCTCGGAACATACTTGTTAATAATATGACAACTATTTTAAATTTCTTGGTTGCAAATCTTCGAAAATGTTTCAAGAGCAAAAAGTACACTCTACAAAAACCCTTATGAACATTGAAGTTCAGTGTACAAATAACACTTCAGTACATTGTTACTCAAATTAAAAATTTAGAAAAGCAATATAAAATTTCAAATCCCAAATTTTTAGAAAGAAAACATTAAATAATGTGTTGCATAATAATTAACGTATATTGGGCATAGTTTTTCATTAACCACTCCAATGAAAAAATGTACTTCTTTAAAAGAATGTGCGTTAATTTATTTCTCTGAATTCTGAGTTAAAAGATAAAGTTGACTGCAATTGAATCGTAATGCAGCTTCGAGAAAGAACCTGTTATAGCTCTGTTTTACGTATTCGCTCATTGAACTGTGAGATTCAGTGATTCGTTGCATAAAGAAGGAGCAACCACAGATTTCGCTCGAGCTACGATTTAAAGACCCGATTTCCCGCAGCCACCTGCTGTTACTTCATTCAACGGATCTCGGAGATTTCGCCCAGCATCCGGACTGCGGTCGCTCCCGCCGCCGCGGCAGTGGACCAGTGCGCTTGGTAACGATTTTGCGCTCGGCAGAATCTCGTAGTATTACGAGCATAACATCCGTGCTCACCACGGTTTCCGCGTTCAAGAAAGAGCTTCTGAAAGGAAACAAGAAGAACACTCCGCCGCGGCCGATATTTTAAGGAGGCGGCACTTTTTACTGCATTTCTGCTATTAACGCTGAAAAATACAATTCCTCCCACTTTCATGCGTAGCTGAATTGAGAAGTGGTTCCCCCGTTTTTTAAGGGCAGTGGATCCAACGTATTTCTAATTTCGTGGGTTTCTTTTCTTCCTTTGTTATTACTATTTAGAAGTGCACATAAAATGCGAGTATAGCAACAAATTCTAAGGTGGTCTTATATTGAGCTATTCAACTCAGTGCTCAGAACATGCAGATCATTTTTGTTACTAAACAGAATTTTTAAATATCCTGACTTAGAAATTATTTGACATTACCGTAAATTGTCTGCAATTACACAAAATGGTTGCGTAAGAAAGAGAAGAAACCGAATTCTAATCAAGGGGGGCTAAATATTCATGTATTAACGTAGGACAGCCCCCAGAATTTTCAACGTATTTAAAAATTATTTTAGACAATCAGTATACGATTTCTTTATCTATATTTTTAATTAAGCATTTTTTGAGCTTTAACAACAAACAATAATACACATAATGGTTCAAAAAGTTTGAGCATTTATACAAGTGTGGGTATATGCGTTAATGTAACACCAAATATGCAGTAAAAAGTGAGTAGTTTGAATGAACACTCTTCAAATGATTAATATTTGTGACTCAATGAAATTCTTTCCACGGCTTTCCCTATTCAGTCAAGACTCCAAGAGCTAGAGACGCTTTCTAAATAGATTTTCAATCACTGACCTTCATTCTTTCTGTTCATTAATTTTGGATTTTCATTCATTCTCTCTGTTAACTTAAACCAGTCGTCATTACAGTCCGCTTTAGCATTTTTACAGCTTCTGAGAAGTAGTTCGGTGAGATCTCACCTGCTCTAGTAGTCGAGTATCAATATATAGTCGTAAATATTCGAGTGTAGTTTAAGTATTCTAGAGAAAGTTACTGCCCCAGCTTTCAAGTTAAGCAAAACGCTCGTCCATCGATTCGTCCGGGCAATTGTGGAAGGTCCCTAAATCTTTAGTTCTCGCTTTACACCTACACTTGCTACAGGGAGTACAATGAAACCAATTTTTGTGTGTCTAATTGCTTCAATGATTTTTTTTCTGCAGTAAGTCTGTTTTATGAGAAAGTATACACACGTGCCATAGGCATAATGAGACTCATACTAATTTTTTCCTTCCAGTTGCGGACATTTCTAAGAGAAAGTGCGTTTGTCGCTATTAAAATAATTGTCAGGTTAAAAAAAAGGAATTTACTTTAGCTGTTATTGAACGAACTAAGTTCATTTTTCTTTTGTAAATATAGGTAACATAATACATTATTTATTTAGCTTCCCCTGTGTGCAGTTCCTCCCCGTTATTAAATTTACTTAATGTTGAAACGCTACCACAAATTTACGTAGGTTATTAAATAAACAAATATATTTTCACACAAAATTTTGGAACCGTTAAAATATTTCAGTTAAAATATTTTGGAATGGGATTGAGATATTACAGCTTGGTGACCCATTACCAGAGCAATTATAGTGAGCTTTTGCATGCAAATAATTATACGAAAACTAGATTATTACAGCCACTCACATCTATTCATCTGAACAGAGTAGCATGTTTCGTCCGACCTCGAAAAAGCAAGGGCCTGCTTAGGGCCGTCCAGCTCTCCAAACCGGTCCACAGAGATCTCGCTCTCTTCCCAACAAGACTAGCAGAGAAAGCATCTAACTCTAATTTCAAATACACCACCTCATCGCATTCAAGGTGAACGTACGGTAAAACCTTCACGCTTCTTCTTCCCTCACTTTACATGTTGATTGTTCTTTAAAAAGTAAAGAAGTAAGAGAAAAGATGACTATAACTTAATTTATTTTGTCGGTTGACTTGCTGACAGATTGTGGAAAGTTAAGTTAAAAATTAATATGATCAAAGGAAAGAGTACTTTAATAAACATCTAGAAAACATTTTAGGCGAGAGAAGCTAAATTAAAACTGCACTGAAATTAACGACTGATTATAAGAATACGATGAGCGGATAGCATTAAACCTACGTGTTTGTAAATTTCTCTAAAGTACCAAATATAATTCAAAAATATAGAATCCTTTCCACCGACATTTCGAAAATTGAAGATATCGCGTTTTTAAATGATCTTATTCCAGATTTTTTCTTATCTCATTTTCTCTTTTCAACAATATTACTGAGGCTCACAAGCGTTTCAGGTAAAATCCAGGAAATGCTTAGCCTAATGGACGTGTGTAGCCTAAAACAAGAGGGAGGGACGACTACATTTCCGAGGACTCTCTGGGTCCCTTTAGTCTTTAAAATTTGTATTTACGTATGTCATATTGAATAAATAAATCATACTTAGACGAATATAATTATAACTTTAATGACACAATATATACAATTGAAGACCTCTGGGCAATAACATGCTATGCCACAATACTTAAGTTTTGAGAAAACGGAGAGTAAATGGTTAAACATTGCATTCTAAATACATAGGGATAAAGAACATTAATTTACGAATATTACTGCCATCTTGCAGCGAATTTTTAAAATAAAAGGACCTACATAAGAATTATAATCATTAAAAAGGCAGTCTTTGACTAATCTAATTAATATTACTCTCTACAAAGAAGTTTTAAAATAAAATCCCAACATCTAGAAACATCTACAAACATGGGACGTCGAAATACACTAATATTTCAATTTCATCAGAAATGTAGCATAGAAAGTTATTGCCCCAAAGTCTTCAATTGATTTGATGTTAATGAAGTGATGAATCATTTACAGGTTGCCAGAAAGTTGGGGAGCTTCTCCAATTACCTTAAAAAATGGAAATTCAGGAATTATCATATTTGAGGAAATAAAATGTTTTACTACGTGGGGTGTAGGGTCCCTTTCGAATTTTTCGGGTTGCCGTGGCCCCCTGGCTTCCCCTGTGGGCGCGCCTATGGCGATTCTAGGAGACTTCAATGCGCGGATCTGTGCAGCGAATGAGATGGCGTTGTAGATGACGTTTGAGAAGGAGACAAAAACTCATCCGAAGATTACTAAATCATCTAATTCAATAGCTACTTTATTGATTTTCCAAATCCGTTTGTGGCTTCACATTGACACCAGGAAATGACACTTCTGTGAAAAGAAGAGATATTCTTCCATTTCACAGAATTATTCCGTTAGAAATTGAATCAATGTGTATGCTTACACCATGTTAGCTTCCATCATCTTGACGTCATGGTCATATTTACTCTTGCTTGTACAGGTTTTGTAATTTGACACCGAACATCTCTTGTTATATCACTGAATGTTTCAGAAACAATATTTTGTGTATCTTCTAGAAAGTTATTTACGTGTAACTGAATTTCTTCCTATTTTGTTTCTTTCCAAATTTTCTTGCTAGTTGCGACTCAAACCGAGATACCGGTGATGTTCAGAAAGTCCAAGGACGAGATTTGGGCGTGGTGGAAGACGCCGCTCCGGCGTCAACGCGGCCAGCGGCAGTGGCAGCGGCGTGGGGCATCCGGCGGAGGGCGCGGACGTCATCCACCTGGAGGCCGCGACCTTGCAAGGCGACGCCCACGCTCCGATGCGCCGGAAGAGGCCGCTGCAGCTGCGCCGGAAACAGCCAAGACGGCAGGGGCGGACGGCCACCGCCGCCGCGCTCCACCGCGCACTCACAATCGACCGAATCTGCGCGCACCGGGAAACGGAAACACCGCCGCTCCCGCCCCAGCAATCCCCCCACCGCCCCCAAAGCCACTCCCACCGCCGACTCGCGCCACACCCAAAGCTGCCGCTGACCCGCCCCCACAGCCATCCCCGCCTCGCCCCCTTTGCCACCCCCGCCACAGACCCGCTCCACCCCCAAAGCCGCCCCAACTCACTCCCCTCTGCTGACCCCTCCCGCCCACAAAGTCACTCTCTCCCCGTCCCCACATGCTCCCTTCCCACAGCCAACACTGACACCTCTCCTCCTCGCCTCTACCGCCACCTCTTCCATCGCTCCTCCCCGTTCCATTGCCGCCACACCCCGAGTCCCCAGCAGCCTTCACCGCGCCCGCTCCCGCTGCTCTTCTCGCCCTCCGTTCTCACAACCATCTCAGCAACCGCCCCCTCTTTCGCCCTCGCAACCGTCCCTGCAGCCGCCGCAGTCGCCGTCCCCGCACCTACGCTACCTTGTCCTGGCACTGCGCCTTGGTCACCTCCCACCGGGGCAGAAGTGGCGGGGAGCAATTTAGAGGCCTATCGGAGCCCGGGCGCCGACCCCTCGCGCCCATCGCAAGAAGCAACAACATCGGATCGGTGCTCCTCCCGCGACTTTCTACTTTCAAGCCTCTGCTTCTTTCGATCTGAAAGATCCTCAACGGATTTCCCTGTCGCTTAGGTTGGAACGGCGTGCCGAAAGACAGGTGTTGGAAAATAATTACAGTTTTTCGGATTTTCTGGTTTCTAGTAGACATTGCTCACATGATACAATAAAATATTTTTGTTTATAACGGTATGCCATTATTGTTATGTGTTTTAGTCATTTGAGATTGCGGTCCAGCTTTTCTGTTCTTTACGGTGAATTGTAGAAGGTACGCCTCGAAAGTTGTGATGTATTTGTTGAAAGACCTACCGGGCGCTGAATTTCTATTGCATCTAGGTCGGCAAGATTATTTCGTACACACATCGTTCCAAATTCCAAGAATCCTTGTGACTTCAGCTTCTGACTACCAGGTCAATTAAAAACTTTCTGGTCAATGCTTACGCTGTCTCATTTCAACGGATGACAATGCGCGACGACTCCCTCCATCTTTATTTCTCTCCGAAGAGGTTATTATCTTCATACATCTTTCTCTTACGTAATATCTATCCTTCTAAAATCCTAAAACCTCATTCATATCGCTCAGGAACTTCAGTAAGAAACATGACCCATGCAGACATTGCGTCTAGTGTCCATGGTACTTGATAAAATGAGATGGCAGAAATTCATGAGCTTTCTCAATTTCCCTCACCAATCATTCCATCTATTACATATTCATTTTTCACTTCTCGATTCGGAATTTGCGAAAATGTTTTGATATATGTAAAACTTCCTGAACTTCTCCATTCTTTGTTCATTTGTAAGAATAATGGTTGACTATCAGGAAACATTTGTTAGTGTTTGTGAATCTGTCGCGCAATCTTCAACGATATGCTTTAAATCTGTACATAAACTTGAACATTAATTTGTAATTGTATCTCAGTATACATCTTGCCTGTCGATACTTCGTCGAATGTTTACTACCGAAAGGAAAGTCAAGTTGCCGTGAGAACGTGAATGTGGCCGTGACCATGACTTGGTAGAAAGGTAAGGAAAAGTACAGAAAAACATCTCGTTAAGCTTAATCATGAGTGTGCTGCTCAGTTATCAAAAATAAACTATATATTCGTTGAACTGTATCCATCAAGAACAGGCATTTAATCTACAAAGACGTACGAGTATGCACATTTTATTGGTTGACTGATTAGGGATTCCGGACGCGTCAAATACTAAGGTCATTAGTCACGTAAGTGTAGTGCGTTTTTTTCGAGTAGTTTTTTTTTTTTCAGAGGAGGTGGCGGTAATTTTTCTCTGCTAGATGGCGAGTTCCGGCACCGACCTACGTCGGAATGTACGCTTGTGCGAATTTTCCACAACCAGGTATCTCCCACCAGCGAGGCACCGCCTCATGCGTGAGAAACTCTAACCTTCCAAATGGTCTCCCAACAAGCGTGGTAGTATAGAACATCTGAGTGTACGTGTGGGTGTAAGTAAGGGGTGAGGAAAGGAAGAAGGAAAGATCGCAGAAAATTACCCGTTTTTTAGGGTACTGTTTCGGCATTCGGCTGGTGTTGATTGCAGAAACCATGGAAAACTGCTGATCACAGCAGCCAGTCGCTAGAATTCTCCTCCAGATAGCAGCTGAATTCGATCTACCTATGCAGCTAGTGTCGAACATCCTATCAACGACGGGACAAGAAACCCTGGAACTCCAGTCAGAGACACTGCAGTCCCACCAGTTGATTCCCTGTACCACCTTTGCCAGTCGTATGTACCTTTAATCGGTAAAATTAGATTTCATTAGCAATGGTTCTCTTTGATAATGCCATCTTAAATCTTACGTCACCAGAATCTTATAAAATGGAAACGAAAGGAATCCGAAAGGTGTACTATTTCAATTACCGTTAATAGAAACGTGGAATTATTACTTTTATTATTATTATTATTATTATTATTATTATTATTATTATTATTATTGTTGTTGTTGTTAATTTTATCTGAAATAAAAGTATACAATTACATTCAAGTGTAAAATTTATTTTTCCTTTGATAAAATCTGTCATAACTTTCAATTATTTTTCAGCAAAAGTATATGATTACAGAGTGTTACAAGCCTTTCTTTCATTATTACAACTGCAATTTCTTACTTTCTCTAATTCATGTTATACACCCAGCTACAAAATATACATATCAAACAATGCACGCAAACTGAGTTAATGACCATTCATGCTTCTGCTAACCATTCTTTACGGATTTCATCTTATTACAATCATAAATGACATTACAGAATTTTTTATAACTCAAATTGACAATTTTCACTTATAAAATTATCTTTAATTAAAGATGCCATCTCTTGTCAGTATTCAATTTATGAGAATAAAAGAACGTAATGTATTTTCTCAATTGTCAGTATCAACTTTTTTTCCTTTCATATCTGGCTTCATATTACATCTATTCTCTCTTTTGAGATAGCGCGACAATAGAAATTTCAAAAGAGCAATGGAAAGCAGAAGACATTACACGTTACCTTACCACTGTGAGTGAGCTGGTGTAACGAGGGACTCACGAAATCGTGAGCGAGATCGAGTTTCCATGACCAGCTCCGCCTTCGACAGGCGCTTGCAGGCTCTCGGCCGTTTCCAAACACGATGCAAAACTCGTGTCTGTTGGGATATGCCAAGGCCACTTCAAAAACAAATTTCGGAATTAGGCCGAAAATGTGAGAATTATAAGGCGACATTTTCAGACGCAATACTGCGACTACTTGGCTTAAAGTTCCGTTGCCCATATTATCCAGGGAGATGACAACAAATTGATATTTAAATATGAATTAAAAAGTGGATAAAAAAAGTTTGCAGGTTTGTTTATTCTTATGACTGTTTTTTCTGCATAAATTGATCACTAAGAAAAATACTCATTCAATTCACGCCCCACTTTTCTCTGGAACCACATTTCAGGCGCATTTTAGCATTAGCGCAAGTATCTAATAAAATGCATTTTTCCTAGAAATGTGTGAAAGTCGTAATCAGTAATATGTGATAAGGTATTCAATACAAACAGCTCTAAATAGCGCTTAGGTAGGCGCGGTAAGACAAACGTAAGTCATATCGTCATGTCATATCATATACATCATTTACATCATTATCATATACATCATCATGATACGTCAAGTCATATTAATAACAAGTATGCAAGAGTCGTATGACATTTCAAGAATCATATCAATTTTCATCGCCTATTTCGATAAATGTAGGAACTACGAGATAGACGTATGCACCAATATGAGTAGGGAGGGCACCTGCCAGAAAGTTCCCAGAATACCACGACTGAGCATAGGCACCCGAGATACGGGCCTCCAAAACCTTGAAGTTGAAAATGAAACTTTAAGTAAATGAACTAAAAAAAGATTTTCAATGTAATGCTTTGATACACGTACACATTGATTGCTAGATTCAGCAAGGAAATTTACACTAAGATTTGATAATATAAACTTATTAAGTATTGAAACTTCTTAAATAGATGGTAAGCACAATAAACAAATATTATTTAAATTAAATAGGGAAAATTCTTTTGTAAATAAAAAATATACAAACTTCTCTAGGGGCCAAAGGAAGTTTTTAAATAAAAACTTAAACATTATTACAACGTATTACGTTACTCTGGATTGTTGTTTTTGAAAATTGTAATTCAAGGAGAGAGTCTGCGCTTTTTTTCAAAACTGCAAATCCATCAATAACACTAATATGCCGGTAACATCATAAACAATAACTCCAATACTTTCTCAATATAACTGCATTAACATAATACGAACACATTATAAATTAACTACTTAAAAATTATATTAAGCTTCTTGACTGTTCGAGGAAGATCCCCATCGAGCATTCCATTTGCTATGTTCATTTTTTTTCCGTATTTTATGATCAACCAATTAACAGTACCCCTTGGAGACTGTGAAACGTCTTCTAATCTATCTCACTCGTTTTTAATCATTTTTAAAATCTATTAGATATTTAGGTAATTATCAAGAACTACAAAACAATTATCTTGATATTACTGGCACGGATTCCACATGAATGTGTCCCAGAATTTATATTGTCCAACAGTGGCGTAGCCTGAGTTTTGTCTTAGTATGTAACTCGAGAAATGAGAAAATAATTTAAAACTTTAATTATAATTAAAATATTTCTCATTCACCAATACCATTTCTGTCACTTTGATCAATTAGAGCACACAAATAATTTGTATATTTAAAATAAAAACTGATCCAGTAAAAGTAATAATGGCTCACGTACTTCATGTAGTTTACTGGTTGAAAGATAGCAAAATATAAATGCGTGTCCTCATACATTCATAATAAGAGCACTATCAAACCCAATGATTTTCAAAATTGTCCAATTCATATCATTTCGAACCCAGTAGAATTGGCATAATTTATAAAATGGAAAACAATGATCTATAATAAAAATATAATAGGAACGAGAAAATCAATTTACAGACACGTAATGAAAAACAGTTGACAATTGTCCTTTGCTGCTTACATCAAGGGTTTCATCCAGTATGGCGGAGACAAAAGAGGCTTTAGAAATTTCATTTTTAATTTCATGGGGCATTAGCGTGCTCACACTTGAAATCCAATGAATCTGAATTTCTTGATGATATTGCACGAAACACTGGGATTTTCATATCATCCTTGCCAGTTTTATCATATTTCATTATTTCCATGCCCTATTTTCATTATGGCTAGAAAATACAAGCCTTTGTCTCCCAAAAAAGCATACAGCTCGAACGAAGTGCGACAGAATTTCCCTATTTTCCCTTTCATAACCGTTGTATTGCTCAATACAGCCTATGTTGGCTGTTTAAATAAAATTCTATCCTCTCATATTTTTTAAAATTATGTTAATTATGTTATTATATTAAAATGCATTAAAATAATGTAATAAAACTTAAATAAAACGACAAAGTTCATTAATTAACCTCGTTCCCTTACAAACACCGAAGAGAACAATGAAGTTTCGTAGAACGACAGCTTTTTCGTAGACACCCTGGATGTAATGAGTCACTGTTCATCTGATTCACAGCGCAGGCTAGGCGGCATATCAGACTGATTCGTTCATCCTTTTGAAGAATCGAATTCTCAACGGCGCAATGTTTGAAATATAATGAAATATTTTGTAGTAGAAAAAGATATTAACAAATTAATAATTTACAATCATTTTAAAATAAAATAGCTGATATTGTCAGGATATGTAACACATCACATCCATGGACGGTACGCCCCTGTTGTCCACCTTATTCCACATTTTTGCATTTGTTCTGGGAAAGTCATAAACGTATTTGAAAGTGCTGACTTATAGAGAAAAATAATCTTGATTGAAAGATAATAGTGATTCTATATCATGGCATATGCATTCTGTAGCCGTATTTGGCAAAAATAAAATTTTACCTATAACGTTCAGGAAAATTTGCGGTTAAGCTTGTAAATGCTTGAATCTTCACTCTGATGGTATATGTATACCATCATACTTTTATCCAATACACATTCAATGAATGAAAAAAATATTGGATTTATTGCAGATAAATTTACTGAAAAAGAAACAACAATTGTGAATTATTTTCTCATGATACTATTTTGGTTATATTTATAACAAAATTCGCATAAAATAATTATGAACTTTTTAATAAATTATTATTATTATTATTATTGTTATTCACATTTTAGAACTGAAGCCTGATTTTTGAATCTTCACTCTGATTTAAACCTAATCAAAGTTGCCTACAGTTTAATGACCTTTCCCAGAAGTCCTTTCCAGAGCGCGGGTAATACAACGGTGCAGAATTGACAGTGACGAAAACTAAACAAAGTGACAACAGGAATTGTTTCAGGTATAAACAGTACTTTTGCAAACAACACTTTTGCATTACTAGTCTGTTTTAAACATCAGAAGAAACACTAACCACTCCGTTTCTTGGATCCAGAACAAGAAAGTGCACGACGGTCCAACAAGTTTTCGTGAGCTTTACATTTTGCACGTTTGAGAAAGAAAGTCAACGTCACTGACGAAGATTACACCACATAAATCGATACACTATTGAGCTTTTGTGCTTTGTCATCATTTAAATAACTTATTATCTAAACATGCACGCTTAAAACGTTTTAATTTTGCACCGTCGCAATAAGTCAACAACGATTCACTCAAATAACATCTCAATGCAAAAGCCGAGAGAGATGAATGTATACACTAAGATTCAATATTAATTTCTTAAAATCAACTATTGTATTTCTCTCTTCAAGATGACACACATTCCTTGAATAAAAACCATTCGCGATTTTACAGGAAAGAGAAACGTGTGAGACCTTAATCGCAAATAACTGAAACGAAATTCTGAAATAATTTTTAAAAAATCTTCAAACTATAACCACTCAATTAGTTGGACAATATTATCTACAAAAAACGTATGATAAACTGTTTAATTATTTTTATTGTCGTAACGTAAATAAAAATACATTTGCAATCACATACACAGAATCACACTGCAAATATCGTGGGACATCACAGAGATCACGGAATTTGGTCGGAGTAAATGAAAACACGTTGTAATTTACTCCAACCAAATCCCGTGATATCTATTTCCAAATTCTATACTTCATGGTCGTGATTACAATGATTAGGCCCATAAACAACTAAAAACAGACGCGGTGAACCGAGACGATAGCCGAGGAGACGACAGACGAGGTTTGCAACAGAGTCTGTTATCTGCATTATTCGACGTGTGTCGTTCATTACTTTTCATAATCATTTTATAAAAAAAAAATCAAATTACCAAAAAGTACCATTTCTTGGAATAAGTGTGCTGAGATATCATTTTCAGCTATAATTCATTTGCTTCAATTGTTCTAACGGTCGTACGAAACAACTATTAATTCCTCTGAGGCCGGTCGTTAAGAGTGAACGTTTCTGTTTGATTGCGTTAAGTCGATACAACACTACAGTGTTATGAAATCAAACATTCATTCGTAACCAGATGAACTGCATATATCCTCATGGCACCTCTGAAGAAAGCCGACGCACTCACCTGCATGCATGTTGGGCGCGGCGGCCGCGCTGTGGCGCCGCATCACGGAGGACGTCTTCCTGAGGGTGCGCGCGGCGTTGTAGAAGGGCTCCTCGTCCACGGCGGGCGGCGGGTACGGGTACTCGAGCGAGCCGGGGATGTAGGAGAAGTCGGACTGCGAGGACTCGAGCGCGGGCGTGGAGGAGCAGCAGCCGGCGGCGGCGTCCTGGCGGCGCAGGTACGCGTAGTTCTCCAGGTCCCAGGGGTCGATGTAGTGGCGCAGCAGCGAGGAGCCGCCGGAGGACGAGCCGCTGCCCGAGGACGCGGACGAGCCCAGCGGCGGCGGCGGCGCCAGCAGCTCGGACAGCCGGCGCCCTCGCGCCGAGGTGGCGTCGCCTGTCCAGAAGGCGCCCGTCGCCGGCAAGCGCGGCCGCCGAGCCCGGCATCGCGGAACAGACGGAGGGAGAGACGGAGAGAGACGACGACGCGACGGACGGACTGCGCTCGGGGCCCTAGCACGCGCGCGCTCCCGCTGCCGTCGACCCACTGACGCCGCGCTCCGCAGCCGCCGCCGCCCGCACGCCCCCACGCGCCGCGCGCGGGCACAGGCGGAGGGGGAGGCAGAGGCGGTGGCCAAGGCGTGGAGGCACAGCTGCAGCGAGGGATGTCGCCGAGTAGCGGTAGAGAGGATGGAGGCGATTTGCTCGATTCAAATATAGACGCGATCAAAATTACTCCAAAAGTAAAAATTCATTTTTTTTCTTTAGTCGGAAATATTTATATATTAGTGAGAAAAATATTTATTTATTTGGTTAAATATGTCTTATTGAATCGATCCCGATCTTTGAACATAATTAATGAAAAAAATGAAAGTAGAATATAATCATAAACATATTTAGTGATCCTAACTTATCATGCTTACAAAGCACATAAAATAGTTTATAAGATTAACATATTCAATTAGAAGATACTATTACAACCTGTTTTCAGTTACAACTGCGTAAATATTGGCTTCCAATTTATGTTTGTACATTTTCAGTGTACTGAGAAACCTACGTCTTGCCGTGTGTATCAAATTTGATCTCAAAATATTCACATCGGCACCAGTGATGCATGACACACTCGTCCATTCCGACAACACGGTAAAAACAACCGTTTCGTTTACGGAACTTTCAAAATCGAATTGACCACCGAAATCTCGAGCTCGGATTAATTAACAGGATCCAATGTATTCCCTCTGCATTACGTATAACCATGGAACATAAAAACCATTATATTTACCTAGTAAGATTTACCTATTCATTTGAAAAATATAAACACTTTATCTAACCCAATAGTGCCATTAATTTCTCTATACGACGTACATGATCATTGTCGTTCGTTTCATGCGCGCAGGGAGCTATTGGGTGACTTTTAATTGGAATTTGTATCACCTAATTCCTATGTTCCTAAATTATGCTGTAAGAGGGCTTCAGAACGCCAAACCACTTTTTTTGTCTCAAGGATCATCAAAACCGATTTTACCAAAGAAATCTTGACCTCGGATTTCCTGAGAGAATCCTGTATTTAGGTAGGCATACTCCTTGGATAGACACTGCCTACCCTGAAGAATTTGTACTCGATTAATACATTTCGTAATAACAACTAGTGGTGCTACAGAATGGCACAGACTTTCCCATTTTAGTTTTCTATTTCCTTGGGTCTTCGCTAGCTATTCGGAATTGCCACATTCTCTTATATGCCAGCTACTATCAACGCCAAAGTACATTTTTTTGTCATTTTCTTAATTTTTCGGTTTCCCATTGGTAGAACGGAAACTAATTTTAGAATATTAAAGAAACACAGAAACCTAGCCGTAAATGGCAATTTTCTTTTAAAAATTATGTGCCGTTTAAGAGAAAATGGTGTTTTAGCACTACTAAAAATGCGAAATTTGAAGCTCATTTTCACAGACAATGTTTGAGTTTTCAAAATACTTTATTTGAAGTTATTTGAAGCACTTACACTCACAAACATAATAATGTTTACAAATTGCTGGTAATGTGCATATAAAAGATGTGAGAGATCTTTCAAAAAAATTACAATTATGTCATTTTTGAAAAACCAAAAAAATAACTCAAAATAAACTTTACGCTATACTAAAGAGTGTAATTAGCACTATCCGTTACAAAAGTTTCAAGAAAAAAATTGCAGCCATATACGAGAAAATGGCGTTTGAGCGTTTGTGAAAATGCGAAATTTTGAGCTACTTTTCACAGAAACGGTTGTGTTTTCGAGAAACTTTACTTGACATTATTTAAATCACATGTTCTCGTAAGTATAATAATGTGAACAAATCGCCGCAAATGTAAATATTATCGACGTGAGAAACATGTGAAAAAATTTACATTTTTGTAATTTTTGAAAAAAAAACAACCGATAGAACAATATGGCTTTTATGTCATCGGATAGAGTACATTTACCGCTATCCCTACCAGAAGTTTATAGAAAAAATTTGGAGCCGTTATTGAGAAAATCTTGTTTTGTAATTTTTGAAATTGCACATATTGCACGCAATATTGCGCGAAAAATACTAAAATTTTCAAAAAATGTAGATGACCTTAAAGAAAGAACTCACTATGAAGAAAAAAAATTATTTGCAGGAAAAATCTCTATCTTCAATTTTGTAGTTCCAGAAAGACGCCGTACAAATTTTAAACTTTTGCAATTTTCAAAAATTCAGAGTTATCCGTGAAAATCGGACCTATGCATTGTAAATAACTGTATTTTACTCTATTCATACAATAAATTTAAAGAAAAAATTTGGAGCCGTTTTCGAGGAAATTTTGAAAATCTCCGGATGGCTTCATATAAAGTACCCCGAAATTTTGAAGAATCTTTTTCAAAATCTCAAAGCTTCGACTAGAATCAGATCGACTGGGGAATATCCATTTTGGAAGAAATCGTACGTATAGTTTTAGGCGCTAGCAGTGTTCACAGACGGACAGACAGACGGACGGACAGACGGACGTTTTCCTTTCAATTGGTTTTTCGGTATCAAGGACCCAGAAAGGAGGGTTTCTGGCTACAGCACGTGTTAGGGGATATTTTTCCTTAATTTAGCAAGTGGTTTTATCCACTTTTTCCTTTTCACTGCCCGGCAATTAATTTTTTTCCGCCGAAAATTGGCCATTTTTTCGCGCAGCATTACATAACTTTCCCTATACTATGTATATCATTCCGTGTATATGTACGTATACGGGAAAGTAAAAAATTAAATGTCTCTTACAATATAACATGATATAAGTATTATTCATCTGTAAATGTATAATGAACAGTTCATTATCGTGGCACACTCCGTACTTCCTATTTCAAGCATTTTCTAACAACCCATGCGTCGTGCGATATCTCTCTCTCTCTCTCTCTCGTCACTTACCGCAGGCACATACACCCGCTGGCACCTCACAGAGTAGGCACGCCCGGACACTGCCTTGCTTTGTATCGTATACTGAGAAAATGCCTTTAGTGAGTGTAGAACAGTAGCATGCTGAATCCATACCCGACGCATGCGTATGGTGCACAGGCCAGGGCATTTTCTCGCTGCCTGCCCACACGGAAAACTCCGATTTCCACTCACCAAGCTGCGTAGCGTGTGTTTACTGTTTGTTGACGATTTAACAAGTAGAGAAATTGATTATTATTTAGGAAGTATTTTTTTTTTACTTTCCGTATATTGAATTGAATTGCCTTATTTTACGTGGCGAAACGCAGGCCATGAGGCCATGAGGTCTGCTCTTCCGTCTGACCACGCAAATTTTACTACACTCACTTTACGTATACGTATACGTTTAAGAAGGTTTTACTGATGCGACGAAACCGGCGATTTGAATTTATCTCAGAGGCTTCATTTAGGTTTGAGGATCTACTAACATGGGACAGCCGGATTTACTTCCCCTCGGTAAGGCGTACGAAGGATTTTTTCGCCCCTAAAAATCCACGGCTTAGATCGTGTTTGAACCCGCGAACTTGGGTATAGCAGTCGGTTACGCTAAGCGATACACCATCGCCGCCGATAGAGTATACGTAGTATAACGAAAGTTATGTAATGCTGCGGTAAATCGATTTCGAGATTTCAACGGAAATACACGTTTTGGGGTCCCCTGATACCGAAAAAGTAGGTCTTTTCAAAACATCCGTCCGTCCGTCCGTCTGTCTGTCCGTCAGTCTGTGAACAACACTAGCGCCTAAACCGTACGTGTGATTTCTTCCAAAATGAATATTCCCCGGTCGATCTGGGTGCACATGATGTGCCGCGGTTTTGAAAAATTTTCTTCAAAATTTGGGGGTACTGTACATAAAGTCCCACAGACATTTTCAAAATTTTCTCAAAAACGGCTCCAAATCTACACTTATAAGGTAGAGTAAAATACACTTCTTAAGGTGGCACAGGTTCCATTTTCACGGTTAACTCTGAATTTTCGAAAATTGCAAAAGTTTGAATTTTTTTCAGCGTTTTTCTAGAACTACAAAATAGAAGATAGAGATTTTTTCTTCAATTAAAATTCCTTGTCCAAAGTAAGTTCTTTCATTGAGGTCATGTACATTTTTTGGAAAATTTTAGTAGTTTTTGCGCAATATTGCTCGCAATATTTGAAATTTTAAAAAATTACAAAAACCGGATTTTCGCAAAAACAGCTCGAAATTTTTTCTTTAAACTTTTTGTAGATATAGCGCTATATGTTCTCTCTGAGATGACATTAACGCCATATTGCTCTATTCTTTTGTTTTTTCAAAAATTGCAAAAATGTAATTTTTTTACTTGTCTCTCACGTCGTTAATATTTACATTAGCGGCGACTTGTTCACATTATTATATTAATGAGTACATGTGCTTTAAATAATATCAAATAAAGTTTCTCGAATATTGAATAGTTTTCTGTGAAATCTAGCTCAAAATTCCGTATTTTCAGAAACGCTCAAACGCCATTTTCTCAAAAATGGCTTCAAATTTTTTGTTCAATCTTTTCGAAAGGATAGTGCTAATTGCACTTTTTAATATGGTGTAAAGTTAATTTTGGGATATTTTTTTGTTTTTACAAAAATTACACAAATGTAATTTTCTTTAAATGTCCCTCATACCGTTAAAAAGCACTTTTCCAGCAATTTGTAAACACTATTGAATTTGTAAGTGTAAGTGCTTCAAATGACTTCAATTGAAGTTTTTCGAAAACTCAAAACTTTTCTGTGAAAAAGGGCGTCAAATTTCGCATTTACAGTAGCGCTGAACGTCATTTTCTTGAAAACGGCTCCAAATTTTTCGACGAAATTGCCGTTTAGGGCAAGGTTTAACTGTTTTTTAATATTCTTAAAATAATAGTTTTGTTTTACCATTGAGAAAACGAAAAATTAATAAAAAGTCCGAATAGCTAGCCGAGACCAAACGAAACAGAAAACCAGTACGGGAAAGTCTGTGCCATTCTGTAGCACCACTAGTTCATTTTAAATTAGTATTGTACATATTATTAGTGTTACTTGTTTTTTTATATTTAAATCAGATTTCGGTTAATATTACGACAGATACAGTGAAGGAACTACACTGTTTCTCATCTTAACGACGTAGAAAAAAGACAAATTTGAGACTATGGTCGACCTTTTCTTATGTTGAGTACGCTTGTGTATCGCGCTGGCAAGAAAAAATAAAGAAATTCAATACTTCGTGCCATGATTCACACAAATGGCTAATATGTGGTACAGTTAAAGCTAAGCTTTATTCTTGGCCATGTCTTTTTTTTTTTTTGTCAATTAAGGAGAGTACTTGGAATAGAGATGGATATTTTGACACGGAAATTTATCAAAAGCTGTACAAAAGCATGAAATATCAAAAGATCATTTATATAATTCAGTAAATAGTAAGCGTCTGAAAAAAATTGAATCCGATTTCTTAATTATTGTCGGATCAACGCATACTCGTAAAACTTCTTTAGAATCTGAATGTCTTGAAATCACGTCTGTGCGTGCTTAATGGGAATAATACATTGGAATATAATGATATCAGTGAGAAAATTTGTTTGCATAAATTGAATAAAATTTCCAGAGAACTTGGATTGAGATGGGGCACGCTCCCTTCCCGGGATCCGCCGCTGTTCAGTCATCTATTTTGCATACCTTGAACATTTGATCACGAGCCACTGTCTGTACTACGTTTAGCCAACAAAAAACTATTGGGAATGCGCGATATACCAAGACGTTTCTTCCTTTTAGCTAGCGATCACAGTGGAGCCTAAATTGGCCAAAATTTTCGTCGGCCGAAGTCTGACGGACAAAACCAAACTAAATATCTTCGTCCAACAGCCGATGTTTTCGGATGCCGTCGGAAGAGGTTGTTCAAGTTCACTTCGACAGTTTCCGCTTAAAAAACACATGTGACCATTTCCGTTTGCCAACAAATTTCGGCCAAAATTGGCTCCATTGTAAGTAGCATTAGTTGTTACTCAACAACTACTCATTAAAAAAAGTGCACGGCACCATTTAACAATCTGAAATTGAGGGGGAAAAATGCACTGAGAAAATAAATCTTTGGGTTTAATTAGGATAGATTCAAAAATAAATTTGAGCTTAGCAATTTTCAACATTTTATAGATTTTAATAAAAATTGGTATTATACAATTTGATAAATAATTTCGTTCCAGTAAAAATTAAATTGAAGATCGCAACCATTTTTCAGAAAATTTTGAAAAGGGCTTCATGTAAAGAATCCGTAAAAATTGAAAATATCTTGTTTATCTCTGAAATCAACAGGCACAACTACATTTCACTCTTGACATATTTTCGACGATTGAGCTCAAAATCTTCTAATCTGACCCAGTTATGTGTGACACATACTTCCATCCATCGATACAGAATCCCTATTTCCGGATAGAAAATTGCGTGTAGATCATCGCCACTCGAATCAATCTTAACCATCTTCGGAATAACACAGATTGACTTTAGTCCTGACGTGTGTGTGAAGTTGCAAGTCAAAAGAACTTTAAATACGAATTTTATAACCGAAAATACGAAACCCATATTTCACAATACTTTTCCTCGTTATACGAATAGAATATGAAGGGAAAATAAAAATATAAAAAGCTAAAATTTGTATTATAATATTATCATAATTGTGAAAAATTTAAATGAAGACATTTTATTAAAGTATGGTTTGTGAAAAACCCATTTTCTTGTAATAGTATTTTTTTAAATCAATGATTTACAGTATTTAGATACTAATATAGTAGAAATTACAATAGAAACAATCTAGTTAATTGGTGCTATTTGAACTAAATCTGATTTGAATAATTGTATAAAGTGCACGTATTAAGAAGAGGAATAAATAAACTTCGAGGTACTATCAAGGCATCAAAGTCATTCAAGTTAGAGTTCTCACGATTCCACAGAGCTAAATTTCGGTGAAACAACATTGGATCTGGTCACTTAAAGCAAACCCAAATAGTACGCTCATTAGAAATTTTGTGACAAGTGCCGTATACAGCGATAATTTAGAGAAAAGCAGAAGCGTAACTTCATTTCGCAACTATCATAATGCGAAGAATTTAACTTTCAATAAATTTTCTTTTGTGACGTAGAAAATATTTTCTCATTAAAGTTTAATTACTTTTTACCTAATTCAATTGCCTAATGAACTGCAATAAACGTCATTACGAGATTCTCTTTCTTCCCCGACATCTGGCAGCAGGGTTTCCAGAAAAGTCAAAAATATACATTTTTGCTCGCTCTCAAGGAATTCAAGGGACAGGAACTACTTCCGGACAAAGGTGGACCGATCAAATGATCCAATTAAACGAAACAAAATTTACATTTCAAATATGATTTATTTTTATTTCTGAGGATTCTATTGAAATACGTGACAGGTCAGAATACTCAGTGGTTTATATAAACGGAATTTACTCCAGTCTTCTAATCTTGAGAGACAGAACTGGAAGGAGCCGTCATGAAAAAGACATCCCGACGCTACCTGAATTCAGGCACCTTCGAAGTAGACTGTCCGTAATGTCCATTACCGAACTGCATTGTGCACACTATGTGAATGCCAAAAGTGTGTCATTCAAGAAAGAAGAAAGGGATAACAACAGTATTCTTCAACGTCGACCTTTCATCCACAAAGCAAAAGTTAGTTGCTGACATATACTTTGTGAAATAATTTAAGACTTCCTCATTTTTTCTTATAATGTAATTCACTTTATACAAAACTCCCTTTACTCCCAATTTAATTTTTATTAAATGATATGAAGACCTCAGGTCAATAACATGCAATGCCACTATACGTAAGTTTTAGGAAAACGGCAAGTAAAGGTTTAGACATCGCATTCCACACATAGAGATAAAGAAAATTAATTTATGACTTGCACTGCCATCTTGCGGCAAATATTTAAAGTAAAAATTCAACATCTAGATGCATCGATGGGACGTCGAAATATACTAATATCTCAGTTTCACCAGAAATGGGGCATAGCATGTCATTGCCCCATGGTCTTCATTTATTTACCGTACTGTACGTGTTCTTTGAAGGCCAATTTATAACCGAATAAGAAGTGGATTTCACAACCAGAAGTGCTTTGCAACCATCTCCTGTAAGTAAACATGTTTGATTTTTCAAACAATAAAATGCATTATCAAAATAAGCAAGTAGAAAAAATGATAATGTGGAAAAAGTAGTGCGCAGTTCTACAGATGGTGAGGCTCCTTTTGCACCAACAGCGATGTTGTCGTCAATATTAAACAAAGCAAAAATGTAATTTTGTTTAAAACTGTTTTAAGAACAACTTGGCTTCTTTCTCTCCAGAAACATATCCCAAGACCAAATTTTTCATGCACCAGAGATTTCTAAGGCACCGATTATAACTATTCTTTTCATTTGTAAATTGTGGGTTACCATGTTATTGCCCACAACCTTTCAATTGGCTGCCACGCAAAAAGAGAAAACAAATGTAGTAGTGGACCGTAGGTAGAAAGGAAAACCACGGCAAATAACACCGCTCTCAGGAAAGAATAATCACTTCAACGCATCTTGGATATGTGTTTTGTTTCATGAAACGGAGTTCTTTGTTTTCACTGTGTTAGCATATTTTTCATTATAATTAATCAGAATTTATTTCAAAGCTTAATGAAAAACCTGGAATTGCGATATTTATTTTCTTTGTTTCTCAGAGCTGTTTAGTCTCTAATTTGATCGGACTGGGTTTCTGATTTCGTATTGTCACTGCACCATCTCTAGACATTGTTATAGATTCAAGCGTTGAAGGGGCAAATTAAGTCATTGAAAACAATGCAATATATCAAGAGTTAAATTTGTTTACTTTTCTATAAATGAATTTTAAAGTGAACTTGTGGTGCTACAGAATGACAGAGGCTTTCCCGTATTATTTTTCTATTTCCTTTGGTCTCGTCTAGCTATTGCTCGGACTTGACACATACTCTTGTCAGCTGCCATCTAACGCAGCCCAAGCTGCATTTTTTGGCATTTTATTAATTTTTCGGTTTTTAATAATAAAACGGAAATATTATTTTAAGAATCTTAAATAACAGTCAAACTCGTAATAATGGCAATTTTCTTTGAAAAATTTGGAGAAGTTTTTAAGAAAATGGCTTTTCGGCACTACTGTTAATGTGAAAATTAAAGCTTTCACAGTAATTTTTTGTGATTTCGAAAAACTTCATTACAAGTCATTTGAAGCACTTACACTCACAAATTGCTGGAAATGTGCATATTAACGGTATGACATCTTTCAAAAAACTTACATTTGTGTAATTAAAAAATACCCCCTAATGAACATTAGTCATATTAAACAGTGCAATTAGCACTATCTGTTCGAAAAGTTTGAAGAAAAAATTTGGAGTTATTTTTGAGAAAACGGCGTTTGAGTGTTTCTAAAAATGCGGAATTTTGAGCTAGTATTCACAGAAAACAGTTGAGGTTTCCAGAAACTTTCCATGGCATTATTTAAAGCACATGTAGTCAGAGCCGTATCTAGGTATTCAGGCGCCCATGGCAAGCATAGAATTTGCGCCCCGCTCGGGTTACTTCAAATTAGAGTGGTTGTTATTTTTTTCAGCGGTTACACACTAAACAGCGCCCCTTGTGAGTGGCACCCATGGCACGTGCCAGTACGCAGACAGCCATACTGTAGATACGCCACTGCATGTACTCATAAATATAATACAGTGAACAAATCGCCACTAATGTAAATATCAACGACCTGAAAGACAAGTAAAAAAAGTACATTTTTGTAATTTTTGAAAAACAAAAGAATAGAGCAATAAGGCGTCTATGTCATCTCATAGAGTACTACATCTATCAAAAGTTTAAAGAAAATATTTGGAGCCGTTTTTGAGAAAATTTTGTTTTCGTAATTTTTTAAAATTGCACATGTTGCGCGAAAACTACTAAAATTTTCAAAACAATGTACATGGCCTTAATGAAAGAACTCACAATGGAAAACAATTTTGTTTGAAGGGAAAATCTCTATATTCTATTTTGTAGTTGTAGCATTTCGTCTAAAGAAATTCAAACTTTTACAATTTTCAAAAATTCAGAGTCAACCGTAAAAAATCGAAGTGTATTCTACTCTGTTCATACAAGAACTTTAAAGAAACAATTTGGAGCCATTTTTGAGAAAATTGTGAAAATGTCCGGGGGGCTTTATGTAACGTATCCCTAGATTTTGAAGAAAGTTTTTCAAAATCTCAAAGCTTCGACTGGAGCCAGATCGACAGGGGTTCAATTTGAAAAAAAAAAACTACGTATGGTTTCGGCACTAGTGGTGTTCACAGACGGACAGACGGACGGACGGACGGACGGACGGACAGACGGACGTTTTGCTTTCAATTGGTTTTTCGGATGTATCAAGGGCCCACAAAACAGGGATTCTGGCTACATCACGTATTAGGGAATATTTTTCTTAATTTAGCAACTGGATATATACATTTTTTCGTTATCACGGCCCGGCAATGAATTTTTTCTGCCGAAAATTCGCCGTTTTTTTTCGCAGCATTATATATATTTCCCTATATTACGTATATTACTCCGTATATACATTGTGATATACCAGAATAAGACAAATTTTATTTAACAATATTAGCTGTACATGGGGTGGATAAATGGGTATGCAATATGGCGGTATGCGGCCTTAGCAACGACAGCGCAGAGGTTGGCAAGGTCAACAAACTGTACACAGGCCTTGAAGAGGTCCGTATGCGGGCTAGATAGCTAAAGAAGATAAGATGTGGTTGGTTCAGAAACGAATGACTGACGGAGGTCGCGGCTACTTGAGTTCGTAAGAGACGCACGGGTTGGCTAGTGAAGAGTAGACAGTCTAATTTTGCCGCTGTGTTTTGAAAAAATACAATGAGGGACGCTTACCGAACCATAAAGGGTTAAAGAACGCATTGAACAGAACATTCTGACTCTGGGTGTCGTGGTGTAAAGATCGTTTGCGGACATTATATTAGGAAAGTGGGACTTGTATATTTTTTTGTGAGAGAAGTAATAGTTTTTTTCGGACTCTGAGAATTATTTGTCAGAAGTGAATTCGCGGAGGACTTGTACAGTTTTTCGGATATTGCAGTTGAACTTTAATGTTTTACATAACCAGTGGGAAAGATTAGGAACTGGGAGCATCGGATAAGAACCGATAAGTAGTTTATGCAGTGTGGACTGGACGTGTCAGCAGCAGCGCAAGACCGGAAGAAAGAAGCGAAACTTGGAACTAACAACGGTCAAGTGAGAAGCGACTACGGAGCGTCGGCAAGCAAAACGGTAAAGAAATACTGCAGTACAAAAGAGATAACGTATTTAAAAGGTCATGACCATAAAATTAATTGTTAAAACTTAAAGTTAAAATAAATTATTGAATTTTGTTCTTTGGAAATGATAGGAGTTTTCATTTGTCAATCATAATCTTTAATTAGTTGGAAGCATATAATTATTACATTTCAGATTCCACGCCATACTGTATAGTTGGCAGATCAGGTAATCGGCTATCGAGGCGATAGCGAGTATTTGTATCCGGACCCATCGACCCAAGCTAGCTGGATGTTTATACAATTTTGTTTAAATTAGATGGGAGAACTTTGGTAGTAATTAATGTAACCTGTTTCTGGCGCCCAAATCTTAATATAAATTTGGAACAGGCCATAATTACAACCACACTCTTGATGAGACGATGATAAAGGTATATTTCAACATATATGTACGGGAAAGTAAAAATGAAATGTAATAAACGTATATATACATATATGTACGGGAAAATAAATAATGTATGTAATAATAACAAATTAAATCTTCAAAAATTTTACTTCATCAATCGTGAATAGTCTGTAACATGATACATTACCTATCTGTTTATTAAAATAATACTGACAATTAAGGCAATTACAACATATCAACTGATACATTCCTAATGTTACTATACTATAATTACATTTTATTAATACGTTTCATGTTTCAACACTTCAGTGCGTGATTCTATTCTTTATCAAAAGAAACCTTGATCATTAACTACAAGGATGTGCGCAATGTCGTCCTTTTGTCTTTTCTTCCCAAGCACCTTCTGTTGTCCCTACCCTACAATAACGCTCTGATTGGAATTGTTTTTTGATTTTTTGTTTTTTTAATGTCGTGTGTAATTAAATTCTTTTCAGACAGTAAAATGTTTTTTTACAGGGCACAGATAGAATAGTATAATTTCCCAATTATACTTCATAAATTGAAATTGGATAAACATTTTTAAACGTGCTCAGAAAGAATATACAAAAGTGAAATGAATATTCGGGGGACGAACAAAGGTACTTATGATACTCTCCTACAGAGTAAACTTACTTACTTCACAAGACCAGTTCATTTCTGGCGAAAGAGTATGTAGTCAGAACACCAGTGGCGTAGCGTCAGGGGACGCTAAGATGCTGAGCATCCCCACGTGAAATATTAATCAAAGAAGACTAAATATTGTATTGATAATCTTCCAAGTGAGTGAAACACATTCAGCGAAACACGTTTTGTATTAATTTTGAAGTGATTTCCTATGATTGGATTCCGCGCGTTTATACAAGCTGGCCTCTGATTGCTTGGACGCTAAAATGCTTCTAGCATCTGCCGCGAGATTGCGACGAGCAAGGACGCATGCGCAGACGACGAGGTTCTCCCCTCCCCTCTTCACCCCTGCCTCAGGATTCTCGAGTCCCGAAAAGCTAGCATACGGATACGGGCAGCAACGGCTGGTGAGAAAGCACCGCGTGAGAAAGGCTTATGAGAGCAAGTTGCTCGTTTGTGCACGAGAGTGCAGCACACTTGAGGTTGTCAGAGAAATATTTTACTTTCTCACTCGTAATTCCGTGCTAGGTCATGAGCACAAGCAGTAGATATAGTGCTTGCCTACTAATTCTCAATTAATATCTAAGAAGTTGAATTCTGACTTTTATATATATATATATATATATATATATATATATATATAAAATTTTTTATTTATATATATATATATATATATATATATAAAATTTTATTTTGGTTCGAAATAAATCAATTCACAAGTGATCTCATTGTCAACCGCGAGTGAAAACTAAAGCGGAGCTATTTCATAATTTGCTCTCAAGAAGTACCCTGACGTAAATCTGTTGAAGTAGTGTAACATTTGTTTCAATAACTTAGACTCTAGATAACATTAAGAATCATAATGTCTTCAGTTCGCATTATTGTTGAGCATCCCCAGACACACGAGACACGCTACGCCACTGCAGAACACAATCACTATTTGCAATAATCCCATAGTGTAATATTTCAAGGTCTATAATCCAAACTCCTTCTGGACGTTGAGGCAAACTGCATATCATAAACATTAAAAAGCAAAGACATGTTCAATGGTGACAACCGTGAAGCTCAACCGACAAGTTCAATCGTCGACGCTACGTAAGGGAACAGTTGCAAGCACAATTACTAATAAGCTGTCCTGTCTGTCCTAAGGTTCGACAGCCCACTATGGGCCTTGGCGGACGAGCGGTGACCCACCCTCTGGGCCATAGGATATGGGTTCATGTGGTTAGTACTATGACATGCCTTCACCGTATACACTGGTCTTCATAAACTTAGTGTGGGCTTTCTCAACGTCACACAGCAATAGATACTAGGACATTTGTAAGGAAAGCGTATAGTTATTATTTACCCTATTAAAGGTCTTCTACTGGTGGCAGTGGCACGCGACGCGGCACCGTAGCATGCCACGAGCTTCTTTGAGCCACTAGCGTCGGGAAAGGGAACTATTACGAGTTGTAGTAACTCCGCCGTTTTACAACAGGGATGGCGTTGTCTCTGGTGGCGGGGTGATGAACTGCGTGGAGGGGCGATTTCGTCGTGGCACTTGTGCCACGGACTCCCTCTCGTAGCATCAGCCTTGACAACAATGATTTACCCGGCCGGGAATCAAACTCGAGGTTGCGCCGTGGAAAGTGAGCACGCTAACCAAAGAGCCACCTCGTGAGGCTATTAATAAGCAGAAAATGATAATTTTCTGAATTGATATTACATAATTTAAACTAATCTACGGTCTACATGCGGATTGTTGTATTAGTTTACAACATTGTTAATGAGGAATTTGTCTTATCTGGAGAACTCGCGATAGGGTCAATAGGTTTAAGTGAGGGGTGCGGCCAAGTTGGCGTAGTGTAGGCGTGTAGGCGTATGCCATTGATGCTACCTCTGCAGTAGGTGAATAGGCTTCTAGTCTCGACGATGGCAGACTTTCGACTCTAGCTACATAGGTAGGGCGATTTCAGCAATCTGTAAGAGAATTCCAGCGACGGGTTGCTCTGATTGGTAGTTTTCGTGGTTTCTGCGATCATTTATCAAGCTAATGCAGGAGCAGTACTTTAAAAATGGGGCACAGCCAATGCCCTCTTCATCTTCCTTGTCCTATTCCCATTCCTTCATTCAACTTACTAACTGCACTACAGTAGCACACAGTCGGGCACACAGATGGGAGCTCAGAGCTTCTCCTGGTAGAGGCGGCGCCCCGCTGGGGTGAGATACCTGGAGAGGAAATTCGACTTGTAAGTGTAAGTGTAGGGAAAGTGTGAGTGTGACACCCATGACAACCATCTCCAGGGGCGTAGCGTCCATAGACGCGCTGGAAGCGCCGCTTCCCTTACGAATTTCCATCACAAATTTTTACATTTTAAATGTATTAGTATCCGCTTATCAAACTCGATGAAATATTGGAATATCTTTAGTTTCTACTTTGCCGGGCTTTCATGGTCTCTAGTTTTTCACGCACTTCTTCGTATTTCCCTCGCCCTGAAGATTGTCAGAGGAGGCTATTATAGTTCGAATAGGGCGGGCGGCGCGTGAAATATTGTGTACCCTGTGCGAGGCTACAAGAAGCGCAACCCTCAGGAGACCTCCATGGTTCAGATGGAATAGTGATTTTGCTTGTTAAGAACTGTGATTGAAACGTGACTACTGAACTGTGAATAAAGCGTGAACCGGGCATCAAGGCACGTGTAAGTATCAGCGTTCATAGACAACTCCTTTTTTAAAAATTTTGGAGATTCCTTCGTAACTGTTCGAACGTGTTCCTTGCATAGGTTATTGTAGGCAGACGGACGCGCTACGGGCCGGCGCTTCCAGAGCATTATGGAAGGGGCTGCGGCTGCAACCCGTGCCGGGCATTCGAACGGTGATGGAGCATCGCCGTCTTTATGTGGATGTGCAATTGAACATTTTAAACAAAATACATTTTCAAGCCTTTCTTTTGAGGAAAAATCAAAAATTATTGCGACTGGAAAACCTACACCAGAACTTCATATTGAGTGTCATTCGAAAGGGAAGAAGAATTTCATACATTTTCGTGCACAAATCGACGAGAATGTTCCGTGGATAAGTGGGTGCAGAAACACAAATAAATTATTCTGTTGGCCATGTTTATTGTTTTCTAAAGAGAAATCCGTGTGGACGCAAGGAGGATTCGATGATCTTCACAATATTCACAAAGCACAGGCTCGCCATGAAACTTCAGTTTCTCATATCCTATCCCTAAAAAATTTCAAACTGTTTGGAAAACAAAGAATTGAATGCAGTCTCAGTGAGTAGTTTCGGTTGTCTGTACAACGTCACAACGTAGAAGTTTCAAAGAACAGAGATATGTTGACTCATATAATCAGAGTTGTTTGTCTTTTAGGAAAACTAGGATTGGCGTTTCGCGGACACAATGAAATTGTCGAGTCTCATAATCGAGGCAACTACATTGAAATTCTTAAATTTTTGGGTAATTATAATACTGAACTTTTAGCTGTTATTGAAAGCAACAATGTGTTTCGTGGAACATCTCCTGACGTCCAGAATGACATTATTGCTGCAGTTGCGGAAGTTATGCACAGAGAAATTGAAAAGGAGATTTCTGAGGCTCAGTTTGTGGCATTAATATTTGATGAAACGACTGATGTGACCATGAAATCGCAACTCACAAGCGTGTTGCGGTATGTTTCAAAGAATGGCGTTCAAGAAAGATTCTTGCATTTCACTGACTGCAGCAAAGACAGATCCGCATCTGGATTATTAGAACATGCAAAAGGAGTTATCACGTACAAGTGCAACACAAAAGTAATAGCGCAAACGTATGACGGCGCAGCACTTATGGCAGGGGAACATGCTGGACTTCAGGCCAAATTAAAGATGATTTGTAAAGAAGCAATATTTGTGCATTGTTATGCTCACAAATTAAATTTAGTCTTAGGACAATCTGCTAGCTGTATTAAAGAAGTGCGAATATTTTTCGCCTCTTTATCAGGATTAGGGGCATTCTTTTCTAAATCTACTAGGCGGATTGAAGCTTTAGACACTGTAGTGAAAAAGCGATTGCCATCAGCTGCACCAACACGTTGGAATGTCACCAGCAGGCTTGTACTGACTGTGAAAAATCATACGAGTGATCTTCAGGAATTATTTGCTTCAGTAACAGAAAATTCAAGTGACTGGGATGCTGAAACTCTGTGCTCTGCTCGTGGCTATTTTAATCTTTTGAAAGACTTTGACTTTATTTTTTTCTTAACTTTGTTTTCATGTATTTTTCCTCATTCTGGCTCATTATTTAAAATTTTACAAAATAAGTCCAATGATATTATGTACTGCATGAAAAAAAAATAGAAGATTTTGGGATATATCTGAAGCAGTTTCGAGACACTTTTGAATGCTTTTGGCAAGGTTGCAACAGAGAAAGAAGCGAATTTCAGTGCATCAAGCGAGCCAGAGTAGAAAATACAGAGAATGAAAAGAATGTGTAGAAGAGATTGTTTATAGAAGTTAAAGACAACTTAATACGTCATTTATCTGATAGATTTTCTGATACTTCTAAACTGAAATTCCTAAGCCTTCTTAACCCAGATATCTAAGTTATCAGTCGTCATTCCCCAGTGAAGCTTTCAATTGTCTAATGGATGTTTATGGAAGGCATTTTGACTCTGCGCGATTGAAAAGTGAGCTCACGGCCATTTATTTTGATAATGAGTTCCACAAGAGTGTCAGTAAATTAAATGATTATATCAAGCACTATGAACTCGCAGATGTCTTTCCCCAAACATACATACTGACCGCTTTGATTCTCACTATACCTGCTACAAGTGCGTCGGCGGAGAGGTCATTTTCTGCTCTCCGGAGAGTAAAAAACTATCTTCGAAATTCACAAAGCGATGAAAGACTTTCTCGTTTGTCCTTACTGAATATCGAGAGTCAGCTTTTAGATTCCATGATGACAAAGCCATCGTTTTTTAATGATGTCATTGATGTATATGCCCGTAAACCAACAAGAATTGCACTTAATTTTAAAATGTAATTGTTAAAAATAAAAGTTAATACATTATAATATCACTTTGATTTTTCCTTATGAAACCTTCCAATATGACTCCTTTAAATTTAGAAACGTAAAAAGAGGTATATAAAGGAGCAAAATTCTCCTGCGTCATTATTTAGGGATATTTTGTTGAGTCGATTAAATTTGAGATTTATACAGTATGCTTGGACTTTCTCATCTAATATAAAGACGATGTTGAGGGAAAGTGTATCAAGTAATAAGGAATAGAAAAGCACGTACTCTTTAGTGAGAAAATTAGCATTGAGGTTTCCAGATTGTCCTGTTAGTAGGACTGACTGCAGTGTGATGGCTATGTACCGGTCGAATTTTACTAGCGCAACACATAAGGGAAGATCTATGTTTATTTGATAAAATTTTTTTAACCAAAACAGATCATTCTAGATTCCGGATGAAACATCTCTCCTGAATGTAATTTCGTTCTATTCTCTAGATAGAGAAATATTTCTGTGTATTTCTTGTTTCGCTTATCGACGAGTAAAACTAAAACATTTCCAAGTACTGAAAGAAAGATATTTACTTTCTGATAACAATACTGAGAATAAAAATTCTTTTATCAAGAAATGTCCCATGAAAAGTTCCATTAACAAGGTACTTTTAATTAAATAGTTTCCTCGAACCATCCGTAAACGACGTAGGTTGAATCCAGAATATGCCGCTTCCCCTCTTAAAAAATCCACGCTACGCCCCTGACCATCTCCACCTTCCATCCGCTGCTGGCAGCGCAAGCGCCAGGCCGGCTGCCTCTGAGCAACGGCGAGGGCGGGAGCCCGCGTGTGCCTTTGGAGAAACCGCGGCCTCCTTCCCGCGCAGCCGACCGCGTCGCCCTCTCCCCCTTCTGCGCCCCGCCCACTCACGCCCAGGGAGACCCCGCCGCGGCGGCCAGAGCCCGTGAACGCTCTCCAACGCCATCTACGAGATCCTGCGCGCACTCGCCCGTTGATCAACTACGTTCGCATTTTTACTTTCTTGCTACCACTTACGCTTAAAGTTATGTAATGCTGCGCGAAAAACGGCGAGTTTTCGGCAGAAAAACTCTTTATTACACGGCCCCTGGTAAAGAAAAGTGGATAAATTTAGAAAAAAAAATCTTCTATCACAAGGTGAAGCCAGAATCCATGTTTTGTGGGTCCTAGATGCCGAAAAATCGATTGGGCCCAAAACGTCTGTCCGTCTGTCAGTGAACAACGCTAGCGGCTAAACCGTTCAGCCGATTTTCTACAAAACGTATATTCCTCAATCGATCTGGCTGATGTCGCGACCCCTTGAGTTTGAAATCGATATTTTAATTTTGTGGTATTTTACATGCAGCCCCTGGGACATTTTAGGAATTGTACAGCACTGCCGATATGTAGTGTTATACTATAGCCTTCCAAACATCCAGTAACCTTATGGAACTTTGATTGCAAAATTGAACCTCTGGCACAAGTTCAAGACAGTCCCCAATACTGTTAATCGATTTTGATTGGAATGTAAAGTCTTACAGCTTCCAAGTGTACGCAGATGGAAATGACTTAAGTCTGAGTTAAAAATCTAGATAGCGAAAGTACCGTTCATCGACCATAAAATGGGTAACGGTCAAATTCGAAGTGCCGTCGTTTTTGGGCCATTCTGGCACACTGTACGGACGATACAGCCATCTGGTTCTTTCATAGTAACTAATTACAAAGAACACTCGGAACCAACTGCCAACTGACTGAGAAGCCGGAATAGCTAGATTTCCGCAATCATGATCTCTATTTTGAACGTTCTCTATGATACGCGTGTTTATCCGAATGCTTGATTGTATTGGCGTAGAAGGCACAGGGGGCGGGATGTCTCCATCGCGTCCGTCATGCAAGCCATTCGATCGTCTACAAGAATATATCAATCTAAAATAATATCATACAATATGACATAAACAGTTCAACACATATAATAAATTAGTGCTTTGAAAAGGAAATTTGGAAATATTTAATTCTGATTTCTTGCACAAAAATAATTGAATATCCCCTCTTTAACGCAAAACAACTTACGTACGTGATGAATTTACGGATCCGAGACGAAGAAATGAAGTGTGCGAAGGCGGCTGCAGATCGGAAAAATTATTGGGAGTTGGACAGTTTTGGCGAAGTAATAGTGTTCAAATATCAGTGTTTACGAAATTTAAGTTTTTTTGCAATAATTAAACTAGTATTCAGTATAATTTTGCATCGCTTGTCAAAATTGTTAGTTTGCAATATTCACTCAAAGACATTTGAGGCCACTTCCTCCGTGCAGCGCACGGGTTGCGGAAATTGTTTTATAATTGTTAATTGTTGAAAAATTGTTAATTTGCAGTTGTTCGGTTCTGGAATATAGGGACCCCTTGCCCTCTTCAGAACTGCAAATTTGGAAATTGTTCATAATTTACAATTTTGCGAAATGATTTTATTGTCTTTTCTAACTGCCTTTGAAGGAGAATGCAAATTCCTCAATCCAATCGGCGCTACCGCCTTTCGTTTTCGAGATATGTAATTGTTTCTAAGAATTTAGCATGTCATGACAACTCCCATTTCTTGGAAGTCAGTGGCAGTTCTCTCACAAATCTATCCTTCAAGCTGTTTCGCCATGCAACTGCATGAGCGACACTCTTTTCTCATGCGACCCTGCCACCAGAATGGTATTTGAAACTAACCTTCAGAACGCAGTCGATTGCTTTGCGGAATGGAAACATGGGTTGTTACAAATGTTCTCTAAATGACGTAAATGCCAAGAAGGTCATCTTATGAGAACACACAAATTCTCTGAGCATATGAATGAATCAGTCATTCAAACAGCGGATCCACTACCTTATAATAGTATGAACTCCACGAATTTCGTTTAATTAATTGTGTTATTTTAATGCAGCCGTGTTCAACCCATGCAGAAAAGCAAACATTAAAGGTATCATTTAAACTAAATATAACCATTGTTAGGATGATTAATTTCCGAATAATTGAACGACCAGTATCTTACGTTCTCTAACCATTTGACTTGAAACACCGGATAGAGGAAGCGGAGAATGTGATAAAAGGAAATAATATTCTATTATTTGATGTCGACTTTTGGGAAAATGCATAACCTACTCGTTGGGCCGAATTTGATTCTCATAACAAAATTGTGGCTGTCACTTCGCGCATAAGATCTTTACAATCTATTCAAATTCTGCTCCAATTGTTTTAATTGTTACCTAAATTTTAGTAAAATGCTTTTGCAATATGATTATGTTCGATAATTAGTAAATCCTCTCGAATCGAAAATCTGATTTGATTTTTTGTGATCCTCCACCTACACCACCAAATTCCAACCATATTTTTAATGAAATCTATTCTTCAACTTAGATTTTCTATTTTATAGTTTATAGTTTTTCAGAATATTTATATTTTCCGTAATTTTGAATATTTCGAGCAAAGCTATGTTTCATTCGAATGTTACTATGTTTTGTAGTTCTTGTGTAATATTGTCTCCCCCTCTAAATTGAAAAACTAGTGGTGGACATACTCTCCTCTCTCGATTTCTTTATAACAATTACGTAATATAAAAATTCAAGTTAACCCCCAGCAAAAATTTCACAAATTCCAACTGGATTGCATATATTGTCGCGGCAATTGATGGTAGTCCCATCTCTTAATTAAAATCGCGGCATTGATCCAAAAACGTCGTTTTGAGTGTTTAGCACCCGCGAAATCACTCTTCGAACTGAGATTTGAATTTGAGAGCATAGGTTTCGAGATTTCATTACATAATCCAGCTGGTGATTTACTACAAGTAGTCTCACCAACTCTTGGCCACCCCTATAACTCTTAAACGACTTCCGATATCAAAATACAGTTTTCGCTCAACAATGTTGAGTCATGGAGCAAGTGAAATGTGTACAGATATTGTTTGAAAGACTTTTAGTTTTGGAGAAATTAAATCAACTTTGTTTTTTTTTAAATCGACCATATATTTTTCTTACTAGCAATAGATAAATCATAAAAGGGGAATGCAAATGATGTAACATATTTGATAGTATTTTGGTGTATAAATAATACTTTCTGACAAGAGATTATAATGAAACTTGCACTTTTTGCTGTAGCAGCCGTCGCTATTGTCCACTTTTGGGAAGGCACTTCGCGGCCTCTCCTCGAAAAGAGCGGCGCCGGGAATGCAACCTTCCTGAATGGCAACAGTTGCAAGAATTGACACAGAAATCTCGTGCATTTAATTTAAAATCATTTGTCAGAAAGTATAATTTTGTGCTCAAAATACTATTAAAACAATAACATGTTACGTCATTGCACTCGTCTACTTATGATCTACCTCTCGCTACTGAGAAAAAAAGCATGGTTCCATTTAAAAAATGAAAGATGATTAATTTTCTCGAAAACCTCAAACTTTTTCGGACAATATCCTTACGGTACATTACGTTCCCCATGATTCGCATTGTTGGGCGAAACTACATTTCTATATCGGGAACCGTTTAGAAGTAGCGGGAGGCCCATAGTTGGTGGGGACTGCCTGTATGCCAAACCTCGCAAGTGTTTGGAGCGTTTTTCGTTGTCACATAAAAAGAAAAGTGGTTGCAACAGATGTCACAGAGTTTTCTCGTACTAGATCTCTTCTGATTTCTTTAATCTAGACTAGTTTTTTGGATTTACATCACCTAATTTCCAGCTGTCTCCATGGCTGACATTATTTTTATTTAACATTTTCAATTTTTCAGCCATTTAAAATAGAAAAATGTGATATTAAGAATATTACATAAGTTAAACCTAATCCTATATCATAATTTTCGATTAAAATTTTGATCCGTTTTTGAGAAAAATTTTGAAATGTTCGGAGGCTTCATGTAAAGTACCCCCAAAAATTAATGAATGCTTTTTCCAAATCGCAGGGCAACGCAAGCCAAATGGACAGGGGTTTCTTCATTTGGAAAATCCTACGCATGCTTAGTGGCGCTAGTGTGTTTCACATACACCGGACAGACGGACGTTTTGCCGTCAATTGGTTTTTCAGTATCAAGGACCCACAACACATGTATTCTGGATAAACTACGTGTTTAGAGGATTTTTTCTTAATTTAGCTCAGGATTTATCCACTTTTTCGTGATCGTGGCTAAAAAATGACTTTTTTTCCAGAAAATCCGCCGTTTCCCTCGTGCAGCAATACATAACTTTCCCTACACTGCATATATAATTTGTAAGATACGTACTATACTGGAAATTAAAAATAATAAAAAAAGGAGAAAAGAAATAACATAGTGATGAAAAGGAAAAAGGATTCACGACAGGAAACCCAGCCCTACAAAGAGAAAAAACAAAAACATCCTGGAAACCGTAGTTTTGGGAATATAAAACTTTGTTGATGCTTCTTTATTGGAGAAAGTAAACAGGAAGAAAATGAGATAAAATGTCCAATCACGAGAACAAGAAAATAATTCAAAAGATCAAGACACTTATATAGACATGTTCTCACAAAGACAGGAAGAGTGTCTATTCGCCTCTGGCAAGTAGCATACAAGAAAGAGGAGAGGGGGAACACATGAAGATCGGCTATAAAAAATATAATAATTTAAAATGGGAGTATTGGGG
>JAHLJT010004567.1:82237554-82458580 GCA_031308135.1 Acheta domesticus
AAAAACAACCGATAGAACAATATGGCTTTTATGTCATCGGATAGAGTACATTTACCGCTATCCTACCAGAAGTTTATAGAAAAAATTTGGAGCCGTTATTGAGAAAATCTTGTTTTGTAATTTTTGAAATTGCACATATTGCACATATTGCACGCAATATTGCGCGAAAAATACTAAAATTTTCAAAAAATGTAGATGACCTTAAAGAAAGAACTCACTATGAAGAAAAAAAATTATTTGCAGGAAAAATCTCTATCTTCAATTTTGTAGTTCCAGAAAGACGCCGTACAAATTTTAAACTTTTGCAATTTTCAAAAATTCAGAGTTATCCGTGAAAATCGGACCTATGCATTGTAAATAACTGTATTTTACTCTATTCATACAATAAATTTAAAGAAAAAATTTGGAGCCGTTTTCGAGGAAATTTTGAAAATCTCCGGATGGCTTCATATAAAGTACCCCGAAATTTTGAAGAATCTTTTTCAAAATCTCAAAGCTTCGACTAGAATCAGATCGACTGGGGAATATCCATTTTGGAAGAAATCGTACGTATAGTTTTAGGCGCTAGCAGTGTTCACAGACGGACAGACAGACGGACGGACAGACGGACGTTTTCCTTTCAATTGGTTTTTCGGTATCAAGGACCCAGAAAGGAGGGTTTCTGGCTACAGCACGTGTTAGGGATATTTTTCCTTAATTTAGCAAGTGGTTTTATCCACTTTTTCCTTTCACTGCCGGCAATTAATTTTTTTCCGCCGAAAATTGGCCATTTTTTCGCGCAGCATTACATAACTTTCCCATACTATGTATATCATTCCGTGTATATGTACGTATACGGGAAAGTAAAAAATTAAATGTCTCTTACAATATAACATGATATAAGTATTATTCATCTGTAAATGTATAATGAACAGTTCATTATCGTGGCACACTCCGTACTTCTATTTCAAGCATTTTCTAACAACCCATGCGTCGTGCGATCTCTCTCTCTCTCTCTCTCGTCACTTACCGCAGGCACATACACCCGCTGGCACCTCACAGAGTAGGCACGCCAGGACACTGCCTTGCTTTGTATCGTATTCTGAGAAAATGCCTTTAGTGAGTGTAGAACAGTAGCATGCTGAATCAATACCCGACGCATGCGTATGGTGCACAGGCCAGGGCATTTTCTCGCTGCCTGCCCACACGGAAAACTCCGATTTCCACTCACCAAGCTGCGTAGCGTGTGTTTACTGTTTGTTGACGATTTAACAAGTAGAGAAATTGATTATTATTTAGGAAGTATTTTTTTTTTTACTTTCCGTATATTGAATTGAATTGCCTTATTTTACGTGGCGAAACGCAGGCCATGAGGCCATGAGGTCTGCTCTTCCGTCTGACCACGCAAATTTTGCTACACTCACTTTACGTATACGTATACGTTTAAGAAGGTTTTACTGATGCGACGAAACCGGCGATTTGAATTTATCTCAGAGGCTTCATTTAGGTTTGAGGATCTACTAACATGGGAGAGCCGGATTTACTTCCCTTGGTAAGGCGTACGAAGGATTTTTTCGCCCCTAAAAATCCACGGCTTAGATCGTGTTTGAACCCGCGAACTTGGGTATAGCAGTCGGTTACGCTAAGCGATACACCATCGCCGCCGATAGAGTATACGTAGTATAACGAAAGTTATGTAATGCTGCGGTAAATCGATTTCGAGATTTCAACGGAAATACACGTTTTGGGGTCCCCTGATACCGAAAAAGTAGGTCTTTTCAAAACATCCGTCCGTCCGTCCGTCTGTCTGTCCGTCAGTCTGTGAACAACACTAGCGCCTAAACCGTACGTGTGATTTCTTCCAAAATGAATATTCCCGGTCGATCTGGGTGCACATGATGTGCCGCGGTTTGAAAAATGTTCTTCAAAATTTGGGGGTACTGTACATAAAGTCCCACAGACATTTTCAAAATTTTCTCAAAAACGGCTCCAAATCTACACTTATAAGGTAGAGTAAAATACACTTCTTAAGTGGCACAGGTTCCATTTTCACGGTTAACTCTGAATTTTCGAAAATTGCAAAAGTTTGAATTTTTTTCAGCGTTTTTCTAGAACTACAAAATAGAAGATAGAGATTTTTTCTTCAATTAAAATTCCTTGTCCAAAGTAAGTTCTTTCATTGAGGTCATGTACATTTTTTGGAAAATTTTAGTAGTTTTTGCGCAATATTGCTCGCAATATTTGAAATTTTAAAAAATTACAAAAACCGGATTTTCGCAAAAACAGCTCGAAATTTTTTCTTTAAACTTTTGTAGATATAGCGCTATATGTTCTCTCTGAGATGACATTAACGCCATATTGCTCTATTCTTTTGTTTTTTCAAAAATTGCAAAATGTAATTTTTTTACTTGTCTCTCACGTCGTTAATATTTACATTAGCGGCGACTTGTTCACATTATTATATTAATGAGTACATGTGCTTTAAATAATATCAAATAAAGTTTCTCGAATATTGAATAGTTTTCTGTGAAATCTAGCTCAAAATTCCGTATTTTCAGAAACGCTCAAACGCCATTTTCTCAAAAATGGCTTCAAATTTTTTGTTCAATCTTTTCGAAAGGATAGTGCTAATTGCACTTTTTAATATGGTGTAAAGTTAATTTTGGGATATTTTTTTGTTTTTACAAAAATTACACAAATGTAATTTTCTTTAAATGTCCCTCATACCGTTAAAAAGCACTTTTCCAGCAATTTGTAAACACTATTGAATTTGTAAGTGTAAGTGCTTCAAATGACTTCAATTGAAGTTTTTCGAAAACTCAAAACTTTTCTGTGAAAAGGGCGTCAAATTTCGCATTTACAGTAGCGCTGAACGTCATTTTCTTGAAAACGGCTCCAAATTTTTCGACGAAATTGCCGTTTAGGGCAAGGTTTAACTGTTTTTTAATATTCTTAAAATAATAGTTTTGTTTTACCATTGAGAAAACGAAAAATTAATAAAAAGTCCGAATAGCTAGCCGAGACCAAACGAAACAGAAACCAGTACGGGAAAGTCTGTGCCATTCTGTAGCACCACTAGTTCATTTTCAATTAGTATTGTACATATTATTAGTGTTACTTGTTTTTTTATATTTAAATCAGATTTCGGTTAATATTACGACAGATACAGTGAAGGAACTACACTCTTTCTCATCTTAACGACGTAGAAAAAAGACAAATTTGAGACTATGGTCGACCTTTTCTTATGTTGAGTACGCTTGTGTATCGCGCTGGCAAGAAAAAATAAAGAAATTCAATACTTCGTGCCATGATTCACACAAATGGCTAATATGTGGTACAGTTAAAGCTAAGCTTTATTCTTGGCCATGTCTTTTTTTTTTGTCAATTAAGGAGAGTACTTGGAATAGAGATGGATATTTTGACACGGAAATTTATCAAAAGCTGTACAAAAGCATGAAATATCAAAAGATCATTTATATAATTCAGTAAATAGTAAGCGTCTGAAAAAAATTGAATCCGATTTCTTAATTATTGTCGGATCAACGCATACTCGTAAAACTTCTTTAGAATCTGAATGTCTTGAAATCACGTCTGTGCGTGCTTAATGGGAATAATACATTGGAATATAATGATATCAGTGAGAAAATTTGTTTGCATAAATTGAATAAAATTTCCAGAGAACTTGGATTGAGATGGGGCACGCTCCCTTCCCGGGATCCGCCGCTGTTCAGTCATCTATTTTGCATACCTTGAACATTTGATCACGAGCCACTGTCTGTACTACGTTTAGCCAACAAAAAACTATTGGGAATGCGCGATATACCAAGACGTTTCTTCCTTTTAGCTAGCGATCACAGTGGAGCCTAAATTGGCCAAAATTTTCGTCGGCCGAAGTCTGACGGACAAAACCAAACTAAATATCTTCGTCCAACAGCCGATGTTTTCGGATGCCGTCGGAAGAGGTTGTTCAAGTTCACTTCGACAGTTTCCGCTTAAAAAACACATGTGACCATTTCCGTTTGCCAACAAATTTCGGCCAAAATTGGCTCCATTGTAAGTAGCATTAGTTGTTACTCAACAACTACTCATTAAAAAAAGTGCACGGCACCATTTAACAATCTGAAATTGAGGGGGAAAAATGCACTGAGAAAATAAATCTTTGGGTTTAATTAGGATAGATTCAAAATAAATTTGAGCTTAGCAATTTTCAACATTTTATAGATTTTAATAAAAATTGGTATTATACAATTTGATAAATAATTTCGTTCCAGTAAAAATTAAATTGAAGATCGCAACCATTTTTCAGAAAATTTTGAAAAGGGCTTCATGTAAAGAATCCGTAAAAATTGAAAATATCTTGTTTATCTCTGAAATCAACAGGCACAACTACATTTCACTCTTGACATATTTTCGACGATTGAGCTCAAAATCTTCTAATCTGACCCAGTTATGTGTGACACATACTTCCATCCATCGATACAGAATCCCTATTTCCGGATAGAAAATTGCGTGTAGATCATCGCCACTCGAATCAATCTTAACCAACTTCGGAATAACACAGATTGACTTTAGTCCTGACGTGTGTGTGAAGTTGCAAGTCAAAAGAACTTTAAATACGAATTTTATAACCGAAAATACGAAACCCATATTTCACAATACTTTTCCTCGTTATACGAATAGAATATGAAGGGAAAATAAAAATATAAAAGCTAAAATTTGTATTATAATATTATCATAATTGTGAAAAATTTAAATGAAGACATTTTATTAAAGTATGGTTTGTGAAAAACCCATTTTCTTGTAATAGTATTTTTTAAATCAATGATTTACAGTATTTAGATACTAATATAGTAGAAATTACAATAGAAACAATCTAGTTAATTGGTGCTATTTGAACTAAATCTGATTTGAATAATTGTATAAAGTGCACGTATTAAGAAGAGGAATAAATAAACTTCGAGGTACTATCAAGGCATCAAAGTCATTCAAGTTAGAGTTCTCACGATTCCACAGAGCTAAATTTCGGTGAAACAACATTGGATCTGGTCACTTAAAGCAAACCCAAATAGTACGCTCATTAGAAATTTTGTGACAAGTGCCGTATACAGCGATAATTTAGAGAAAAGCAGAAGCGTAACTTCATTTCGCAACTATCATAATGCGAAGAATTTAACTTTCAATAAATTTTCTTTTGTGATGTAGAAAATATTTTCTCATTAAAGTTTAATTACTTTTTACCTAATTCAATTGCCTAATGAACTGCAATAAACGTCATTACGAGATTCTCTTTCTTCCCCGACATCTGGCAGCAGGGTTTCCAGAAAAGTCAAAAATATACATTTTTGCTCGCTCTCAAGGAATTCAAGGGACAGGAACTACTTCCGGACAAAGGTGGACCGATCAAATGATCCAATTAAACGAAACAAAATTTACATTTCAAATATGATTTATTTTTATTTCTGAGGATTCTATTGAAATACGTGACAGGTCAGAATACTCAGTGGTTTATATAAACGGAATTTACTCCAGTCTTCTAATCTTGAGAGACAGAACTGGAAGGAGCCGTCATGAAAAAGACATCCCGACGCTACCTGAATTCAGGCACCTTCGAAGTAGACTGTCCGTAATGTCCATTACCGAACTGCATTGTGCACACTATGTGAATGCCAAAAGTGTGTCATTCAAGAAAGAAGAAAGGGATAACAACAGTATTCTTCAACGTCGACCTTTCATCCACAAAGCAAAAGTTAGTTGCTGACATATACTTTGTGAAATAATTTAAGACTTCCTCATTTTTTCTTATAATGTAATTCACTTTATACAAAACTCCCTTTACTCCCAATTTAATTTTTATTAAATGATATGAAGACCTCAGGTCAATAACATGCAATGCCACTATACGTAAGTTTTAGGAAAACGGCAAGTAAAGGTTTAGACATCGCATTCCACACATAGAGATAAAGAAAATTAATTTATGACTTGCACTGCCATCTTGCGGCAAATATTTAAAGTAAAAATTCAACATCTAGATGCATCGATGGGACGTCGAAATATACTAATATCTCAGTTTCACCAGAAATGGGGCATAGCATGTCATTGCCCCATGGTCTTCATTTATTTACCGTACTGTACGTGTTCTTTGAAGGCCAATTTATAACCGAATAAGAAGTGGATTTCACAACCAGAAGTGCTTTGCAACCATCTCCTGTAAGTAAACATGTTTGATTTTTCAAACAATAAAATGCATTATCAAAATAAGCAAGTAGAAAAAATGATAATGTGGAAAAAGTAGTTCTACAGATGGTGAGGCTCCTTTTGCACCAACAGCGATGTTGTCGTCAATATTAAACAAAGCAAAAATGTAATTTTGTTTAAAACTGTTTTAAGAACAACTTGGCTTCTTTCTCTCCAGAAACATATCCCAAGACCAAATTTTTCATGCACCAGAGATTTCTAAGGCACCGATTATAACTATTCTTTTCATTTGTAAATTGTGGGTTACCATGTTATTGCCCACAACCTTTCAATTGGCTGCCACGCAAAAAGAGAAAACAAATGTAGTAGTGGACCGTAGGTAGAAAGGAAAACCACGGCAAATAACACCGCTCTCAGGAAAGAATAATCACTTCAACGCATCTTGGATATGTGTTTTGTTTCATGAAACGGAGTTCTTTGTTCTCACTGTGTTAGCATATTTTTCATTATAATTAATCAGAATTTATTTCAAAGCTTAATGAAAAACCTGGAATTGCGATATTTATTTTCTTTGTTTCTCAGAGCTGTTTAGTCTCTAATTTGATCGGACTGGGTTTCTGATTTCGTATTGTCACTGCACCATCTCTAGACATTGTTATAGATTCAAGCGTTGAAGGGGCAAATTAAGTCATTGAAAACAATGCAATATATCAAGAGTTAAATTTGTTTACTTTTCTATAAATGAATTTTAAAGTGAACTTGTGGTGCTACAGAATGACAGAGGCTTTCCCGTATTATTTTTCTATTTCCTTTGGTCTCGTCTAGCTATTGCTCGGACTTGACACATACTCTTGTCAGCTGCCATCTAACGCAGCCGAAGCTGCATTTTTTGGCATTTTATTAATTTTTCGGTTTTTAATAATAAAACGGAAATATTATTTTAAGAATCTTAAATAACAGTCAAACTCGTAATAATGGCAATTTTCTTTGAAAAAATTTGGAGAAGTTTTTAAGAAAATGGCTTTTCGGCACTACTGTTAATGTGAAAATTAAAGCTTTCACAGTAATTTTTTGTGATTTCGAAAAACTTCATTACAAGTCATTTGAAGCACTTACACTCACAAATTGCTGGAAATGTGCATATTAACGGTATGACATCTTTCAAAAAACTTACATTTGTGTAATTAAAAAATACCCCCTAATGAACATTAGTCATATTAAACAGTGCAATTAGCACTATCTGTTCGAAAAGTTTGAAGAAAAAATTTGGAGTTATTTTTGAGAAAACGGCGTTTGAGTGTTTCTAAAAATGCGGAATTTTGAGCTAGTATTCACAGAAAACAGTTGAGGTTTCCAGAAACTTTCCATGGCATTATTTAAAGCACATGTAGTCAGAGGCGTATCTAGGTATTCAGGCGCCCATGGCAAGCATAGAATTTGCGCCCCGCTCGGGTTACTTCAAATTAGAGTGGTTGGTTATTTTTTTCAGCGGTTACACACTAAACAGCGCCCCTTGTGAGTGGCACCCATGGCACGTGCCAGTACGCAGACAGCCATACTGTAGATACGCCACTGCATGTACTCATAAATATAATACAGTGAACAAATCGCCACTAATGTAAATATCAACGACCTGAAAGACAAGTAAAAAAAGTACATTTTTGTAATTTTTGAAAAACAAAAGAATAGAGCAATAAGGCGTCTATGTCATCTCATAGAGTACTACATCTATCAAAAGTTTAAAGAAAATATTTGGAGCCGTTTTTGAGAAAATCTTGTTTTCCGTAATTTTTTAAAATTGCACATGTTGCGCGAAAACTACTAAAATTTTCAAAACAATGTACATGGCCTTAATGAAAGAACTCACAATGGAAAACAATTTTTGTTTGAAGGGAAAATCTCTATATTCTATTTTGTAGTTGTAGCATTTCGTCTAAAGAAATTCAAATTTTTACAATTTTCAAAATTCAGAGGCAACCGTAAAAAATCGAAGTGTATTCTACTCTGTTCATACAAGAACTTTAAAGAAACAATTTGGAGCCATTTTTGAGAAAATTGTGAAAATGTCCGGGGGGCTTATGTAACGTATCCCTAGATTTTGAAGAAAGTTTTTCAAAATCTCAAAGCTTCGACTGGAGCCAGATCGACAGGGGTTCATTGACATAAAAAAAACAACTACGTATGGTTTCGGCACTAGTGGTGTTCACAGACGGACAGACGGACGGACGGACGGACAGACAGACGGACGTTTTTGCTTTCAATTGGTTTTTCGGATGTATCAAGGACCCACAAAACAGGGATTCTGGCTACATCACGTATTAGGGAATATTTTTCTTAATTTAGCAACTGGATATATACATTTTTTCGTTATCACGGCCGGCAATGAATTTTTCTGCCGAAAATTCGCCGTTTTTTTTCGCAAGCATTATATATATTTCCCTATATTACGTATATTACTCCGTATATACATTGTGATATACCAGAATAAGACAAATTTTATTTAACAATATTAGCTGTACATGGGGTGGATAAATGGGTATGCAATATGGCGGTATGCGGCCTTAGCAACGACAGCGCAGAGGTTGGCAAGGTCAACAAACTGTACACAGGCCTTGAAGAGGTCCGTATACGGGCTAGATAGCTAAAGAAGATAAGATGTGGTTGGTTCAGAAACGAATGACTGACGGAGGTCGCGGCTACTTGAGTTCGTAAGAGACGCACGGGTTGACTAGTGAACAGTAGACAGTCTAATTTGCCGCTGTGTTTTGAAAAAATACAATGAGGGACGCCTTACCGAACCATAAAGGGTAAAGAACGCATTGAACAGAACATTCTGACTCTGGTGTCCGTGGTGTAAAGATCGTCTTGCGGACATTATATTAGGAAAGTGGGACTTGTATATTTTTTTGTGAGAGAGAAGTAATAGTTTTTTTTCGGACTCTGAGAATTATTTGTCAGAAGTGAATTCGCGGAGGACTTGTACAGTTTTCGGATATTGCAGTTAAACTTTAATGTTTTACATAACCAGTGGGAAAGATTAGGAACTGGGAGCATCGGATAAGAACCGATAAGTAGTTTATGCAGTGTGGACTGGACGTGTCAGCAGCAGCGCAAGACCGGAAGAAAGAAGCGAAACTTGGAACTAACAACGGTCAAGTGAGAAGCGACTACGGAGCGTCGGCAAGCAAAACGGTAAAGAAATACTGCAGTACAAAGAGATAACGTATTTAAAAGGTCAGGACCATAAAATTAATTGTTAAAACTTAAAGTTAAATAAATTATTGAATTTTGTTCTTTGGAAATGATAGGAGTTTTCATTTGTCAATCATAATCTTTAATTAGTTGGAAGCATATAATTATTACATTTCAGATTCCACGCCATACTGTATAGTTGGCAGATCAGGTAATCGGCTATCGAGGGCGATAGCGAGTATTTGTATCCGGACCCATCGACCCAAGCTAGCTGGATGTTTATACAATTTTGTTTAAGTTAGATGGGAGAACTTTGGTAGTAATTAATGTAACCTGTTTCTGGCGCCCAAATCTTAATATAAATTTGGAACAGGCCATAATTACAACCACACTCTTGATGAGACGATGATAAAGGTATATTTCAACATATATGTACGGGAAAGTAAAAATGAAATGTAATAAAAATAATAACAAATTAAATCTTCAAAAATTTACTTCATCAATCGTGAATAGTCTGTAACATGATACATTACCTATCTGTTTATTAAAATAATACTGACAATTAAGGCAATTACAACATATCAACTGATACATTCCTAATGTTACTATACTATAATTACATTTTATTAATACGTTTCATGTTTCAACACTTCAGTGCGTGATTCTATTCTTTATCAAAAGAAACCTTGATCATTAACTACAAGGATGTGCGCAATGTCGTCCTTTTGTCTTTTCTTCCCAAGCACCTTCTGTTGTCCCTACCCTACAATAACGCTCTGATTGGAATTGTTTTTTGATTTTTGTTTTTTTAATGTCGTGTGTAATTAAATTCTTTTCAGACAGTAAAATGTTTTTTTACAGGGCACAGATAGAATAGTATAATTTCCCAATTATACTTCATAAATTGAAATTGGATAAACATTTTTAACGGCTCAGAAAGAATATACAAAAGTGAAATGAATATTCGGGGGACGAACAAAGGTACTTATGATACTCTCCTACAGAGTAAACTTACTTACTTCACAAGACCAGTTCATTTCTGGCGAAAGAGTATGTAGTCAGAACACCAGTGGCGTAGCGTCAGGGGACGCTAAGATGCTGAGCATCCCCACGTGAAATATTAATCAAAGAAGACTAATATTGTATTGATAATCTTCCAAGTGAGTGAAACACATTCAGCGAAACACGTTTTGTATTAATTTTGAAGTGATTTCCTATGATTGGATTCCGCGCGTTTATACAAGCTGGCCTCTGATTGCTTGGACGCTAAAATGCTTCTAGCATCTGCCGCGAGATTGCGACGAGCAAGGACGCATGCGCAGACGACGAGGTTCTCCCCTCCCCTCTTCACCCCTGCCTCAGGATTCTCGAGTCCCGAAAAGCTAGCATACGGATACGGGCAGCAACGGCTGGTGAGAAAGCACCGCGTGAGAAAGGCTTATGAGAGCAAGTTGCTCGTTTGTGCACGAGAGCGCAAGCACACTTGAGGTTGTCAGAGAAATATTTTTCTTTCTCACTCGTAATTCCGTGCTAGGTCATGAGCACAAGCAGTAGATATAGTGCTTGCCTACTAATTCTCAATTAATATCTAAGAAGTTGAATTCTGACTTATATATATATATATATATATATATATATATTAAATTTTATTTTGGTTCGAAATAAATCAATTCACAAGTGATCTCATTGTCAACCGCGAGTGAAAACTAAAGCGGAGCTATTTCATAATTTGCTCTCAAGAAGTACCCTGACGTAAATCTGTTGAAGTAGTGTAACATTTGTTTCAATAACTTTGACTCTAGATAACATTAAGAATCATAATGTCTTCAGTTCGCATTATTGTTGAGCATCCCCAGACACACGAGACACGCTAACGCCACTGCAGAACACAATCACTATTTGCAATAATCCCATAGTGTAATATTTCAAGGTCTATAATCCAAACTCCTTCTGGACGTTGAGGCAAACTGCATATCATAAACATTAAAAAGCAAAGACATGTTCAATGGTGACAACCGTGAAGCTCAACCGACAAGTTCAATCGTCGACGCTACGTAAGAGAACAGTTGCAAGCACAATTACTAATAAGCTGTCCTGTCTGTCCTAAGGTTCGACAGCCCACTATGGGCCTTGGCGGACGAGCGGTGACCCACCCTCTGGGCCATAGGATATGGGTTCATGTGGTTAGTACTATGACATGCCTTCACCGTATACACTGGTCTTCATAAACTTAGGGTGGGCTTTCTCAACGTCACACAGCAATAGATACTAGGACATTTGTAAGTAAAGCGTATAGTTATTATTTACCCTATTAAAGGTCTTCTACTGGTGGCAGTGGCACGCGACGCGGCACCGTAGCATGCCACGAGCTTCTTTGATCCACTAGCGTCGGAAAGGGAACTATTACGAGTTGTAGTAACTCCGCCGTTTTACAACAGGGATGGCGTTGTCTCTGGTGGCGGGGTGATGAACTGCGTGGAGGGGCGATTTCGTCGTGGCACTTGTGCCACGGACTCCCTCTCGTAGCATCAGCCTTGACAACAATGATTTACCCGGCCGGGAATCAAACTCGAGGTTGCGCCGTGGAAAGTGAGCACGCTAACCAACGAGCCACCTCGTGAGGCTATTAATAAGCAGAAAATGATAATTTTCTGAATAGATATTACATAATTTAAACTAATCTACGGTCTACATGCGGATTGTTGTATTAGTTTACAACATTGTTAATGAGGAATTTGTCTTATCTGGAGAACTCGCGATAGGGTCAATAGGTTTAAGTGAGGGGTGCGGCCAAGTTGGCGTAGTGTAGGCGTGTAGGCGTATGCCATTGACGCTACCTCTGCAGTAGGTGAATAGGCTTCTAGTCTCGACGATGGCAGACTTTCGACTCTAGCTACATAGGTAGGGCGATTTCAGCAATCTGTAAGAGAATTCCAGCGACGGGTTGCTCTGATTGGTAGTTTTCGTGGTTTCTGCGATCATTTATCAAGCTAATGCAGGAGCAGTACTTTAAAAATGGGGCACAGCCAATGCCCTCTTCATCTTCCTTGTCCTATTCCCATTCCTTCATTCAACTTACTAACTGCACTACAGTAGCACACAGTCGGGCACACAGATGGGAGCTTAGAGCTTCTCCTGGTAGAGGCGGCGCCCCGCTGGGGTGAGATACCTGGAGAGGAAATTCGACTTGTAAGTGTAAGTGTAGGGAAAGTGTGAGTGTGACACCCATGACAACCATCTCCAGGGGCGTAGCGTCCATAGACGCGCTGGAAGCGCCGCTTCCCTTACGAATTTCCATCACAAATTTTTACATTTTAATGTATTAGTATCCGCTTATCAAACTCGATGAAATATTGGAATATCTTTAGTTTCTACTTTGCCGGGCTTTCATGGTCTCTAGTTTTTCACGCACTTCTTCGTATTTCCCTCGCCCTGAAGATTGTCAGAGGAGGCTATTATAGTTCGAATAGGGCGGGCGGCGCGTGAAATATTGTGTACCCTGTGCGAGGCTACAAGAAGCGCAACCCTCAGGAGACCTCCATGGTTCAGATGGAATAGTGATTTTGCTTGTTAAGAACTGTGATTGAAACGTGACTACTGAACTGTGAATAAAGCGTGAACCGGGCATCAAGGCACGTGTAAGTATCAGCGTTCATAGACAACTCCTTTTTTAAAAATTTTGGAGATTCCTTCGTAACTGTTCGAACGTGTTCCTTGCATAGGTTATTGTAGGCAGACGGACGCGCTACGGGCCGGCGCTTCCAGAGCATTATGGAAGGGGCTGCGGCTGCAACCCGTGCCGGGCATTCGAACGGTGATGGAGCATCGCCGTCTTTATGTGGATGTGCAATTGAACATTTTAAACAAAATACATTTTCAAGCCTTTCTTTTGAGGAAAAATCAAAAATTATTGCGACTGGAAAACCTACACCAGAACTTCATATTGAGTGTCATTCGAAAGGGAAGAAGAATTTCATACATTTTCGTGCACAAATCGACGAGAATGTTCCGTGGATAAGTGGGTGCAGAAACACAAATAAATTATTCTGTTGGCCATGTTTATTGTTTTCTAAAGAGAAATCCGTGTGGACGCAAGGAGGATTCGATGATCTTCACAATATTCATAAAGCACAGGCTCGCCATGAAACTTCAGTTTCTCATATCCTATCCCTAAAAAATTTCAAACTGTTTGGAAAACAAAGAATTGAATGCAGTCTCAGTGAGTAGTTTCGGTTGTCTGTACAACGTCACAACGTAGAAATTTCAAAGAAACAGAGATATGTTGACTCATATAATCAGAGTTGTTTGTCTTTTAGGAAAACTAGGATTGGCGTTTCGCGGACACAATGAAATTGTCGAGTCTCATAATCGAGGCAACTACATTGAAATTCTTAAATTTTTGGGTAATTATAATACTGAACTTTTAGCTGTTATTGAAAGCAACAATGTGTTTCGTGGAACATCTCCTGACGTCCAGAATGACATTATTGCTGCAGTTGCGGAAGTTATGCACAGAGAAATTGAAAAGGAGATTTCTGAGGCTCAGTTTGTGGCATTAATATTTGATGAAACGACTGATGTGACCATGAAATCGCAACTCACAAGCGTGTTGCGGTATGTTTCAAAGAATGGCGTTCAAGAAAGATTCTTGCATTTCACTGACTGCAGCAAAGACAGATCCGCATCTGGATTATTAGAACATGCAAAAGTAGTTATTATCACGTACAAGTGCAACACAAAAGTAATAGCGCAAACGTATGACGGCGCAGCACTTATGGCAGGGGAACATGCTGGACTTCAGGCCAAATTAAAGATGATTTGTAAAGAAGCAATATTTGTGCATTGTTATGCTCACAAATTAAATTTAGTCTTAGGACAATCTGCTAGCTGTATTAAAGAAGTGCGAATATTTTTCGCCTCTTTATCAGGATTAGGGGCATTCTTTTCTAAATCTACTAGGCGGATTGAAGCTTTAGACACTGTAGTGAAAAAGCGATTGCCATCAGCTGCACCAACACGTTGGAATGTCACCAGCAGGCTTGTACTGACTGTGAAAAATCATACGAGTGATCTGCAGGAATTATTTGCTTCAGTAACAGAAAATTCAAGTGACTGGGATGCTGAAACTCTGTGCTCTGCTCGTGGCTATTTTAATCTTTTGAAAGACTTTGACTTTATTTTTTTCTTAACTTTGTTTTCATGTATTTTTCCTCATTCTGGCTCATTATTTAAAATTTTACAAAATAAGTCCAATGATATTATGTACTGCATGAAAAAAAAATAGAAGATTTTGGGATATATCTGAAGCAGTTTCGAGACACTTTTGAATGCTTTTGGCAAGGTTGCAACAGAGAAAGAAGCGAATTTCAGTGCATCAAGCGAGCCAGAGTAGAAAATACAGAGAATGAAAAGAATGTGTAGAAGAGATTGTTTATAGAAGTTAAAGACAACTTAATATGTCATTTATCTGATAGATTTTCTGATACTTCTAAACTGAAATTCCTAAGCCTTCTTAACCCAGATCTCTAAGTTATCAGTCGTCATTCCCCAGTGAAGCTTTCAATTGTCTAATGGATGTTTATGGAAGGCATTTTGACTCTGCGCGATTGAAAAGTGAGCTCACGGCCATTTATTTTGATAATGAGTTCCACAAGAGTGTCAGTAAATTAAATGATTATATCAAGCACTATGAACTCGCAGATGTCTTTCCCAAACATACATACTGACCGCTTTGATTCTCACTATACCTGCTACAAGTGCGTCGGCGGAGAGGTCATTTTCTGCTCTCCGGAGAGTAAAAAACTATCTTCGAAATTCACAAAGCGATGAAAGACTTTCTCGTTTGTCCTTACTGAATATCAAGAGTCAGCTTTAGATTCATGATGACAAAGCCATCGTTTTTTAATGATGTCATTGATGTATATGCCCGTAAACCAACAAGAATTGCACTTAATTTTAAAATGTAATTGTTAAAAATAAAAGTTAATACATTATAATATCACTTTGATTTTTCCTTATGAAACCTTCCAATATGACTCCTTTAAATTTAGAAACGTGAAAAAAGGTATATAAAGGAGCAAAATGCTCCTGCGTCATTATTTAGGGATATTTTGTTGAGTCGATTAAATTTGAGATTTATACAGTATGCTTGGACTTTCTCATCTAATATAAAGACGATGTTGAGGGAAAGTGTATCAAGTAATAAGGAATAGAAAAGCACGTACTCTTTAGTGAGAAAATTAGCATTGAGGTTTCCAGATTGTCCTGTTAGTAGGACTGACTGCAGTGTGATGGCTATGTACCGGTCGAATTTTACTAGCGCAACACATAAGGGAAGATCTATGTTTATTTGATAAAATTTTTTTAACCAAAACAGATCATTCTAGATTCCGGATGAAACATCTCTCCTGAATGTAATTTCGTTCTATTCTCTAGATAGAGAAATATTTCTGTGTATTTCTTGTTTCGCTTATCGACGAGTAAAACTAAAACATTTCCAAGTACTGAAAGAAAGATATTTACTTTCTGATAACAATACTGAGAATAAAAATTCTTTTATCAAGAAATGTCCCATGAAAAGTTCCATTAACAAGGTACTTTTAATTAAATAGTTCCTCGAACCATCCGTAAACGACGTAGGTTGAATCCAGAATATGCCACTTCCCCTCTTAAAAAATCCACGCTACGCCCCTGACCATCTCCACCTTCCATCCGCTGCTGGCAGCGCAAGCGCCAGGCCGGTGCCTCGAGCAACGGCGAGGGCGGGAGCCCGCGTGTGCCTTTGGAGAAACCGCGGCCTCCTTCCCGCGCAGCCGACGCGTCGCCCTCTCCCCCTTCTGCGCCCCGCCCACTCACGCCCAGGGAGACCCCGCCGCGGCGGCCAGAGCCGTGAACGCTCTCCACGCCATCTACGAGATCCTGCGCGCACTCGCCCGTTGATCAACTACGTTCGCATTTTTACTTTCTTGCTACCACTTACGCTTAAAGTTATGTAATGCTGCGCGAAAAACGGCGAGTTTTCGGCAGAAAAACTCTTTATTACACGGCCCTGGTAAAGAAAAAGTGGATAAATTTAGAAAAAAAAATCTTCTATCACAAGGTGAAGCCAGAATCCATGTTTTGTGGGTCCTAGATGCCGAAAAATCGATTGGGCCCAAAACGTCTGTCCGTCTTTCAGTGAACAACGCTAGCGGCTTAACCGTTCAGCCGATTTTCTACAAAACGTATATTCCTCAATCGATCTGGCTGATGTCGCGACCCCTTGAGTTTGAAATCGATATTTTAATTTGTGGTATTTACATGCAGCCCCTGGGACATTTTAGGAATTGTACAGCACTGCCGATATGTAGTGTTATACTATAGCCTTCCAAACATCCAGTAACCTTATGGAACTTTGATTGCAAAATTGAACCTCTGGCACAAGTTCAAGACAGTCCCCAATACTGTTAATCGATTTTGATTGGAATATAAAGTCTACAGCTTCCAAGTGTATGCAGATGGAAATGACTTAAGTCTGAGTTAAAAATCTAGATAGCGAAAGTACCGTTCTCGACACATAAAATGGGTAACGGTCAAATTCAGAAGTGCCCGTCTTTCCGCGCATTCTGGCACACTGTACGGACGATAACGCCATCTGGTTCTTTCATAGTTAACTATTACAAAAGAACACTCGGAACCAACTGCCAACGACTGAGAAGCTGATAGGCTAGATTTCCCGCAATCATGATCTCTAGTTTGAACGTTCTCTATGATACGCGTGTTTATCCGAATGATTGAATTGTATTGGCGTAGAAGGCACAGGGGGCGGGGATAGTCTCCATCGCGTCGTCATGCAAGCCATTCGATCGTCTACAAGAAATATATCAATAAAGATAATATCATACAATATGACATAAAAAGTTCAACACATATAATAGAATTAGTGGATTTGAAAAGGAAATTTGGAAATATTTAATTCTGATTTACTTGCACAAAAATCAATTGAATATCCCCTCTTTTAACGCAAAACAACTTACGTACGTGTATGAATATTACGGATCCGAGACGAAGAAATGAAGTGTGCGAAGGCGGCTGCAGAATCGGAAAAATAATTGGGAGTTGGAAGTTTTGGCGAAGTAATAGTGTTCAAATATCAGTGTTTACGAAATTTAAGGTTTTTGCAATAATTAAACTAAGTATTCAGTAATAATTTTGCATCGCTTGTCAAAATTGTTAGTTTGCAATATTCACCTCAAAGACAATTTGAGGCCACTTCCTCCGTGCAGCGCACGTTGCGGAATTGTTTATAAAATTGTTAATTGTTGAAAAATTGTTAATTTGCAGTTTTCGGTTCTGGAATATAAGGGACCCCTTCCCTCTTCAGAACTGCAAAATTTGGAAATTGTTCATAAATTTACAAATTTTGCGAAATTATTTTATTGTCTTTCTAAACTGCCTTTGAAGGAGATGCAAAATTCCTCAATCCAATCGGCGCTACCGCCTTTCGTTTTCGAGATATGTAATTGTTTCTAAGAATTTAGCATGTCATGACAACTCCCATTTCTTTGGAAGTCAGTGGCAGTTCTCTCACAAATCTATCCTTCAAGCTGTTTCCAAATGCAACGTGCATTGAGCGACACTCTTTTCTCATGCGACCCTGACACCAGAATGGTATTTGAAACTACCTTCAGAACGCAAGTCGATTGCTTTGCGGAATGGAAACATGGGTTGTTACAAATGTTCTCTAAATACGTAAATGCCAAGAAGGTCATCTTATGAGAACACACAAATTCTCTGAGCATATGAATGAATCAGTCATTTCAACAGCGGAGCCACTACCTTATAATAGTAATAACATCCACAATTTCGTTAATTAATTGTGTTATTTAAATGCAGCCCGTGTTCAACCCATGCAGAAAAGCAAACATTAAAGGTATCATTTAAACTAAATATAACCATTGTTAGGATGATTACTTTCAGAATAATTGAACGACCAGAATCTTACGTTCTCTACCATTTGACTGAAACACCGGATAGAGGAAGGCGGAGAATGTGATAAAAAGGAAATAATTATTCTATATATTGATGTCGACATTTTGGGGAAAATGCATAACCTAACTCGTTGGGAGCCGAATTTGATTCTCATAACAAAATTGTGGCTGTCACTTCGCGCATAAGATCTTTAAAATCTATTCAAATTCTGCTCCAATTGTTTTAATTGTTACCTAAATTTTAGTAAAATGCTTTTGCAATTATGATTTATGTTCGATAATTAGTAAATCCTCTCGAAATCGAAAATCTGATTTGATTTTTTGTGATCCTCACCTACACCACCAAAATTCAAACCATATTTTTTAATGAAATCTATTCTTCAACTTTAGAATTTTCTATTTTATAGTTTATAGTTTTTCAGAATATTTATATTTTTCCGTAATTTGAATATTTCGAGCAAAGCTATGTTTCATTCGAATGTTACTATGTATTTGTAGTTCTTGTGTAATATTGTCTCCCCTCTAAATTGAAAAACTAGTGGTGGACATACTCTCTCGATTTCTTATAACAATTACGTAATATAAAAATTCAAGTTAACCCCCAGCAAAAATTTCACAATTCCAACTGGATTGCATATATTGTCGCGGCCAATGATGTCTCATCTCTTAATTAAAAATCGCGGCATTGATCCAAAAACGTCGTTTTGGGAGTGTTTAGCACCCGCGAAATCACTCTTCGAACTGAGATTTGAATTTGAGAGCATAGGTTTCGAGATTTCATTACATAATCCAGCTGGTGATTTACTACAAGTAGTCTCACCAACTCTGGGCCACCCCTATAACTCTTAAACGACTTCCGATATCAAAATACAGTTTTCGCTCAACAATGTGGAGTCATGGAGCAAGTGAAATGGTGTACAGATATTGTTTGAAATACTTTTAGTTTTGGAGAAATTAAATCAACTTTGATTTTTTTTTAAATCGAACCATATATTTTTCTTACTAGCAATAGATAAATCATAAAAAGGGGAATGCAATGATGTAACATATTTTGATAGTATTTTGTGTAATAAATAATACTTTCTGACAAGAGATTATAATGAAACCTGCACTTTTTGCTGTAGCAGCCGTCGCTATTGTCACTTTTGGTGAAGGCCTTCGCGGCCTCTCCTCGAAAAGAGCCGGCGCCGGGAATGCAACCTTCCTGAATGGCAACAGTTGCAAGAATTGACACAGGAAATCTCGTGCATTTAATTTAAAATCATTTGTCAGAAAGTATAATTTTGTGCTCAAAATACTATTAAAACAATAACATGTTACGTCATTGCACTCGTCTACTTATGATCTACCTCTCGCTACTGAGAAAAAATCATGGTTCCATTTAAAAAATGAAAGATGATTAATTTTCTCGAAAACTAAAAATTTTTCGGACAATATCCTTACGGTACATTACTTGCCCCATGATTCCGCATTGTTGGGCGAAAACTACATTTCTATATCGGGAACCGTTTAGAAGTTACGGGGGAGGCCCATAGTTGGTGGGACTGCCTGTATGCCAAACCTCGCAAGTGTTGGAGCGTTTTCGTTGTCACATAAAAAGAAACTAGTGTTGCAACAGAATGTCACAGAGTTTCTCGTACTAGATCTCTTCTGATTTCTTTAATCTAGACTAGTTTTTTGGATTTACATCACCTACTTTCCAGCTGTCATCCATGGCTGACATTATTTTATTTAACATTTTCTCAATTTTTCAGGCCATTTAAAATAGAAAAATGTGATATTAAGAATATTACATAAGTTAAACCTAATCCTATATCATAATTTTCGATTAAAAATTTTGATCCGTTTTTGAGAAAATTTTGAAAATGTTCGGAGGCTTCATGTAAAGTACCCCAAAAATTAATGAATGCTTTTCAAAATCGCAGGGCAACGCAAGCCAAATGGACAGGGGTTTCTTCAATTTGGAAAAATCCTACGCATGGCTTAGGCGCTAGTGTTGTTCACATACACCGGACAGACGGACGTTTTGCCGTCAATTGGTTTTTCAGTATCAAGGACCCACAACACATGTATTCTGGATAAACTACGTGTTAGAGGATTTTTTCTTAATTTAGCTCAGGATTTATCCACTTTTTCGTGATCGTGGCCTAAAAATGACTTTTTTTCCAGAAAATCCGCCGTTTTCCTCGTGCAGCAATACATAACTTTCCTACACTGCATATATAATTTGTATATACGTACGTATACTGGAAAGTAAAAATAATAAAAAAAGGAGAAAAGAAATAACATAGTGATGAAAATGAAAAGGATTCACGACAAGGAAACCCAGCCACATACAAAGAGAAAAAACAAAAAACATCCTGGAAACCGTAGTTGGAATATAAACTTTGTTGATGCATTCTTTATTGGAGAAAGTAAAACAGGAAGAATAATGAGATAAAATGTCAATCACGGAGAACAAGAATAAATTAAAAGATAAAGACACTTATATAGAAAATGTTCTCACAAGACAGGAAAGAGTGATCTATGCTGCACTCTGGCAAGTAGCAATACAAGAAAGAGAAGAGGGGGAAACAATGAAGATCGGCTATAAAAAATATAAATAAATTTAAAATGGGAGTATTGGGACAACACCATGAAAAAAAAACTCAAAAAACTAAGAAAAAGTTCATGGACAAAAAGCATCAACGCTAAACAACACACGACTGCATCCAAGACACCATATAATAAAGAACAATACGTGAAAAAAAACAAAAAAGAAACAATCAAAAGATATGTATTACAATAGCAATGTCAGGACATTGCTGTGTGGGGAGAGAAAAATGGAACTCATTCACGCTTCGTATATACGTATGTATACGGGAAAGTAAAATCCACTAATTTACAAAATTATACTTTTGTCTTGACAATGTTATGCATGAAACGGGCAAAATTCGTGATAGCGAACAAGGAATTCTAAAAAAATTGTAATTGACGTGCGGCATTGAAATAACACGATTTTATTGTAGGAAAATAAATAACACGATTTTAAATCGGAAACATAATGAATTTTAAAATATTGTACTGTTATTTTCTTTTTTCCACAAACAAAACTGTTTGTATGTCTTAGAATACAAAAAGGACAATGGATTGCGGTCTTAATACTTCGGATACCTCGAAGTTACATACTTCGGAAAGAGTCTTTTAGTATCTTGTAATCGTACGTCGTAAGAAATCTTGCAGAATTTTAGCGATATATCGAGAAGAAATAGGACGTTTTTTGTGTCTGTGAGTAATTCACTAAAACCCGTCTTGACTTTTCCTCTTTTGCCTTGATATGAGTTATATTCCTACTATGTATATTGTTTGTCTCCTTTACTTAGAAAGAAACAAAATAATTTCTATTAATTTCAAAATAATTTCTATATAATGCATGCACTGTCTCACAAACGCTTTTCGTAGAGAATGTGAATAAAGATGATAGGAATTGCTGGTGATCAGCAATTACAATTATTCTTACTGTGTCAATACTTCGAATTTGCAATCTCTACTTTGAAATTAACAAGTTTTCCAGAAGGTAGTTCTGATGAATATTTATGGGACGTCTTTTAGTTGTGTGTTGAAATTTCATAGCTTTAAAGTAAAATAAAATAAATTTCAAAATTCAATTTGTCGAAAAATTTTTGAAGGTGGAAATGTTTTTGGACATTGATTTCAGATGTATGCAGAAATATATTTTGTGTCTTCTATTTTTTAAAAGACAACAAAGATAATACATATTTTGAGTAAAAAAATGAATAGAAATTTTTTTGATATCCAGAAAATATTTTTACCAAAAATTAACGCAAAAATGCCTGCTTCCACTTATACACCGGGCGACAATGTTAGTGATATATCTTTGCTTGATTCGATATTATAGTTCAGAAAAGAGTTGAATAAAATCATCTTTCTTTAGAGGGATTATCGATTTTCTCTCATAAACCTCAAGCTAGCACTGACTTGCCAATTTTCCTGGGGAAGCACTTTCGACTCCGGGTGAAATCAGATAAGGGGCTATACAGCGTTGCCAAGGAAAAATCAATATTTTTACTCACGCCAAAGCAAACTGAAATATTCGTATTTCCTATTCATTCTTCTATTCATTCATTCTCAGAATAGCAAAGCCACATAAGAGTTAATTATCTCATTAGTGAAAGACCTGTCTACTTCAGAGACGCTAAAATTTTGCTTTTTAGAAATAAAAAGTTTAATACTCGCAGTATCGCAGTTTGAAATTACAGCAACTCGCTATTTTTCCAGCTTTACTTGTTATATAAATTCCTATTTCTGAGATAAAAGCTAACTTTTCTACTCATACTCCAAAATAGCACGATTTTCTCGTATTTGTTAGTCTCTTAATACTTTTAGTCTGAATTAGCTTTTCGTTTTTTTTCACCCTCTTCACAGCAACTATTTATTGGTGCCTGTAACATATTTTTACTTTTTCATACTTACTTCGTTACAAGAGAAAGTTTTGTAATCGTACGCCGGTGAATTTTCATCAAAAAACTCTTATTGCCAAGTCCTGTTAACGAAAAACTGAGTAAATCGTGTTTGTTTACGAGAATATAGCAAATTATTTCTTCTAACACGTTGTGTAAGGGAACGTCCATAAATTACGAAACGGTAAAGGGGGAGGGGGTCTGAGCCTGTGTTACTCTGCGTTACATGGGGGTAAGGGGATATTAATTGTTACGTAACAATTTTTTTTAATTTTTCAATATTGCTGAAATGATTCCTTTTTTGAGTCATGTATTAAAACATTAAAATATTAACACATATAACAATAAAAATTAATTTCGACGGCAAAATGTCAGTCTGTCTGTGTGTCTGTCCGTTCGTCCATCTTGGTTAATGCTAGCGCCTAAACTGTACTTCCGATTTTCTTCAAAATTGATATTCCTCGATCGATTTAAATGATTTCGAGGCCCTCTGAGTTTGCCAGAAACATTTTGATTTTGGAAGTTCTTTGTAAATATTTTAAAATTTTCTCAAAATGACTCCCAAAATTTTGATTAAACTTTGGCCTCGAATAGCGTAAAGAACGCCTAAGTGAAGAATATTAAATTAAAATTAAGTTCATTTCATTTTACTCAGTGAATATAGCACTATCCATGCAAAACATTAAAGAACACAATATTGATGCAGTTTTGAGAAAATCTTAAATTTAATATTATTTAATGTCGCTCATATTTCAATCAAGATTGTGCAAAAACAAGTAATATATTCAGAAAAGTTTACATGATATTTTATAAAGAACTGATGGTCAAGAACTAATTTCACGTGAAGAAAAAATCGCGTCAACTAAATCACTACAATATTTAAAGAATTATTTTCAAATTGCAGGATCTCGAGTCGGGCCACATCAATAATGCAATGTTTTTAGCAAACATTCTACGAATAGTTTAGGCACTAGTGTGTTCACAGAACGACAAGTGGACCGATGGACGGACGTTTCCAGAAAAAACAGTTTTCGTATCAGATGACCCCAAAACGTGCACTTCCATTGGAATCTCGAAATTGATTGTAATATTCTGAGCGAATGAATAGGAACGATGAAAGACGTCTCACAGAGGAAATCTCAAATTAATTTTTGTATTTTAAAATTATTTCTCGTCTGCAAATTTATAATCAGTTCATTTTTGAACATTCATCAAATGGTATACTGTACAACAAAGTATCAGAAATAAATCACTACTATTACATTTTTTGTAGGTTTCATAAATATTTTTTTCGTGTGCGCCTGCGTATGCGTTGACGTACTAGTAGATTAATTGGATGGTGATTCGTGTGCTGGCACAATTTCTTCTAATATATTTGGCTTCTTGTGGTGATATGGCCATCCAGTGGAATTATGCCAACGTCTCTGTATAAAGTCCTGTTTGTCACGAACTATGTTTTACGGACGGACGTTTTGAATCTACGAAAAATATTCAATATACGAGTAGTTATTACTTCTTTGTGGTGTCGTATTAATCCATTCGCGTTCCATAGTATAATTTTATGACTTAACAGCGATTCTATTCGTTACAATTTCTGTTTTAGAATGTTTTGATATCTTCGGAAGGAATTTTCGATTCTTGACACATGTCTATTTGGACAGAAATGAGACTATACGGAAGTGGGGTGTATCGGATTATTGAATATGTGAAAAGGTGGGCAATAAATGATATTTTTCTGTGAATGAGTGTGCTTCTTTAAGTTGGGGAATTTTCTGAGTTTAAAAATGGTATTGTTTGAGTAGAGGTAGAAGTCGTCACTATACATTTTATATGTGAATTATTTTCAATGCATGTGTAGAACTTCATTTAATTCCGATATTCGTAAGATTTTTCACAAATGTTGATGATATACTGATATTTGTCACATTTTTCGTTTACTTTTCATAGCGATAAATTCAGGTCGCTATATTTCGTTCATTAAACTCCAAAATATCCAAGCAGTCATTTCAAATTCAATAAAACTCAATTCAATAATATAATAATACTTCACATGATTCTCTACAAACGATTTAAAAGAGATGTGAAAATGCCGTGGCCGAAAGGACACATGAAAATGACTGACGATGAATGACTACATTAAAAACAGAATTTTAAGGAGGATCATACCAAGCGCTCAATGCCCCAGAAGGGCTTGTAGATGCGTTACGAACGCAAAACAAATTTAAAAAGAAACTTATTTATCCTAAATATGGATATTATTAGTTTAAATAACAGTATTAATGTTAGCTTTTATGAGACACGGGCTGCATCTAAATAACAATAAATTAAAGAAATTGTGGATGTTATTACTATTATAAGGTAGTAGCTTCGCTGTTGAAATGACTGATTCTTTCATATGCTCTGAGAATTTGTGCGTTCCCATAAGACAGGCCTGTCCAAAACCGTGCTTCGGTGCAATTTTGCTCCGCCCGTGCCCCACGCAGCGCGCCGGCGCAAGTTAGTCACCGGGGGAGAGGGGCATTCCTTCAGTCTGTGCGATAAGAAAACGGACAACCTGCTGCTGGCTAGCTGCTGCGCTTTATCTCAATGGCGACATCGAAGAGTATTGACATTTTCTTTCATAGTGGTTCTACAGGACTTATTTTCTGACCATCTATCTAAAAGACAGAAAGATTTCGAACGGCGAACTCTTTGGAGTATTATGAATATTTTCCACATATAAGTTCTCAAAACTACATATGAAAGCAGCCAAAGTAATTTCTATGTTTGGGTCCACGTGTGTAAATGAGAGCTTCTTTTCATAAGCAGTTAACAAAATCGAAGTTTCGAGGGTGTTTGAGCGACGAGAGACTTCGCAATTCCTTGCGTTTGATGGCGACAAGAAATTTTGTGACCCACAGCGAACGAATTGTAAACAAAAAATCCACAATTAAAATTGTTACAATGAAATTGCTTTTATTTGTTTTAACTGAACATACTTATCCAGGATATTTCTTTTTGCTCCTTAATTATGTTTCAAACTAGAAAATAGCAAGGAAACTTACTGAAATAAAATTAAATTAAAATCCTATTTGATTTTACATGAACTAGGCCCGAAATAAAACATTGTCGTGTTTGATCTATTCGAAACGAGCTAGTGTGGCCGGTCAGCGAGAAAAGTTTTACGGTAGGAGTGAGTAATTGGCAGCCGGGGGACTCCCGTTGGGCGGTGGCGTAAACAACCGGACCGAAGCGCGCTTCGTCATCTGTCGAAGAGAACTTGGTGCTCCTGAGCATGAGCGGAGCAGAAATCCTGGAGAGGCCTGCCAAAAGATGACCTTCTTGGCATTTACGTATTTAGGGAACATTTGTAACAACTCATGTTTCCATGATTTTGACTTGCAAAGCAATCGACTTGCGTTCTGAAGGTAGTTTCAAATACCATTCTGGTGTCAGGGTCGCATGAGAAAAGTGTCGCTCAATACACGTTGCATTTGGAAAACGGCTTGAAGGGTAGATTTGTGAGAGAACAGCCATTGTCTTCCAAAGAAATGGGAGTTGTCATGACATACTAAATTCTTAGAAACAATTACATATCTCGAAAACGAAAGGCGGTAGCGCCGATTGGATTGAGGAATTTTGCATCTCCTTCAAAGGCAGTTTAGAAAAGACAATAAAATAATTTCGCAAAATTTGTAAATTTATGAACAATTTCCAAATTTTGCAGTTCTGAAGAGGAAAGGGGTCCCTTATATTCCAGAACCGAAAACTGCAAATTAACAATTTTTCAACAATTAACAATTTTATAAACAATTCCGCAACCTGCGCTGCACGGAGGAAGTGGCCTCAAATTGTCTTTGAGGTGAATATTGCAAACTAACAATTTTGACAAGCGATGCAAAATTATTACTGAATACTTAGTTTAATTATTGCAAAAACCTTAAATTTCGTAAATACTGATATTTGAACACTATTTACTTTGCCAAAACTTCCCACTCCCAATTATTTTTCCGATCCTGGAGCCGCCTTCGCACACTTCATTTCTTCGTCTCGGATCCGTAATATTCATTCACGTACTTAAGTTGTTTTGTGTTAAAAGAGGGGATATTCAATTGATTTTTTTGCAAGTAAATTAGAATTAAAAATTTCCAAATTTCCTTTTCAAATCCACTAATTCTACTGCATGTGCTGAACTTTTTATGTCGTATTGTATGATATTATCTTTATTGATATTATCTTATATTTCTTGTAGACGATCGAATGGCTTGCATGACGACGCGATGGAGACTATCCCCTCCCCCTGTGCCTTCTACGCTAAAACTCTCAATCATTCGGATAAACACGCGTATCATAGAGAACGTTCAAACTAGAGATCATGATTGCGGGAAATCTAGCCTATCAGCTTCTCAGTCGTTGGCAGTTGGTTCCCAATGTTCTTTTGTAATAGTTAACTATGAATGAACCAGATGGCGTTATCGTTCGTACAGTGTGCCAGAATGCGCATAAAGACGGGCACTTCTGAATTTGGCCGTTACCCATTCTATGTGTCGGCAACTGTACATCCTGGAATCAGCAACTCAAAACTTTCTTGAACATCTTCTACGAAACAGACAGGTCCAACATAATGGGGGTCACAGTTTGACGAGTTACACTTCGGAATTGCAGCAACAAATGTTTGAACAGTGTTAAGACAATCAATGGATATACACAGGCGGTTCCTTACGTTTCCAGTCGGACAAAAATATCAAAACCTTCTGAAGCTATCTATTATCTTGTCTTCGTAATGCTATTCGTTAGTAATCGACATCTCACTCAGTTTTGTGAAGAGAGGCAGTGGTGTAGTTGGGGGTGGGGAGGGCAGGAGTGGCGCTCCGCCATGGGTGACACCAATTAGAAAATTTTATAGTTGGAATTACATAATTTTAATGATTTGGTCTTCTCTAAAAATGTTAAATTTTATTGTACTTCGTAGAATCTCTTCCAAACCCTTTTTTCTTAGTTTGAAAATCTTTATTACGATTTGGGTTTCTGTTACCTATTCTGAAAGAAACTCCTCCAAATTATAAATGTTTGCCGCTCTTAAATCTCGAATACTGATTTTATAAAAGAACAAGCATTGATTCCTTTCACATAATTTATTTAAAAATTATATTTCAACTCTTCTGGATTAGATAGTTTTTAAATGTATTATAAATGTCTTGTTCAAATATTCACTTATTTTTATTAAATAATGCATAAATAATTCAGTAATAGATATTTTTATTTTCCCATATACATAATATACAGAAAGTATGTAATGCTGCGAGAAAAAACTGTGGACTTTCGGCAGAAAAAAATTTCTTGCCGGGCCCAGATAACTTAAAAGTGGATAAATACAGTTGCTAAATTGAGAAAAAGAAAACCCTAACAAGTGGTGCAGCCAGAATCCCTGTTTTGTGGGTCGAAATATATACCGAAAAACCAATTGAAAGCAAAACGTCTGTCCGTCTGTGAACAACTCTAGCTCAACCGTTCAGCCGATTTTCTCCAAAATTGATATTCCCTGATTGATCTGACTGATCTCGTGGCCCCTTGAATTTGAAACTGATATTTTAATTTTGGGGATTACTTTACATGAAGCCCCTGGAACATTTTCAAAATTTAAAAAAAAATGGCGCCACTAGTTTTGACTAAATTTTGTTGTTGGGTAGTCTCAAAGTGATTTAAGAGAATGACGTAGATCTCATGTTGGTTGAAAACTCTGATTTTTCGAAAACTGAAAAAATTCAAAATTTTTTCGGCGTCTTCTGACAACTATAAAATTAAAGATAGAGATTTTTTCTTCAAATAAAATTTATTCTCCCACGTTAATTATTTTATTAAGTTCTTGTACATTTTTTGAAAATTTGAAGATTTTCTCAAAAAACGGCTCCGATTATTTTTCTTCAAACTTTTGGTAGGTATAGTGCCTAATGTATTTTATGAGATGACATAAACGCCATATTGCTCTATTTTTTTGTTTTTGCAAAATATACAAAAATGTATTTTTTTATTAGTCTCCCACATCGTTTATATTTACATTAGCGACGATTCGTTCACAATATTATATTTACGAATACATGTGCTTTAAATAATCTCATATAACGTTTCTCGAATACTCAAACGTTTTCAGTGAAAACTACCTCAAAATTCAGCATTTTCAGAAACGCTGAAACGCCATTTTCTCATAAATGGCTCCAAATTTTTTCTTCAACTTTTTCGAACGGATAGTGCTAATTGCACTCTTTAATATGACGCAAAGTTCAATTTAGTTGTTTTTTTTTTTTCATAAATTACACATACATTTCTAAGTAAGGTAATGTTTATAGTTCCTTTTATTAATTAATGTATTTAAGGTAAAAAAACAATTAAAAGCTTTGTGAGTTCAAGTGCTTAAAATAACTTCTAATGAAGTTTTCCGAAAACTCAAAAGGTTTTTGTAATAAAGAGCTTCAAATTTTGAATGTTAGTAACGCTTAAACGCCATTTTCTTAAAAACGACTCGGTTGTTTTCAAAGAAAGTTGGCATTTCTGAAGACATTTCACTCCTTTTTAATATTCTTAAAATAATATTTCCGTTCTACTACTACGCAACCAGCAAATTAAAAAAAAAATTAAAAAATGTACTTTGGGCGGCGATGGATGGTCCGTGTTTCCTAGAGTTGTATGGTTTTCAGAACCAAAATGATACAATATTGTTGAACAAAATATATGATAAAAGGACGAATACATATTAATGTGATAAATGTAATTTTTTAAAAATTCAAGTCTGTGAGTAGTCACCTTTATAAGTATATTTACCTTAGCCTTACAAGAAATTTAAAGAAAAAATTTGGAGCCGTTTTTGAGAAAATTTTGTATCATTACAGGATGCATGTGGTATCCTGTAATGATACAAAATTTGAACCAATAGGGTGAATCAATGAACCAATAGGGAAGCTTACAAGAATGAGGCATTTGGTTTGTAGTGAGTTTCAAAGAGCCAGGAGGCATGCCATCATTGAATGTGAACATATTGTGTTGTGTGTGTGTTTTTTCTTTCTCGTATACGTACGTATATACGAAGTAGAGAAAGTTATGTAATATTGCGAAAAATCGATTTCCAAATTTCAACGGAAAACCAAGTTTTATGGTCCCTAGATACCGAAAAGGAATTGTTTTTACTTTCCCGTATACACGGAATGATATACGTAGTATAGGGAAAGCTATGTAATGCTGCGCGAAAAAATGGCGAATTTTCGTCGGAAAAAAAGTTATTGCTGGGCCGTGAAAACGAAAAAGTGGATAAAACCAGTTGCTAAATTAAGAAAAAAAATCTCCTAACACGAGGTGAGGCCAGAAACCCTGTTTTGTGGGTCCTTGCTACGAAAAAACAATTGAAAGGAAAACGTCCGTCTGTGAACACAGCTAGCGCATAAACCATACGTACGATTTCTTCCAAAATGGATATTCCCCAGTCGATCTGGTTCTAGTCAAAGCTTCGAGATTTTGAAAAAGATTCAATATTTGGGGGTACTTTATATGAAGCCACCTGGATATTTTCAAAATTTTCTCAAAAACGGCTCCAAATTTGTTTCTTTAAATTTCGTGTAAGAATAGAGTATAATACACTTACTAAGGTGTCCGATTTTCACGGATAACTCTGAATTTTCGAAAATTGCAAAAGTTTAAATTTTTTTCGGCGTCTTTCTGCAACTACAAAATTGAAGATAGAGATTTTTCTTTTAAATAAAATTTGTTGTCCAAAGTGAGTTCTTTCATTAAGGTCATATATATTTGTTTGAAAAGTTTCGTAGTTTTCACGCAATATTGCTTACAATATGTGCAATTTTAAATAATTACAAAAACAATATTTTCTCAAAAACGGCTCTAATTTTTTCTTTAAACTTTCAGTAGGTGTAGTGCCTAATGAATTTTATGAGATGACATTTCCGCCATATTCCTCTATTCTTTTGTTTTTTCAAAAATTGCAAAAGTGTAACTTATTTTACTTGTCCCTCACTTCATTAATATTTACATTAGCCTTGATTTGTTGATATTATTATATTAAGGAGTACATGAACTTTAAATAATGTGAAGTAACGTTTCTCGAAAACACAACCGTTTTCTGTGAAAAGTAGCTCAAAATTCCGCATTCTCACAAACGCTCAAACGCCTTTTTTTCATACAAGGTTGCAAATTTTTTCTTGAAACTTTGGTAACGGATAATGTTAATTACACTCTTTAATATGAAGTAAAGTTTATTTTGAGTTTTGTTTTTAAAAAATTATATAAATGTATTTTTTTGAAAGATCTCTCACATCTTTAATATGCACATTACCAGAAATTTGTAAATATTATTATATTTGTGAAAGTAAGTGCTTGAAATAACTTCAAAGAAAGCATATTGAAAACTCAAAAATTTTCTGTGAAAATGAGCATCAAATTGCGCATTTTCAGTAGCGCTAAAACGCAATTTTCTCTAAAATGGTACATAATTTTTAAAAGAAAATTGCCATTTACGACTAGGGTTTTGTATATATTAATATTCTAAAATGAATATTTCCGTTCTACCAATAGGAAACTGAAAAATTAAGAAAATGACAAAAAAAATGTACTTTTGGCAATGATAGATGGCAGCTGACACGAAAGAATATGGGGCAATTCCAAATAGCTAGCGAAGACCCAAGGAAATAGAAAAATAATAATAGCTAGCGAAGACCCAAGGAAAGTCTGTGCTATTCTGCAGCACCACTAGTTTTAAATTTATTTTCAAATGGTCCGCTCGCCTGTGAACACCACTATCGTCACCATCATAAGTAGGATTTTTTCCTAAATGGATATTCCCCGGCCGATCTGGCTCGACTCGAAGCGCTGCGATTTTCAAGAACTTTCTTTAAATCTTCCACTCATGCAGATAGCATAGGCCTGTTTTTAATTTCCCATATGCGTACGAATATACGGAGTATAGAGAATATTATGTAATGATGCGGAAAATCGATTTCGAGGTTTCAACGGAAATACACATTTTGGGGTCCCCTGATACAGAAAAAGTGGTTTATTTCAAAACGTCCGTCCGTCTGTGAACAACCGGAGCGCTGAAACCATAACTACGATTTCTTCCAAAATGAATATTCCCCGGCCGATCTGATTCCACCCGAGGCGCCGCGATTTTGAAAAATATTCTTCAAAATTTGGAGGATTTTTTCATTAAATTTCTTGTAAGGATGGAATGAAATACACTTATAAAGGTGGCATAGGTCCCATTTTCATGATTAACTCTGAATTTTCCAAAACTGCAAAAATTCGAAATATTTTCGGCGTCTTCCTAGAACAACAAAATTGAAGATAAGAGATTTCTCCTTCAAATAAAATTTGTTGTCCAATGTGAGTTCTTTCATTAAGGTGATATCTTCGAAAACTCAAAAACTGTATGTGAAAAAGAGCTTTAAATTTCGCATTTACGTTAGCGCTTAAACGCCATTTTCTTAAAAACGGCTCCCAATTTTTCACAGAAATTTGCCATTTAGGACGAGATTTTACTGTTCTTTAATACTCTTAAAATAATATTTGTTCTACTATAAGGAAACAGAAAAATTAATAAAATGCCCAAAAAAAAAATGTATTTTGGGCGGCGATAGATGGCAGCTAGCAAGAGTACATGTCGTGTTCGAATAGCTAGCCAACACCAAAGGAAATAGAAAACTAATACGGGAAACTCTGTGCTATTCTGTAGCACCACTACCGCACTGTTATCTCTAAATTTTCCAAAATTGCAAACTACAAAACTGAAGATAAATATTTTTTTCTTCAAATACAATTTATTCTAAGTATTTAGTTCTTTCATTACGCGGATGTACATTTTTTAAAAAAAAATTTAGTCGTTTTTCGCAATATTGCGTGCAATATGCGCAATTAAAACATAACTAACACAAGATTTTCTCAAAAACGGTACTAAATTTTTTCATTAAAGTTTTGGTAGGGTATAAGGTACTCTATGAGATAACATAAACGTCATTTTCCTCTATTCTTTTGGTTTTTCAAAACAAAAAAAAGTAATTTACTTGACTTGTCTCTCACATCGTTAATATTTACATTAGCGGCGATTTGTTCATATTCTGGCATTTGTAAGTACATGTGCTTTAAATGAAGTTTTCACGCAAACTCAAATCTTTTCGGTGAAAACGAGCTTAAAATTCCGCTTTTTCAAAAACGCTGGAACGCTATTTTCTCAAAAACGGTTTCAAATTTTTTCTTCAATCTTGTCATACGAATAGCGCTAATTTCATTGTTTAAGAAGACATTAATTTTGCTGTATATTCTTTTTCAAAAACTACACAAATGATTTTTTGAAAGATCTCTCACGCCGTTAATACGCACATTTCCAACAATTTGTAAACACTCGCATTTGTGAATGGAAGTGCTTCAAATGAAGTTTTTCGAAAACTAAAAAGTTTTCTGTGAAAAGCAGCTTCAAATTTCGCATTTAGTGACGCTTAAATGCGGTTTTCTTAAAAAAAGCCTCCAAATTTTTCAACTAAAATTGCCATATAAGAGGAGATTTTATCCTACTTTAATATTCAAGTAATATTTAGCATCTACCATTAAGAACCAGAAAAAAATTAGAAAATAAAAAAAAAATGTAGTTTGGTCCGTGATAGATGACAGCTGGGAAAAGGATGGGGAACACCAAAAACTAGTGGCGACCAAAGAAATTAGTAAACTAATACAGTAAAATCTGTCTAAACCGGAACCTGTACAAGCCGGAAACCTGCCTTAACCGGAAAATTTCTCCGGCCCGCGAAGTTAAATGGCATATTTACATGGCATAAAACGGAATCTGTCCAACGCGGAAACGAAACGGTTTTTCATGTCCTGCAAGGCGAAAAAAACCTTCATAAAACGGAATTTCTGTTAATTTAATGCAGTTCGTAGAGAGACGGGAGATACTCTTCTTGGAATGAATGCATCTGCAAGTCTGTTTTAATATCTCTGTCCATGTTGTGTGTTTCACACGTGGCCGCACAGTGAAGGAAATGTGCTCCTGCTGTTATCGTAGAATTCGACCTTGAGGTCATCTGTCTCTCACGGCGTAAGCCGTCGGGGAATTTCCTCTCTCCCGACTCTCTAAGCGTGGGTAGGTGTAAGGGCATTGCTTCAATTTACGCGTCTCCCTGTCTCGCGTTGGCAATCGTAACCCCTTGACCAGAGCCGAATTGCTCAAGGCCATGCGAGGCTGTCCGATAGACCTATACCGCGATTTTTTTAAACTTTGCCTCTCAAGGCCCGTCTTCACGATGAAATATGTCACGGTATTTCGCATCTTTCTCAGTCGTACCTCTAGATATCTCATGATCTCGACCGTATCAAGTAGCGCTTACGATCATGCGACTTCTAGCGGAAAACCGGGAAAGACGCGAAATGCCTCCATTGTGGCCATAGGGGCTTGAGAGGCAGAGTTAGAAAAATCGCAGTGTATACTGCGATTTTTGTAGGAAGAGCTCTCAAGATAACTCAAATCCCATCTTCGCGATGGAATATGTCACGGCATTTCGTATCATTCACAGTCGTTCCGCTAGATTTCGCACGATCGCGACCGTATGAAGCAGTGCTTGCGATCATGCGACTTCTACCGGCAAGACCGAGAAAAGACGCAAAATGCCGTGACATATTCCATCGCGAAGATGGGATTTGAGTGGCCTTGAGAGCTCTTCCTACAAAAATCACAGTATAGTACTCTGGGCTGTGACGCATTGTGCGCTGAAAGAGTCTGCGAGAATCGGGTGCAGCCACTAGCCAGAGAGGTGATGTGTTTTTATGAGTTTCACAACCAGTTTGACAAGGATTGAAAAACAACATAAAACTCTACACATTAAAATTTTTCACTTAGGAAAACATTTGAAAAGGTGTTTGTAAGGGAGAAAGCCATAAAGATCTAGATTAATGTTGAAATAGTAACATTATTTAAACAAACAAGTCGTGAAATATTTCTTTTTTTTGTATACCATCATTATAAACGACCCATTTCGATACCCCGAATCGTACATAATCCAGTGTATTATCGCACGCTACATGACGTCATCGCCATTATTAAACGCGACATGACGTCATGACGAACTTCTACTGTTCACAGAAAGACAGATCTGTAGAACCGGTTTCAGAAAGTAGACAAAATATTATTACTCTACCTTCATTAAGAGATATTTCTCATCATCTGCTTCCACTAAAAATTTTTCAGCTTCATAGCTGACATTAGCTTGTTTCATATATAACTGAACTTTGTTATAAGCAGAGATGTCAATTCCATCTTTAATTTTCAGCATAGTCTTCAATTTTGAATGACTGCACCACAAAGATGATGCCTTACATACTGCAGACTTCCAAATAACATAAATTAGAAAATGAAAACTCGACACTAGGACACTATCATACACACACGACACTATCATAAAAAGTATGACAAACTTACCAACTCAGATATATATGCCAGAACAACTGTCTCGCATATAATATTTACATTATTTGTTTCCATCCACTTCCTAAATTTTATATATTCCTTCTAGTACAATGCACTCGACTTTTTAGGTATTAAACTTTCTTCTGCCTTCGATGCTTTTTCTAAAACTACCATTGGTAACGACGCCATCTTTCATTCGAATGCGCGCGTGAATCGGCTCTCCGCTGTCACAGTTGTGACGTCATAATACCAACATCCATGTTGCCAACTATAAAACTTTACTTACACTTACTTCGTTTCATTTATAACTTTATAATGATGTTATACAAAAAAAATAGCGTATGCAACTCGTTTATAATGTTCCTTTTTTGCACTCATAAGAAAATAGTCTATTTTCTTATTCGTGCAAAAAAGGTCAACATTATAAACTTATTGCATAAACTACTATTACCTAATTGTCAGAAATAATTATGTTTAATATTCATTTATTGGTGATTTCTTTTATAAATGAGTTTTATGTTAGTATACGTTTTATAATTATAATAAAGTCATGTTACTAGTTTCAGGACGGAAATATCAACATAAAAAGTGTCATAAACGGACAATTCTGCCTGAAACGGAAACCTCCCTAAACCGGAAAATTTTTTTGTCCCAATCGTTTCCGGTTTAGACAGATTTTACTGTACAAGCGTCTGCCATTTTTTTTATTAAAATCCCCACATTTCTTGATTATATTAGGACCTTGGATAGCACAAAGGAAGCTTAAGAGAATGGTTCAGGTCTCATGTTTGTTAAAGTGTCTGATTTTGCAAAAATATAAAAAATTAAAAATGTTTCCATCTTCCTGCAATTACAATTATGAAGATACAAATTTTTTTCTTAATGAAATGTGGTCATAAAAAACAGACCTTCAAAACGGGTCATTTTGATTTTTTTGAGAATATGAGTAGTTTTTTTTTATAAGTTTGTTACAAACATCATAGCCTGCTCCCAATTGACTGCACTTTGTCAATGTAGTACAGGTAATTCCAGCAGAATGCTTCATAAGCTAGGATTTGTATATTATTTCATATTCCTTTGTTTCTTACATTTGAGCTTTTGTTACACAAATTAATCTTTTATAATTTATTTAAAACCTATTTTATATTGCATCCTTTAATTGAGTTAAATGTGAACATGAAAAGACAATTTCGCTTTGAATAATAAGATGTGGGAATAAGGAGAAATGTGCGTAAAAACTGAACATTATATTTAGTTGTTATATTGTTGTATCCATTTTCATTTTCTTGCAATAATGCTGATTTGCAAAATGTATCCCGTATCAACTACTTGTCATCATTGCAGGTTGCAACATATTGTTGAAACGTCTTGCTGATATCAAGGCGATAATGATGGCTGCACTTCGTTCGTGTTAATGTAAACTAATAATTTTATATACGGCTAAAATACTGCGATGTGTCGGGGACCATCGCAGTCCTCCACCCTTGCGTCACGCCAAATTACCGGACGGCAGGAAAGAACTACGCGCCCTCGAATTAGATACGCCCAGCCGCTCAAGCCCCCCATAAACTTTCAACTATCAATTATACCCTTTTTCTGACAATACCGCGATGCGTCGGGTGACCATCGCACCCTCTCACCCCCGCGTCACGCCAAATTACCGGAAGTTGGAAAGGGCCACGCGTCCACCGCGACCCGATTTAGTTCCGCCCAACGGCCCAAGTTCTCCAGAAGCCCCTAACAATAAATCTTACCCTTTGTCTAACAATACTGGATGATCGACAGCCGGAACAACCATTTTAGCGACTTGGCGATCGCACCCGGCTCAATAATCCTCTAAAAGCCTATAAAATCATCACATGCCAAAGCAGAAGGGACACGTGCGCGCTCCTCCGGCCTAACAATGCCGGCCAATGAACAACCAGAAGGCACCGTTGATGAAATAGAAGGTTCGAGAAGTTCAAATCCGACCAATAAAATCACTAGGCAGGAAGCACGTGAGCACTTTGAGATTTTTTCGAAAAAACGAAAGGGGACAGACGGGCGAGCGAGGCCAGAGAGAGGACGGGCGACAGACGCTAGAGAGGACGGTCGTGCAGGAGAAGTCGTATGGAGATAGAAACCAACAAGTAAAGTTTTTGAGTAGATTAACAGTGGTAGTTAAGAAAGCCACCGAATATTAGTCAGTTAATGAAACCTGCGGTAGAAAGGGAACAGCAGCAGTGGGTAAGGCACACACTGAGCCGACCACTGCGAAACTTGCCCGGTCTTCACGGAATTAATTCCGAATAGCCAAAGTTTGGCTTCGAGCGTCATACGCGGTCCAGGTGTCGTGTGACGGCCTGAGACGCGCGCGAGCATCACGTCGCGACCGCCCGGTCATCCACCGCCGACGTCCCGTGCGCCGGAGTCATCACCCCGGAGGCAATCGGAGGCCAACCTTGCAACGTTCCGGCGTCGCCTCCTGAGGGTCCGACTACACTTCTCCGTCGCTCGGCGAGCAATCCATTCGCGGTGACATTACCATCTAACATCACAGATTGTAAGTTGTCATCACCATCATTCATTAATCGGCTACTAAAGTGACAATAACCCAGCATCAACCTGAACAGTGTCTCTTCGTTTAATTTTTTGAATAAATTAGTCCCCGCCATTTGGTCGGGTGAACCAATTAATACCATAGCAAAGTGTTATTATTCTAAATCTTAAGAAACCACCAAATGCAACCCTTCGACCCAGGGCGCTCACCCCTGAGACGCTCAACGCCGGCGACATTAAGCAGGTAAGTGGGCATGCGCTTGGCGCCCTTATTAAATAAATTCAGCGCGTGTCCCCTCCTGCGACTTGGGACGACTGTCACACCATAAGTGTGTCGGCGCCTCCATTTTGTGAGCAGTTCCATCACAATACGCATTGTGCATCGTTGGCAGATTTGTGTAGAACATACACACGCTGAATTCAATGGCATAAAGCTGTTTTCATTGGAACATTTTAATTAAAACTAGTGGTGCTACAGAATGGCACAGACTTTCCTGTATTAGTTTTCTATTTCCTTGGGTCTTCGCCAGCTATTCAGAACTGCCACATACTCTATCTTGCCAGCTACCATCTTCCACCACCAAAAGTACATTTTTTTTGTCATTTTCTTAATTTTACGGTTTCCTATTGGTAGAACAAAAATATTAATTTTAGAATATTAAAGAACACAAAAACCTAGCTGTAAATGGCAATTTTGTTTTAAACATTATGTGCCGTTTAAGAGAAAATGGCGTTTTAGCACTACTAAAAATGCGAAATTTGAAGCACATTTTCACTGAAAAGTTCTGAGTTTTCAAAATACTTTATTTGAAGTTATTTGAAGCACTTCCACTCACAAATATAATAATCTTTACAAATTGCGGATAATGTGCATATTAACGATGTGAGAGATCTTTCAAAAAATTTACATTAATATAATTTTTGAAAAAAAAAAAATTCAAAAATAAACTTTACATAAAATTAAAGAGTGTAATTATCACTATCCGTTACAAAAGTTTCAAGAAAAAATTTGCAGCCATATATGAGAAAATGGCGTTTGACAGACAGACGGACATTTTCGTTTCAATAGGGTTTTTGGTATCAAGAACCTAGAAAACAGGGTTTCTGGCTACACCATGTGTTTTTTTCCCCAACATTTATTTTACTTAATTTAGGTTGGTTTAACTGGTTTTATCCACTTTTTCCTTTTCACGGCCCGGCAATTAATTTTTTTCTGCCAAAAATTTGCCATTTTTTCGCACAGCATTACATAACTTTCCCTATACTACGTATATCACTCCATGTATATGTACGTATACGGGAAAGTAAAAAATTATGTATTTTTCACGTTTCGTTTGTTTAAGAATACTTGAAATGGTAATTGAAATGTACGAGACAAATTATCATATTCCAATATTAAATACCTATTAGCAATATCGGGAAAATATACCTGCTGTTTTAGCACCACTAGTTTAAGAAGTAATATCTAGTTATATTAAAATCTCAAAATTTTCCCCAACTTCTAACAATTCTACAAATTTCTTAATTATTCCAAAGCAATTAATATCGATTTTTTCCAGTTTTCCAGAAAATTACCATCCTGTCTATTTTCTCTGCACGAAATTGTAGTATGCTTTTCAGTTTCATTGTGGAATACCTTGTATCAGGAACAATGTTTGCATCATCATTTTCAGCATCAGTTCTTTACCATGTAAGTGCAAACACTAGTTTTTTTAAATTTTTTTTTATTTTTTAGAAAGCTTAATTATCCAGTAATACACTAAAAAAAAAATCAAGAAAAATTAAAACTTATGGGGCCCCTTCCACAAAATTTCCTTTTTATTAAAATAAAATCTTAGTCTCGACAATATTTTATTAGGAAAGTTCTCTTTATAGAGAATTTCTGCATCAATGGCCCTAGTGAACCTAAGTGGGATATGGCAGGAGATTTGCAAGGTGATAATAAAAGACCCAAAATGTTCTGAAAAAAAGTATGCATTGACAGCAACATACCATGCAGCATTTCCTGCTTGAATTTTTTTGTATGCAGAATTCAGCTATGAAATAATATACAGAACTTAACTTAAAAACTGAATTCAGATTATTTTTACAAGCATCAATTAACAGAAGACAATGTCTATATCTGTTCCATGAATTCTATATAAGTAATTGTTTAAGGATATGTAAATACCAGTAAGATGGTGACAAGGAGGCAAATCACAAAATTCACCTGTAGTATTTATTTTCCTTAGCTCACAAGAATAACTGAGTGCATGTAGCTAAGGTTACATATAGTACAATTATATCACAACCCTTATCAATGCAAGGGATTCTGCAATTTCCTCTTCCCAGCATAACTTCTTGACAACATTTTCATGGATGTAACATGTTGTAAGCCAACAACACACACGCATATCAGTGCCCACCACAATGGACTGTACACAACACATCCTGATAAATACCAACAGAATACAGTATGATATCACAACTTTCATCAATATGACTAAGAATATAAATTTCACAGTTGTTGCCCACCCAACATTTCACATCATCATGTCATATCAATGTACCAAGAATCATATGCAACACATTAAAAAAAAAAAAGAACAATTAAAATAAATAAGCGATTACACCAATGCAACTAAAGGTTAAAAAGAAAGAACACAAAAACTGGGTCCTGGGGAGATCCAAAACGGAGCAGCACTCATTTGCCCAGGCCCTTTTAATTGTTTGTAATACAGCCACACACACAACTCTCACGCCACACATTGCAACTGGGTGGGCAGTTTGACTACACACCAACTGTTTAGTAAAGACAACAGCAAGATGTACAAGTGTACAGTTCATTCAATTGCAAATAATAGTCCTAGAAATCGGGGAACAATTACGAAGTTTTTAAACACGGGATAGAAAATGTGTCAAGTAATGTAACATTTAGATTTAAGCAGAAACACTAAATGTATGAAACTACCTCCCAAGAAAACAAGAAATTGGTAAGAATGTAACCCAAAAACTTACTTACAATTTTAAAATTAAAAATTATTGAATATGAACACAATATAATTCAGAAAAATTTCAATGACTTTTGTGAGATTGAAAATTAACCCAGTTTACTTAAGGCTCTACAGCGGTGCATTAAAGAAACCCAAAGCATATTAATGCACACATAAAAATAAAATAAAAAAAGTGCATCATTCACTACCTACATACTTAATGCAACTGCAATTGCAAGAAAAAAGTTCGATTACTAGCGATGTTTCTTGCACCAATGCAGTCAAGGTGTAAAATAAATACATGAAATTAGCTATACTGAATGGACACTAAATAGTGTACTCTAGGAAATTATGTTTAAAATCCCACAGTAGAAGTAGGACACATAAAATGTTTTATTCATTCCAGGACCCCTAATCAGGAGAGAGCAGCATGAGTGGGATGAACCTAGCTGTACGTAATTGACTGGGCGACGCCATTCACAGTCTTGGAAGTCAGAACATCATTTTCATATGTCATAGTTGTTTCTCTACCATTTTCAACAATCCTGCAACGGAAAAAAAAATGCAACAAATTAATACAAAATTTCAATAATTTTTCATATATTCATCATTCCCAACAGTTACAAAAAAAAATCCACTTCTTGTAGTAATGTTTTTGTAAAATAATATATGAATTATTAATTATTATCTACAGACATTGAATGGGAAAACAATAAAATATTGATCCAGAAAGGGCCAACCAATAAAATGTCAACATTGAAGGCAATAAAGCATTAATATTGATATAAACCAGCTAGAGAGTTTATTTCAAAACTCTTCAGTTTAGTTAATATCACATTATTTAAATTACACTTTGCATGGAAACAACGGGTATATAATGGGAGTATTTTTATGTTATATCGAGTGAGCCAATTCTTAACAGGTGAATGGAAATATTATTTTTAAAATATTACAGAACAATAAAACTTCATCCCAATTTTCACTGAAAAATTTGGAGCAGTTTATAAGAAAATGGCGCTTAAACGTTACTGTAAAACGCGAAAATTGCAGCTCTTTTCCACAGAATCCTTTGCAATTTTGAAAAACTGCATTAGAAGTTATTTGAAGTGTTTTAACTCACAAATACAATAGTGTTCATAAATTTCTGGAAATGTGCATATTAATGGTGTGAGAGATCTTTAAAAAAGAATTGCATTTGGCATTTGTGGAGGGGGAAAAAAAAAACACCCCACACAAAAAACTTTAAATCAAATTAAAGGTGCAATTAGCACCATCTGTTCGAAAAGTTTGAAGAAAAAATATGGAGCCATTTACGATAAAATAGTGTTTGAGCATTTCTGAAAATGCAGAATTTTGAGCTAGATTTCACAGAAAATGGTTGAGTTTTCAAGAAACTTTATATGACATTATTTAAAGCACATGTATCCATAAATATAATAATGTGAAAAAAATTGCAGCTAATGTAAGTATTAACGACATGAGATACTAGCCAAAAAAATTTGTTTTTGTAATTTTTGAAAAAAAAGAATAGAGCAAATATGGCATTTATGTCATCTCATAAAATACATATATCACAATCCATACCAAAAGTTAAAAGAAAAAATGTTGAGCCGTTCTTTAGAAATCTTGTTTTTGTAATTTTTTAAAATTGCACATATTGTATATAATTTCGCACGAAAACAAGTAAAATTTTCAAAATAATGTACATGACCTTAATGAAAGAACTCGCTAAGGAGAACAAATTTCATTTTAAGAAAAAATCTCAATCTTCAATTTTATAGTTGTAAAAAGACGCAGAAAAAAATGCGAACTTTTGCAATTTACGAAAATTAACCGTGAAAATCGGACATATGCCCCCTTAATAATTGTATTTTACTCTATCCTTACAAGAAATTTTAAAAAAATCTGGAGCCAATTTTGAGAAAATTGAAAATGTCCGGGAGGCTTCATGTAAAGTACCCCCAAATTTTGAAGAAAGTTTTTTCAAAATCTAAAAGCTTCGACTGGAGCCAAATCGACAGGGGATTATTAAATTTGAAAAAAATTATACTATGGTTTAGGCGCTAGTGGTGCGGACGGACGGACGGAGTGACGGACGGAGGAAGGGAGTGACGAACGGACGGAGGAAGGGAGTGGACGGACGGACGGAGGAAGGGAGTGACGGACGGACGGAGGAAGGGAGTGACGGACGGACGGAGGAAGGGAGTGACGGACGGACGGAGGAAGGGAGTGACTGACGGACGGAGGAAGGGAGTGACTGACGGACGGAGGAAGGGAGTGACTGACGGACGGAGGAAGGGAGTGACTGACGGACGGAGGGAAGGGAGTGACTGACGGACGGAGGAAGGGAGTGACTGACGGACGGAGGAAGGGAGTGACTGACGGACGGAGGAAGGGAGTGACTGACGGACGGAGGAAGGGAGATGACTGACGGACGGAGGAAGGGAGTGACTGACGGACGGAGGAAGGGAGTGACTGACGGACGGAGGAGGGAGTGACTGACGGACGGAGGAAGGGAGTGACTGACGGACGGAGGAGGGAGAGACTGACGGACGGAGGAAGGGAGTGACTGACGGACGGAGGAAGGGAGTGACTGGACGAACGAACGGGCCGGGCGGGCGGACGAACGGGCGGACGAACGGGCGGGCGGGCGGACGAACGGGCGGGGGCCGGACGAACGGGCGGACAAACGGGGCGGGGCGGACGAACGGGCGGGCGGGCGGACGAACGGAGGGACGGGCGGACGAACGGAGGGACGGGCGGACGAACGGACGGACGGGCGGACGAACGGACGGACGGGCGGACGAACGGACGGACGGGCGGACGAACGGAGGGACGGGCGGACGAACGGAGGGACGGGCGGACGAACGGAGGGACGGGCGGACGAACGGAGGGACGGGCGGACGAACGGAGGGACGGGCGGACGAACGGAGAGACGGGCGGACGAACGGAGAGACGGGCGGACGAACGGAGAGACGGGCGGACGAACGGAGAGACGGGCGGACGAACGGAGGGACGGGCGGACGAACGGAGGGACGGGCGGACGAACGGAGGGACGGGCGGCCGAACGGAGGGACGGGCGGACGAACGGAGGGGACGGGCGGACGAACGGAGGGACGGGCGGACGAACGGAGGGACGGGCGGACGAACGGAGGGACGGGACGGACGAACGGAGGGACGGGCGGACGACGGAGGGACGGGCGACGAACGGAGGGACGGGCGGACGAACGGAGGGACGGGCGGACGAACGGGCGGACGAACGGAGGGACGGGCGGACGAACGGGCGGACGAACGGAGGGACGGGCGGACGAACGGGCGGACGAACGGAGGGACGGGCGGACGAACGGAGGGACGGGCGGACGAACGGAGGGACGGGCGGACGAACGGACGGACGGGCGGACGAACGGACGGACGGGCGGACGAACGGACGGACGGGCGGACGAACGGAGGGACGGGCGGACGAACGGAGGGGACGGGCGGACGAACGGAGGGACGGGCGGACGAACGGAGGGACGGGCGGACGAACGGATGGACGGGCGGACGAACGGAGGGACGGGCGGACGAACGGAGGGACGGGCGGACGAACGGAGGGACGGGCGGACGAACGGAGGGACGGGCGGACGAACGGAGAGACGGGCGGACGAACGGAGAGACGGGCGGACGAACGGAGAGACGGGCGGACGAACGGAGGGACGGGCGGACGAACGGAGGGACGGGCGGACGAACGGAGGGACGGGCGGACGAACGGAGGGAGGGCGGACGAACGGAGGGACGGGCGGACGAACGGAGGGACGGCGGACGAACGGAGGGACGGGCGGACGAACGGAGGGACGGGCGGACGAACGGAGGGACGGGCGGACGAACGGAGGGACGGGCGGACGAACGGAGGGACGGGCGGACGAACGGAGGGACGGCGGACGAACGGAGGGACGGGCGGACGAACGGAGGGACGGCGGACGAACGGAGGGACGGGCGGACGAACGGAGGGACGGGCGGACGAACGGAGGGACGGGCGGACGAACGGGCGGACGAACGGAGGGACGGGCGGGACGAACGGAGGGACGGGGCGGACGAACGGAGGGACGGGCGGACGAACGGACGGAACGGGCGGACGAACGGACGGACGGGCGGACGAACGGACGGACGGACGGACGGGCGGACGAACGGGCGGACGAACGGGCGGACGGACGAACGGGCGGGCGGGCGGGCGGACGAACGGGCGGGCGGGGCGGGCGGACGGACGGACGGACGGACGAACGGGCGGGCGGGCGGACGAACGGGCGGGCGGGCGCGGCGGGCGGGCGGGCGGACGAACGGGGCGGGCGGGCGGGCCGGGCGGGCGGGCGGGCGGGCGGGCGGGGCGGGGCGGGCGGGCGGGCGGGCGGGCGGGCGGGCGGGCGGGCGGGCGGACGAACGGGCGGGCGGGCGGGCGGGCGGGCGGGCGGACGAACGGGCGGGCGGGCGGACGAACGGGCGGGCGGGCGGACGAACGGGTCGGGCGGGCGGACGAACGGGCGGGCGGGCGGACGAACGGGCGGGCGGGGCGGACGAACGGGCGGGCGGGCGGACGAACGGGCGGGGCGGGCGGACGAACGGGGCGGGCGGGCGGACGAACGGGCGGGCGGGCGGACGAACGGGCGGGCGGGCGGACGAACGGGCGGGCGGGCGGACGAACGGGCGGGCGGGCGGACGAACGGGCGGGCGGGCGGGCGAGGCGGGCGGGCGGGCGGGCGGGCGGGCGGGCGGGACGAACGGGCGGACGGACGGACGAACGGCGGACGGACGGACGAACGGGCGGACGAACGGGCGGACGGACGAACGGGCGGACGGACGACGAACGGGCGGACGGACGGGCGGACGGACGGGCGGGCGGACGGACGGACGGACGGACGGACGGGCGGACGGACGAACGGGCGGACGGACGAACGGGCGGACGGACTTAGTTTCTCTTGCTCCTGTATGTAGTAAATTTTTCTCTGATATGTTTTGTAGCCAGAATCAATGTTTTGGGTGTCCTCCTTCCCGAAAAAAGTGTCCGTCTGTACAACACTAGCACCTAAGTAATACACAGGATTTTCACCTATATTCCTATTTCTCAATTAATGTGGATGACATCTTGGCCTCTCAAATTTGAAAGAGATGTTTAAATTTTGATGGGTTCTTTATCTGAAACCAAACAACATTCTCAAAAATTTCTGTCTTCCTTCTTTCCTAATTCAGAGGCAATTGCCTGTTACAATTAAAAATATAGATCACATTACAAATTATTAAAGTCTATTTAATTTGTACTTTGCTTGTGATTTTAATACATTATCAGTAAATGACAGATAAAATTTTAGAAGATTCGATACATCACATTTCAACATTTTATGAATTTTAAGGTAGATTAGATCTTGAAATCTGTAATTCAAATGGTTTTTTTGTCATAGTTTCAGAAATTATTCACAGGAATTTTCCAACATTGTTTCGACAATAGTGAATACTCTCAATATTTTTATTACAAAAATTAAACATGGAAATAATATCCTTGTACATTCTAGAGGACGTTGGGGAACTTATATTAGTTAAGTTCCTCTAATTCTTTCTCTAGTTAAAATCAATTTGTCTATGTAGTCGTGAAAACAATCATTGCCATGCACTTTTACTTAGTAATACATAATTTTCCCCACTCCAGGAAACTTAAAACTATTTCAATTTTGTTGTAAATATCCAGTTATTCAATTCAGATACCTCACTCACTGCACAGTTTCAAATCATCAGCAAATAACAGAAACTGACAATTACATACAATTCTTTTAATGTCATTTATAAAACTTGGGACAAAGTAGAGGTCTTAAATAAGGACCCTCAGGAAATCCAGAAGTTATCACTATGCCCACTAATTATCGATTTGAATTTAACATTATGTATTCTTTCTAGAAGATAAACAGTTAACAAATTTAGTAAAGAACCATGTATAGCCAATCTTATCAATTTACATGTCAGTAATCTGTGGTTTGTCAAATGCTTTTGAAAAGTCTGAAAATTACATCTACTCATGAAAATCTATCAATTTTATCTATAAGAAAATTACCTAAGAAAATGAAGTTTGTTGTTGTTTAGGCATTTTTTTCCTGAAACGATGTTGTTGAACAATAAAAACTTGTTTCAATAACAAGAAAGAGAAATAATCTGCTCAAGAAGTTTTGGAATCACACATTTTTGATACAGATTTAAAATTTTTAATATACAACTGATCACCATACTTGAAAATAGGTGTAATAAAGCTTTCTCTCCACTGCCGGTAATGTGCTTCCAAGTAATGACTTAGGAAGGAGATAATGAAGTATTGGAGTTGAATTGACAACACAATTTTTGATAAATGCAACTACAATTCCATCAGGGCCTTTATTATTATGCAAATTAACAATCGAATTATAAAATGTCCCTCTGCGATATAGTCAGACCACCAATTTTAATGTTATTTATAACAGCATCATTATCAGGATCAATCAATGATCCACCATAACCAGGGCTACATACAGATTTAAAGTACTGTGCACAACTTTTACACTAACCTGTGAGGAATCAGCTGATTCATCACCACAAATTAAGCAGACCACTTATCTACCTCAACTTATTTCCATATTTCCAAAAGGAAATAATATTGAAGGACATATTTCTTTTATTTAAGTTAATATAACTAATACAGTCTTCTCTAGTTTTCATTTTACCTGTTTACCAAATAAGAGATTTTTTATACACATGGTGAGCATTAGTTTTCTCTCTAAATAATAACCAGAACTAATTTGAATACCATGGTGGAAATGAAGTAGGGATATTATTTCTTTCACTACATTGCTCGAATTTTTTGTTTAATTTTTTTGCTCAAAGAGAACATCATACTTATGAAAATCACCAACTACCGAATTTCACTGAAAACATTAAATTTTCGAAAATTGCAAAGACGAAAGGTTTTTGACCTCCAATGCCAATTTTCAATTTTGAAGACTGAAATCTGTTCTTCAAAATTAGATCTTTAAATAATGCCATTTAAATATTTATCAAAATCCAAATAATTTGTGTGTAATTTTGAGTGAAAGCAACTTGAAAAATATGTAAACAAGATTTTCTTGAAAATAGCTCGATTTTTTCAATTTTATTGGCTAAAATATGGTAAAATATGTTCAATAATATGTTGCAGGCTCCCATTTTCATTAATCAGTTTAGAAATTCTGAAATTTTTCAATTTTTAAAATGTTGAGCGATGTACTTTTAGTTGAATGGACAAATAGTCGTTTATGGTATGTGCGCATCTCAGCTCTGCCAAATACTTTTGCAAGGTTGATTAGTTTAAAGAATAAACACTTAGTAAGAACAAACTGAATTCAACAGCGAAAAGCAATTTTCATTTAAATTTTTGAAATTGTTTAAAGCTTCACAGAGCTTACTTCAAGTAGAATGGCCTAAAGCAAGCTTGCACAAGGGCCACAGCAACGCGCCCCACAATGACCATGGCAGCCCTTCTGCGCTTCACTGGCTTCTAATGCAAGACTTTCATTTTTGTGGCAAGTGACCGCTGCCCAAGCCCTCGGTGGGAGGAAAGCCCTGCGGCTCTTAAGACTGAAATGTGTTGAATAATGTTGAACTAAAACTTGACATAACTGCTGTAGTTTCTGGAGAGGGGAGGTTTGTATACTATTATGTCACAATAAATTGCTTGACCACTTCCACACCTTTCATGGTCAATCTTCACTGTTGCAACGAATTTTGAAAATATTAGTAATATAAATTGCAAGAACAAAAAAACATAACATAACATCTCATTGTTAATAACAATACACACTTCATAAATTTAGTTCAGAAATATCTGGTTGTAATACACTTGACCATACTTTTTTAAACGTTTAATTTACTTTTTGCACCAACTTTTTCCCAGACACCATCCTCTGACATACGAGACACGTTGTTGCTCCATTTCTCTCAGTGAATAAAAATTTGTGCTTGCACTTAGCATTGAACTGACAATTGTATTCAGTAAATTGAAGGGACAGCTTGGCTGTTGGGGATTATGCCAACTTTCCTGGTTCTTGTGGGGCACCGTGGGGCGTGGCGCTCCCGGCACCCCAAGAAGGGACTCAAATGGGGTGCTTTTGTATCTCTGGTCTAAAGTACACTTTAAAACTAGTTGTTTTGAGGATCAAATAATAAATAGTTAACAAAATAATAATGCTCAATATATTTTTTAATGATTTCATTTTATATTTAACTCTATAAAACAAATCAGAAAGAAGATAAACAATATTAAATTTACTACAAGGAGCATGGTGTAATCCAAATATAACAAACAGCGCATTGTTGTGTGACAATTTGCAAGCCTTTGATAGCTGCCACTGCCAGTGCTTCATGTATTAAAACATATGAAGGGCTTTTTTGCATTATGTTACTTTTTTTTGGCATAAATTTCACTTTAATTGCTTATGATGTTCAAGAGATGGCAGAAGAATTAGTAAGATAAAAAGTGTGATATGAAAATATTATGTAACTGTCAGCAATATTTTGAAAAAGCATATGTAATTGTAGCACTACTTAATTATTTGGGCACACATACTAAAAGCCCAAAAGCATGTTTGTTACTTTAAAATAGGCTTTTTCCTGAACATTTGATGTCTTTAAACAACGATAATACAAATAATAATAATAAATAAAAATAATGAAAACTAGCATACCCTTGCGAGACCTCTCGAATGCTATACCCCACCCTTTTCCTTATTTTTCCATTTCCACATTAAGCCTGTAATAAATACTATTTTTCTTGAAGTCCTCTTATCCTCCATCTCTTGTTCTATATATTACCTTGTAATTGATAACAATATAATATACCCTAGTCAATTCAAACTATTCTTATTTAACTTTATTATTGAGGAAAGAGGTACACCCGTGTAATTCAATCACATAGAATATCAAGTAATTAGTAATTTCACATAGTTGCAGATTCTACAGGCTCTGAACAGGTGGAGTAGAATCGAGAAGGGCCAAACTAGCAAAAATGTCAACATCTCATGAGATGTTGTTTTGAGAGCCAAACTAGCAAAGATGTCAACATCTCATGAGATGATGTTTCTTTGAGGCCTTTGGCGTCAAAATTATAGTTTTTATGGCCCTAGAATGCTCCTTTTAGGAGTTATTTAACGATATGGATTCAAAAAATCCTCATGTGTGTGGCAGGTTGCGTTTACATGAATATTTACAGGTGTGTTTTAAACAAATCCTTCATATTTTTAGAGTCAAAGTGTAATTTGACATGCCTGTGTGAAAATCTCTATCTTTAGAGACCTCATTTATTGGTTGCATGTGAGAGCCACAAAGGGAAAGTATACTACTGAAATAATACAAGAAATGATAAAATTATACAAAACAGACAGAACTGCAACTCACTTTTTGGTGGTGATCTTTTTTCCATTAATAAACCGCGTCGAGGTGGAAGTCCTCTTCACATTTCCACCAGTGCTTCCAGTGCCACCTGCTGTACTCATTACACTTGAAAAGGATGTGAAACCACCATGGCCACCCATACCCATACTCATCATGTCATCCAAATCAAAGCCAAGACCAAATGAGAATGGACTCATAAACCGTGAACTAACAGCAGTATCTTGAGACCGTGCTCCACGCCTATGGCGATCTCTGCCTGCCATTTCTGCAAAAGGGAAAAACAGTATATTTAGTTTTGCAACGTTTACCAATAAAAAAGGGTTTGTGGTAGAGAATGGGAACGAGAACATGAGAGTGAAGTGAGTGAGTAGGTGGGAGAGTGAGTGGGTGGGAGAGTGAGTGGGTGGGTGGGGGGTGAGTGGGTGGGGTGAGTGAGTGTGGATGAGCGAGAGTGGGTGAGCGAGAGTGGGTGGGTAAGCGAGCGAGAGGGTCAGTGAGCGAGCGAGCGAGAGGGTCAGTGAGCGAGCGAGCGAGAGGGTCAGTGAGCGAGCGAGCGAGCGAGCGAGCCAGTGTGCGAGCAAGCGAGAGGGTCAGTGAGCGAGAGGGTCAGTGAGCGAGCGAGCGAGGAGGGTCAGTGAGCGAGCGAGCGAGCGGGTCAGTGAGCGAGCGAGCGAGAGGGTCAGTGAGCGAGCGAGCGAGAGGGTCAGTGAGCGAGCGAGCGAGAGGGTCAGTGAGCGAGCGAGCGAGAGGGTCAGTGAGCGAGCGAGCGAGAGGGTCAGTGAGCGAGCGAGCGAGAGGGTCAGTGAGCGAGCGAGCGAGAGGGTCAGTGAGCGAGCGAGCGAGAGGGTCAGTGAGCGAGCGAGCGAGCGAGCCAGTGAGCGAGCAAGCGAGAGGGTCAGTGAGCGAGCGAGCGAGCGAGCCAGTGAGCGAGCAAGCGAGAGGGTCAGTGAGCGAGCGAGCGAGAGGGTCAGTGAGCGAGCGAGTGGGTCAGTGAGCGAGCGAGCGAGAGGGTCAGTGAGCGAGCGAGCGAGAGGGTCAGTGAGCGAGCGAGCGAGAGGGTCAGTGAGCGAGCGAGCGAGAGGGTCAGTGAGCGAGCGAGCGAGAGGGTCAGTGAGCGAGCGAGCGAGAGGGTCAGTGAGCGAGCGGATCAAGGAGGGAGTGGATCAACGAGGGCAGGAGGGAGGGAGAGCGGTCTGGATGGCAGGTGGCCGGGAGGGAGGTTATCAGCGAGCGAGTTGGGTCCTGCATAAACTTATGAAGTCATTTCAACCAAATAATTCAGCGATGAAATGAATGGAAGGGCGCGGAGCGGGATGGGCGCAAAGCTATAAAAATAAAAGTACTATCAATTTACACTAGATAGAATTCATCCTTGCTTTGTCTAATAGATGTTTGAGATTAATAAATACACAAGCAAAGCTGTATATCTGGTATTAGATAGAGGGACCAAATTCTTACCAGGGAAAAATTCTTGAAAGGGAGAATTTCCAAAAAATTCTCGGAACACTTCTTCAGGATCTCTGAAAGTAAATGGGAAGCCCCCCATTCCAAATCCTCCAATGTCAAAGTCCATATCTGCACCATCTTGGCGGTATCGCCCACCTCGAGTGCCCCCAGCAAGGCCTTCTTTTCCATACTGATCATAGACCCTCCTCTTTTTCTCTGCAAACAAAAAAATTGGCATTAAAATGCAATAATATCAACAATGCAATTACAGCATCTATAAAAGTTTTGCTGATTGTGCTAGGAGGAGATATTACTTGCTTACATTTTGGTTGGCATGCTTCAAAAATTGCATAGCAAAATAAAACATTTATTGTAAGGACAAATTACAAAAAAAGAAGGTGTTTTTGAAAAGTTGTTCTTAATTAGTGATATTAACATTATTATATGTTACTTGATTATATAAGATAAAATGCTTTTAATACTAGGAAAGAATCTTTTTGTTAAAGAAAATAATTCTAATTGTTTGAAATAACTGAAAACCAATTATTTTTAGGGGCAATATGCACATTTTTTAAGTAAAAAAATGCAATATTTAGCTCAATACACTAACTTTTGAAAAAATTCTATACCTTCACTTGCTTTATTTTTTTCTTGCAAATGTGTTTAAATTTACAAACTTCACATTTTAAGCTCAGTGATAATAAACATGAGTGCACAAAACAAACATAACTCATTAAAAACTGAGAAAACATACCAAGGAAATATTTGAGAGAGGATAAGGATTGGGGATTGAGAATAAAATTGCAACATACATGCTAGAACAGCATGAAGATGCAAGAATTCTCAAATGGTGCCTAACTGCAACACTATTTGATTAGTGCAATTGGTTAAATTTCACCCCAACACACCCATGCAGAGCACAGTTCACTATTCTATCCAAGTAAGAATTGTTATTGATCGTTACTATTGCTCTTGCTGCACCACAACCCTGTTTGTTTATTTATTTTTTCCTTTTTGTTTCAGCAGGTAAGTTACTCTCCAATGAAAATTTAAAAATAGAAGTAAATCACAGGGCTGTATTATAAGTTGGCCAAAGAAAGTGTGTGGACACTGAAGGTGATCTAGCTGTGAGTGCTTGTGATTCCGGTCTATAGTACCAAGCCTTTGAAGGACAGTGCAAGACAAAGGTTCACAAAAGAAAAAAACCTGTACTTGTGAAACTAAGATGCATTAAAAAGTAAAGATTTGAGAAAGTTAAGGAAATAGAAAACTGTTTTTAATTTCCTTATCTTTACAAAAGCACTAGTAGACAAAGAAGTTTTAACAACAGCAGTGTTTTGAAATCTATGCAGTGCTATATTAGGAGGAAATGATGGGGTGTAATTTCGGATGTGGCTCAAAAGGATCAAATATTGTCTACAATCTTACAGTTTGAATTGAATCAATCTTACAACAAATTTTTCAACCAAGAAACACAGCAACTTTGATGCTAACACAGCACTTGCAATATACACTAACTCCTTCCTTTGGTCAACTTCGTTTCTACCACAGGTTAGGAACATGAACTGAAAACAGCAGTTGAACATCTTGGGGCAGCAGAAGAAAATAAAGAAGAGGCAGTCTAACCGCGCACAGCAATCCACACCACACTGTATTGTATTTCAATTATATTGAGAGGAATTGTTAGATGAGGGACCAATTCCTTTTTATTGTGCCAACATGAAAACTGTTGCCAAAACAATAATGCGCAAATAACCAAAATCCCTTTAAGAGCTGAAGAGGAGGCCAGATCAACATTGTGACCACCATGTGAAGTACACATTTCTTATCTAACAATTCATATTAATCAATTCCATTTGCAGAAACCATTTTTAAAAGAATAGGATTTAAAACAAACTGCTGCTTTTACAACACCAATTCTGGCTTCTCCTTGAGCTCTCTGGATAGTTATGATCAAGCCCTCCACTTGTTAGGGAGGCTTGAGGTAGGCAGACAGGCAGGTATGCAGGCAGGCCACTACTGGAAAGCAAAATTAGATTAAGGCAATTAGTGAAGACTCCAAAGGAAGATGCTGCTGATACCAAAAAATCTTCGGAAAGGTGAGTCGAAGTGAAATCCGTGGAAGCTGAAGGGAGATGTCCGTGATGGTCTTGAAGATGAACGCTGGCCTCGCTGATCATACATACGCCGTTTTGTTTCTGGAAATGCAGAATGCTCAGGGTACACTGAATGTAAGTACTGAAGATTTCCTGGAGGCCAGGGACTATCGGGTCCTTCACCTTCAGACATCTTTTGTAGCACAACACAAATCCATTTCTCCGAGTAAAAACAACAGAATCACAAATACAATTTGTCATAACGTAAAAACAAAGAAACTATTTTTTCTACAATACAAATTTACTCGTTAAAAAAGCACAATACAGAATAGAAAGTACAAAATACAAAGTCAGAAACTAATTTACAGAAAAGAAAAATAATGATAAATGATGGTACTTACCATCAGATAATACTTCATATGCCTCAGAAATTTCTTTGAAGCGCTTTGTTGCCTCATCTAGGTTGTCTGGATTCTTGTCTGGATGCCATTTAAGGGCTAGCTTCCGGTACCTGAGAAGTAAAAATGCATCCATAAGCTCTTGATGGAATACATTAATTGTCTCAATTGTGAAGGTCAACTACATCCCTATCTACTATTAACCTAAAACTACTATTTCTTTCACATGGTATTTTATTGAGTCAAATCCTACTTTCAGCAATTGCCTCTTGTTTTGTTTCTCTCTTAATTCACATGTTTTTTTGTATTAACACTTGTGAGCATTGTATTTTCAAGCATCCTAATTTATTTTTAAGTCTTTTGACACTATTACAACATTCGTCATGCAATAAGGCTACAAAGAATAAAAAATTGGAAAGGCAAGTTATAACTATGACATGAAAGTAGTTATATTTTAGCCTGAAATATATCAATATTATTGTATTTACCATCTCAAGCTGACGAATTATTAAATATTTCAAATATTGGAAGAACTTTTTATTAAATAATGAATGTATCAAATCTAACAGACAATTCAAAAAATTACACCAATTACACCACATTTTTTTCACATCTGACTGACACACATTCACATCAAAACAAATAATGAATTACGAATAATAAAACAACACATTCGCATCATTCGCATTACGAATAATGCGGACACACTCACGCTTTTTTAATATCTGCTGTACTGGCACTCCGTTGCACTTCCAAAACCCGGTAGTAGTCGACCATGGTGAGCTGCGGCCGGACCTATGGGTCTGCCTGCCAGCATGAACACACCCTCACGGGTCCCTGAAACACACAAAAATGTACTTATAAAGTAAACATATTTTTGTTCAATACTTCGTACATAGCACATTCAAAATTACCTCTCAATAATGAATGGATTTTCTTTTACAGGAGAATTTTTTATACACGTAATAAAATGCTTCCGTCAAATTCACTTGTTCAATATACAGTAAAAATTAGATATAAGGGGTCTCAGATAGGTGTAAATTCATATTACATGATTATGTGTTACTTAAAACGAGAGTGATAAACGAAGCTCCATACCACGCGAAGAAGTTTCGATGCAAGCAATGGCGAATCGCGTAACACGTGTGCTTATAGCGTAGTGAAACTAGTATTCGAGTTCTGCAGAATGAATAAGCGTAACGTGTCGATTGAATAGTATTTGTGTAGAGCATTTTTCACTGAAGTGTCATGCCTGAACAATCACCACCATCGCCGTCCACGACTGAAAGTAAAACATTCGCGAGAAAAGCCGACAATGTGGCAAAACAACTTATTTTGAATGCAGTCATTATTTCACACGCAAAAAATAATACGGAACTGGCAAGTGATAGACGATTGTCATTGTCAGATTCAGAATGAATGACTTTTTTTCTATGTATACGAATTTTATGTACTACGAATAAATTTCATGTTAATTCAGTGTTAAATTACTCCAATACTAAAACAATGTTTGGTTACACATAATAAAAATCCGTGTCGTATGCGAGGTGAACAGGGTTTTTGTGGTGCGCAAAAGCTTAGTGACATCATATCGAAAATTTTTGTAAAAACTGTAATAATATGCCGAGAGAATGCTTTATTATTAGGTATACTTCGATTGTTTAAAGTGACCGATGACATTAGGTCAGTTACACCTCCTGCATTATAAAATGAATCTTTTTGACAGTGGTAAGGTAAGCACATTTCTCAAGCTACGAGCCCCTTTGAGGACGTTCTCGAATGATTTAAAAAGATTAATTTTATAAGGCAGGAGGTGTAAACTATGAGTGTCATCGGTCACTTAAGAAATCGAAGTATAGAGATGATGGATTTTAGTAAATGCTAACAATGTTACATGTTACCAACGCTGAAAAAAAATAGTAATTAAATGTTTAACGGTTAGTGCAGTATGTTTCTGAAGGTTTTCACTCTGCGATAAAATGCGAAATCTTACGCAAAATTCAATATTACAAACGACGTATACAATGGTCGTGAATCTGCGAAGTAATTACTGAATTGTATTTTATAGTTTCCCTACATGTCGCTAACTGGGGATGTGAGAACGAAAACAACACAACCATGTTTGAAAACATTTGATTTGAGAATGGTCATGTTTATTAATTTATAAATAATATTTAACTAACTAAACAAAGTAAAAATAACTATAAAAAACTGATCCTCAAAGCCTGAGCGTTCAGGTCATCAAGGGGGTCATAGGTTTCCTTGTTCGCTGAACGGAAGTTACGGGAACAAGAGGAAGGCCCCACACCTACGGCTCAAACTTATTCCAAACTAGGAAAAACCGGCAGACCTTGTTCTGCCCATCGTCTCCCTCTTTCCCCTCCCATCACCCTCTCACTGTCCCTTCCTTCCTCCCTCTCTCCTTTACCCTGTCCCAGTGTCTGCCTCTCTCTGTCCTAATTCATATTTAATTGCAAATTCTGTACATTTTTGAGCAGGTGAGTTAATATCGGGAAGCGCCGGACCAGCAAAAATGTAATAGAATGTTCAAGAAGGTTTCATCCTGTAGATAACGGTATGAGAAACGTTAGTTTTTAAGGTCATAGAAGGCACTGTTTAGGAGTTATTTAACGATATAGATTCAAAATCCTGCCGAATATGTTGAGGGTTGCATTTGACGTAAATATTTAGGTTTGTTCTACAGCAACATGTAGTGGTTAAATTTTAGTGAGAAAAATCTAAAAAGTATCAAAATAATTTTTCCTGTACAAAAAAATGATACAAATACTAGATCTTAATTTTTATAATGCTATAAAATGCTACAGCCTTGGTTTCAAAATGGATTTTTTTAAAATTTAAAGTGCTAAATTCATCACTAATTATTCTTATGAGTACAGATTGATGATTCCAGGTGGGTCAACTATAAGGTAATTGGTCCCGTTTACGGATGGAGCATTTTTTTTTATCACGAGAGGAGGTGGCGAGATCCGGCGTCGACCAACACGTCGATGGGGTACCACCCCAGCCGGGACAAGCTTTAGGCTCTCGACATGTATAGTAGTGTGCAGTGCAGGTACAAATGATTTGTAAAAGAAAGGGACGAGGAAGGGGGAAGGAAAAATCGCGCGTGGTCTGTGGCCCCTTTGTTAGGGCATTGCTTCGGCATTTTCCTGGTGTTCAAAAACTATTTATAAAAATAATTTAAAAATAGCATACTTAAACTAGAATAACTTTTGTTGTTTTTCTGCGTGCAGAAAGTTTTACTACGTCCTCAAAAGATAATTTCGAAACTAACCTGTACTCTACGGATATATAAGATGTTCAGGTTGGTTAGTCGTCATTGTTTTTGTTTTTTTACTTCCTGAGGCGTTTTAAAATCTTAAATTTGATAAAACTGATTTCACTTAAGGCAACTGGGTTTGGTATAACGAGAAAACTTCTCAAAGCTGCCATTATGTTGGCACACTCATTTTCAAGTTCGATATTGTTTATTAACTTCAGAAGACCTCAGATTATCATACAATTACGAACATGAAGATTAGACATCATGTAACCATTTTCATACTAGGGCTCCACTAAAAACTTCGTCAGCTTGCTCCCTCCGAAGTCGTCTCTATACCCGTATGAAATTTATGTAATGCGCGATAACGCTACGAACGGATAGCGCTAATGCACTCTTAAATATGAGGTAAAGTTAATTTCTTTTTTGTAATTTAAAAAAATTATACAAATGTAATTTTTTTGAAAAATCTCTTACACCGTTAACATGCACATTTTCAGCAATTTGTAAACGGTATTGTATTTGTAAGTTAAAGTGTTTCAAATGACTTCAAATGAAGTGTTTCGAAAACAAAAAAATTCTGTGAAAAAGAGCTTCAAATTTTACATTTCTAGTACCGCTTAAACGCAATTTTCTTAAAAACGGCTCCAAATTTTTCAAAGAAAATTGCCATTTAGGACGAGGTTTTTGTGTTCTTTAATATTCTACAATTAATATTTCGGTTCTACCATTACGAAACCGAAAAATTAAGAAAATGTCCAAAAAATTTACTTTGGGTGACGATAGATGGCAGCTGGCAAGAGTATGTGGCAATTCGGAATAGTTACCTCAGACCCAAGGAAATAGAAACCTAACATGAGAAAGTCTGTGCCATTCTGTTGAACCACTAGTTCGTTATCATGGCCCGACCACGAATTTTATTCTGACGAAAATTCGCCATTTGTTCGCGCAGCATTACATAATTTTACATACTAACATTACTCCGTACATACGTACTATACGGGAAAGTAAAAAGAACTAGTTTTAATCTACTCCTGAATGTAGCAGTAGTGTACGAGAAAAACCTATTCACCGGAACCTTGTGATAATTTTATTTAATTTGAGACAAACGAACAATTTCGATACGTTGATATGGCTTCTTTGTTAAATTTCCTTCTAACTATACAGTGTATTAAAGGAAAATAATATTTCTATTTTCGACGAAGTGAGAAAATCAACCGCTTGCATGAGCACCGATGACCTCCAGAAGCTATTTCTACCTTTGTGTACAAGAAATTGACACGTTAAATAATTAAAAATAAATACTGAAGTGAATTTGTGATTATCATTAACAAATCAATATTAAGAGGACCAATTCAAACGGAATATTTAATCATTTAATGGGAACCATCATGACACACGAATTGAGAATTCACATGCGTTACGGAAGAACCCTAAAAACTGGCATTTATTTCGAAAGGACCGCCAGACCTCACAATACCACTATGAGGAAATGAACATTTCTTCAATACCAAGACCGAGTGTAGCGTCGTATATTTCGAAGAAACTGGTTGCGCCTGCAATGAAGAGAAGAGGAAGCAATGCAGGATACAAGTCTGGTTTAACCGGTCACGCCGCACTCCACGATCTTCATTTACTTCTTTGTGCATGTACGACGCTGCTCGCTCTTTCTAATGGAAGTTCTGCGACGCGTGGAAATATGACGGTCCAATGAACATATCGGGCAAGAAAATACCTAGCGAATCAACGGGAGCCTTTTTCTTGAAGCACATTTTGATTCCATATGAATATCGACAGGAGGAAAAACTTTTAATACGAAATGACACATTTTGCAATATTTCGAGACAGTTTAAGTTACGAAACATTATAGAGAGTGCAATGCGAATACCACGTCTCACTAAAAGTCTATCCAACACATTATAGGGAAAGTTCATGGCATTTTCCACAGCAGAATGCAGGAAGTTTTCCGATATTTTTCGGTCTATACGATTACTAACCACCTAAATGTGACGAAACATTGTGCGTCATTTGAAGATAATACGACTGCGCTTCACTTCAATGGAGACTCTTGAGGCAACTATGGAAAATAATCGGGACTCGTAACTTCGTTAGGACCGACAATCAACTCGATGGGGGTCAGGTCTTTTATTCGTAGTCCCCGGACTCCATTAAAGCTCACCGTCCTATTTCGCGCTTCCTTTATATTCATCGATCCTACCGGGCCAACGCGGTCGTGACCTTCTCTACCTCCTTCGAAGATCACTCAGTCACCAGCACCTCGTTCGCATTCGGGAAGATTAGACGATGCTCTACGCTCCACAGCCTAGCAAGTTCGGGTACTGAACTAAGAAGGGCTTCATGGCCTCGATCCAGAACGCTGGCTGCGGGGGCAGACGTCAATTGATCTCCGTCTAGATGCTAAAGGTCAGCGAAGCCGTCCAAGAAAAATTAGAGCGGAATGAGAAAGAAGCACCAATTCTGTTATAAAGCGTAAACGAGAACTAATAACACGCGTTAAAGAGGTGTCAAACATTTGAGTCACGGACCATTAGAAAAAGTAAAATTTGCGCAAGCAGCAGGGCGGCCACGCACATTTTTACCCGCTCCGAAAATACGTGAAGAAATTACAAGATTAATGAAAATATACTCTTTGTTCACTAATTCATTTGTTCATTATAATTCTAATGCATACTACATGTTCTACCCAGGAAAGCACTCTTACTTCTTAACAGATGCCTTAACACTCTGCGAATGTAGTAGTATATCTTGCTTAGGGCAGAAGAAAACTATTTACATGGCTAATTTCATTTCCAAGGATTTCTGAGCACTCGTGGATCCAGGGAGGCAGCCCATGGGGGCCATGCCCCTCTCCCAAAAGGCCTAGTTTTCGTTTACCTTTTTTTTTTGGCAACACTGATTTAAATATTTACATTCGAATTATGTAATTATTTAAACAATAATATTGTGTAGTATATATACAGTACATAAATAATACACAATAGAATAACAAATATATTATTTAACAAACATCTACGATCCCCCCCCCCCCCAATGATCGGTTGGATCCGCCCCTGCCATCGAGGTCCTCTTTTCTAAGTGCTTTCAGCATTTATTCAACGCCCACGGCGATGAAAAACTTTCAAAGCACAGGGAATTGACGCGAGATGTAACAAAGGCAAGCCGTAGTAACTCCGCATCTTTCAACATTTGTTTCAAAGAGCCTATACTAATGTAGGGAGATACTCAATGACCACTTAACGGAAAACTTGTTTTCAAGGCTAATCCCAGGGAATTTTTGTTTTCTGTTACAGCAAAATCACCAAGAATCAACGTCAGAGAAGGATGTACGGTTAATCGAATATGAATCTGAATTACAAACAATCAATATGTACAAATTTCTCGCATTACGTGAATTTTGCAGGTACTTTTATTAACAATTTTGACAGAAGTAGAATTAAAGAGATATTCGTATTGCCACGAATCTGGAACTTTCAAATGGTTTATCAGTAAGGATATTTGTAAAGCAGGCTTTCAAATTTAATGAATTGGACGGCATATCCCGGACAATGTTGGTTACAGTTTTTTTATTCGTTCGTGGTAAGATGCCTTACGACTGAACGGGGACAGTTCTTGCGCAGCGTAAAACTAGGTAACGTAAACCGCTAACAGGCACACACGTGTCCATTTAAACATTTCACGTCTTGATTGCGTTTTACAATCGTTTTCCTTTTAAGACGTTACATTAATGGTAGTTCGAACGGCAGAGTGGACTGCAAACGCTACATTCCCACATTCGCATATCCTATTGTATCATGCGTTTGATTACAAAAGTTTCTGGGCGCGCACAGTTACGGTCATTAGTGTCGTAGGTGTGCACGTTTCCAGAGGTGGAGGTGTTTCTCCCCCTCTAGAACGTGAGAGCTGGCAATTCACGTTGGCTTGAGGATTTTCTCCTCCAGATATCTCCACCAGCGGTGCACCGCCCTAACTGGGGCAAGTTCGAAGCTCCCGACATTTATGGTAGTTAAGGATGAGGAAGGAAAGATAGGGCGCAATGTGTGCCACCTTTCTAAGACCGCTTCAGCATTCGCTTGGTAAATGATCTGAGAAACCACAGAAAACTATGTCACAGTAGCCAGATGCTAGAATCCTCCAGACAGCGGCTGAAGTCCACCTAGCTACGTTGCTAGTATGAAAAATCCACCAATATCGGGACCCGAACCCTACGGCCTTTGGGTCAGAGAAACCGAAGTAGCTGTTGCTCTGAGCTATCAAGCCATTACCACGCGTTTCGTTTCGTGAGATTACTTACGCAACCATTTAAGCTACACCAGCGCATGTCAGTAATTCGATAATTTGTATTACCGAAACGTTTATCTTGCTCGCTTCAGAGCCCTACAAGGACGGTCAACTACCTTATTCCGATTTTCACTTAACGTAACAAAGCTCGCGCATGTCCACAGGCTCTGAAGTTGGTGCTCAACTTCACATGGGGTGGAAACTCGCTAATATGTCAGATACAATCCGCCACTGTTCAGCAACCATGGCTTTAGGAAAATGGAAATTATCTTTTACGGCTACTTGTTTGAGCTACTTGCTTAATTAATAGCTCCAGAATTTTCTTCGCAAAGTAATACATAATTCAACATATTATGCAATTTTAGCCCCACATAACTAACTCCATTTAAAATTCGTTTCTTCCCTTCATCGCCGAGACAACGCATTTGAAGGTTCATCTTCTATCACCTCCACCGAAAGAACGTGAAAATAATTTTTCATTTGTGGAGACACCCAAGAACGCCCGATGCCAACAACCTGCGGGTTCCATCTTCCCCCGAGCAGCCCCACCCCCGTCCCCGTCCTTTTGCAACGCGACTATTCGCAGCCCGGCGCGGTATTTGCGTTCGCGACGCCTCGCTCATTTGTCACCCGCCACACGCAACTCCCCCTTCCTCCACTCTCTCGTCCGGTGCGGGCAGATCCCGCCTCCCACAGCCCACTACCTACCCGCCCAATACGATCGGCGCCATGAGCACTCGCGAGGGCAAATTTTGATCGCATTATTGCCAATTGGGAAGAAAATAAAGATAAACTTGCAGACCACATAATACACACTGCGAGTAAAGGATATTTGAATGTTTATAAAGGTGTTAAAAAGGAACTTGTCGAACAATGGGACGAAGGCGACTCTCGAAAGCTTAAGAAATGGTTTGGGAGTAACAAGAGCTGCCAATTTCACTGTATGATGCCGGTGAAAAAGTAAAGTAAAAACCGATGGGTACGATAAAGTAACACATCCTTACAGTTAATACGAAGTGCATACTATCGCTCATAGCTCAAATGAAAGTAATCGGTTGTGTGGCTTCTCAGCATGTATAATCACGAGATGCAAGGCTTGAAGCAATGGCGAACGCCTTAGAGCACGTGCCCTTCTATCGGATCTAGAAATGTTCTTTTTCTCTTTGTATGATTACTCTGATTAAATGTTAATATAATAAAATGTAAGATTATTTATGAGACATTGAGAACACCAGTGACCTGAATGAGAAAATTCCATAGGCCACTCTTTGGTGGATTGTGGTTGCGCCATTTGAAATGGCTCTCAATCTCTCGTTTTCACAATAGACAATTTATTCTATTTATCGATAGACAATCTACAATATCTGCCAACTAAATTATCTTTAGAGTAATTGTTGCTGTACATGTGAAGCAGGGAACCAGGAATTGCTAGCCATGGGGAATACACGAGATTCATGCAACGTTCTTCAAATCATGAAATGGAAAGTATCATCTAGAAATAATCAAAATAACTTACTCTCGCTATTCTTCGAAATATACAAGATAAATGTTTAGGTATTTTTCCCAATAGTTATTGCCGTACATCCTGTGTAAGGATCCCTTCGAAATATTATCTGTAAAGTAGAAGTTAACTTTTTCTGAGTCTAACACAATCTCACAGTTGACGACTTTATTTTTTCACTATTTTAACGGAATTGGATCAAAAATTATTGTCGAAGATGCAATGCTTTTACTTTCAAAAATGTTACGTAGTCTGGTTTACAAATTTACTACTAAAATTTTGTATTTTAATTATTCCGTGTTGGAAAACGTCATGAATTTTGCTTCATTTCCTATGTCGTGATTAACTACATTTACATTGCTTTCCGAACTTCGGTCTCCAAAGAGACTCGATCGAAAACCCTCACCCCTCTTCGAATGTCGAGGCGAGCTGAAGTGCATTACAGTGGGGGAAAGGCGGGAGGGAGGGTAATCCAATAAAAAGAGCAATTTCTTCCGGCCAGCCGTGTCGCATCGTACCGATATATGCGTCCCAACGGGAAAGGCATCCGGAGGAGAAGAGCTCCTGGTGGAAGGGCGGCGGCCGCCGACGTCACGCCATACGGTGCAACCCGCGCGACGTCACGCGTTGCCCACTCGCTCCGCGCCTCCTCCTGCGCGCCGTGTCCTCCTGCCTGCGCCTCCCCGCTCCGCTCCGCGGCCGCCCTCGAAGCCCCGCTGCGCGCGCGGAGGCGGCGGCGGCGGCGGCAGCGGGCTGTGCTGGGGCCGTCAGCGACGGCCGCCGCCACGGCCAGTGGGGGCGATGTCGGCGTGCACTCGGTCCAAACTAAGGCCGGGGGGAGGGAGGTTCCCTTCTGAAGATTGGACATTCCGACTTTGCAATTATCAAGACTCCAAATTCGAAATAAAAAAAAAAGTCTGAGCTCTTCTCGTCATCCGAATCTTTCGAATCCTTTTTTTTTTTATGCTGCCCACTTCGCTTTCAGTTTACATGTCTAAATTCACTTTTCATTTCAATTTTCTAAGCAACTGATTTATGTTTGTTATTATGTGCACTTATTACAATGAATTCTTATTTGCAAGACACGAGAAGCCTTTCTCAGGCTGCATCATCGTCGAATCAAAGTCCTACACGGCTTCCCTTCGTGGCGGCCGGCGAGACCCAAGGCCGTGCCGACGATAGGGTGCGTTGGCCGAAACCGTGAAATCTTGGCATTGTTTCTGGTTGACCTCCGTTTGTGGCATGCAAGTTCAACATGTTTCTTTTTTATATGTGCTTAAGACCGACTCTAATTATGGTTGGAGCAGAGGCGTGCGCACGAGGCGGGAAGGGGGGGCAGGGGGCCTTGCACTCAAATTTCGAAAGTGACCCCGTACCCCTTCGTAATAAACCTTTTTATTTCCGTAAATATAATCAATTCCTGCTTTCTCCCTTTTTAAAGCTGGCAGTTTGGGTAATTTATTCACATTTGGGAATGAGACTTCCCAAACCATCGGGCAACTCTGTAGTAAATGGTTCAACATGAAACCACTTGTATCATTACAGTTTTTTTCTTCTTTTCATTTTCCTTGTATTATGTTTTAATTTACTAGTAAAATGTCATTTGTATATCAAGTAAGTTTAATGAAAAAATTCGGAAATGTAGCTGACCCCCTCTTATTTTAGTTTGCGCACGCCTATGGTTGGGAGAATGTTCTAGCTAATGAATGTTACGATGGATTAATACAATTATTGTATTAACATCAAATGAAGTGCCATGTGAATATGACGCATAGGATTCGAAAAGTTTGAGTTTCGAGAGAGTCAATTACCTTTTCATAGGAGGATAAGTAATATTGATAAGAAATAATTCCTCGGTGAGCTTTGAAATTCATCAGGGGGATTGCCATTCGTTTAAGGGGACGTGGCTACGGGCACGGGTCATTATATGTCAGCTCTTCCATTTATTTTCCTAGTAGGATGTTGGCGACGGGAATCGAAACAAAAATTGTGAATATTTTGCTATTAAATACGATTCATTGGAAGTAATGAGTCCCACTGGAACATATCTGAATTTCTTTTCAGAATCGGCCCCTGGCACTGATTTTCAGGCAGTCTTGGACAGAGTCCCTTGCGTCTCTGGAGGTCGCAACTGGGCGACCTTGGGTCTAAGAAGCTATAGCACCTCGCGACCAGCGGCGACAATGAAAACCTGCCCACGAGAATGCGTCCTTCGTCCTCCAGCTTCGTGGAATGTCTCCAGTACTTTAATTATCTTCTTTCATTCCACCAATTTATTCAAAAAACTACCAAAGAGATACCTTATGGGGGCGGCAGGAAAAGCGAGCATTTTCTTGAGATAAATGCATAATTTACTAAATAAAACTTGTAATATTTTGAAGCCACACGTGTCCCTTTGATACAACCTGTATGAACCTCTAACAATTTTATATTTTTTGACAAACAAATATTTTCATATGATTTTTCTGTCTCAGAATAGTAACACAGCGATTGAAGTTTAATTTCCGCAACAGTTTTGTAGCCCCCCAGAGTTATGTTACGCACGTGAAGGTCAGATCAGTGGCGCCACACGGCCCTAGGTACCTAAATGTTCGTACTTTCTATTTTACAATTTGGAGATTCAATTTCCTTGACTTGCTAAAGTTCAATTCCCTTAGAACATTCAATCGGCAACACTGGTTACGTTGAACTTCAGTGATGCGGCGTAATTAAATCTGCTTTTGCCTACCGCCATGATGAAAATTAATCGTTTACAAATTTTTTCCTGTCTTAAAAAGAATATCCAATATTATACTAAGGCATATGACTGCCAATATTCAAATCGCAAGCGGGGAATCTGTACAAGGGAAAGGGCATGGCCATCGTTCAAAATTAAAATAATGCCCGCAAACCATCGTTTTTTAAAAATTTGATTTGTAATAATCAATGTTCGCGCAGGGGGATTTAATTTGAAGCTGTTTGGGTATATAAAATTTTAATTTGGATTTAACTGACAAAACTCGTCAGGATCAGGACAATTAACAAAATCTTTATAATTAGATTGGATAATTAAAAAATAACATAACTACATTTATCGACGAAAACCATTTTATTTATTTATTATCCTTAGTAACAATTGTCTGAATGTGTAATTTTTGGGTATATGGATTTTATTATAGGTTTTAATTATGATTAATGTTTTTAATGAAGAAAGTACGAACATAAAACATTGACGTTAAAAAACATTTCTCTACAGAAAACCCCTGTTAAATACATCGACATCCATGTCGGATTCCAAATTTGTAGACAAAATCCATAGATCCGGCGCTGCTATTGACAAGCACGAAGGTACAGAAACAAATGGGAATAACACTGTCAGAAAATCGCTGAAATAGTAGACCAATATTATAAAGATGATGCTCGAATTTGGGATATTGAACAATATTCTAATGCATATGTATTACTGATATTTAATGAACATTCCAACCTAAATCAGTAGCCATATTTTCTTTCGATATCACATCCCTAGCTACTAGTGAGGCTCGAAGGCAGGGGGTGACTATCTACTGTCTCACCACAAGAGAGCAGAGGTACATTCATATGTGACATACGAATATGCGGGGTTAACCAAATTAAAGTACATTTGTTATTACGTTTATTAATTTTTACTTTCCCGTATACGTACGTATACACGGAGTGATATACGTAGTATAGGGAAAGTTATGTAATGCTGCGCGAAAAAATGGCCAATTTTCGGCGGAAAAAAATTAATTGCTGGGCCGTGAAAACTGAATAAGTGGATAAAACCAGTTGCTAAATTAAGAAAAAAAATCCTATATCTCGTGGTGTGGTCAAAATCCATGATTTGTTGCTTCTTTATACTTAAAAATCGATTGACGGCATTCCGTCCGTACTGTCCGTCTGTGGTCAACGCTAGCGCCTAAACCGTTCAAACGATTTTCTTCAAAATTGATATTCCCCAGTCGATCTGATTCTAGTCGAAGCTTTGTGATTTTGAAAAAGATTATTTAAAATTTGGGGGTACTTTATATGAAGCCCCCCGGGGATTTTCAACATTTTCTCAAAAACGGCTCCAAATGTTTTCTTTAAATTTCTTGTATGAATAGAGGAAAATACACTTTTTAACATGGCATAGGTCCGATTTTCACGTACAGCTCTGAATTTTCGAAAATTGTGAAAGTTTGAATTTTTTTCAGGCGTCTTTCTCCAACTACAAAATTGAAGATAGAGATTTTTTCTTCAAATAAAATTTGTTCTGCATATTGAGTTCTTTAATAAAGGTCATGTAAATGTTTTTCACAAGGTAGTTTTGGTAGTTTGGTTTTGGTAGTTTTCGTGCAATTTTGCGTGCAATATGTGCAATTTTAAAAAATTACAAAAACAAAATTTTCTCAAAAACGGCTCCAAATTTTTTCTTTAAACTTTTGGTAGGGATAGTGGTAAATGTACTCTATCAATGACATAAAAGTCATTTTGGTCTATCGGTTGGTTTTTTCAAAAATTACAAAAATGTAAATTTTTTTACTTGTCTCTCACGTCGTTAATATTTACATTATCTGCGATTTTTTTACATTATTATATTTACGAGTATATATGCTTTAAATAATGTCAAGTAAAGTTTCTCGAAAACACTACCGTTTTCTGTGAAAAGTAGCTCAAATTTCGGCATTTTCAGAAATGCTCAAACGTCATTTTCTCGTATATGGCTGCAATTTTTTTCTTGAAACTTTTGTAACGGATAGTGCTAATTACACTCATTAGTATAGCGTGAAGTTTATTTTGAGTTTTTTTGTTTTTTTCAAAAATTATATAAATGTAAATTTTTTGAAAGATCTCTCACATCTTTAATATGCACATTATCCGCAATTTGTAAAGATTATATTTGTGAGTGTAAGTGCTTCAAATAACTTCAAATAAAGTATTTTGAAAACTCAAAAATTTTCTGTGAAAATGAGCTTCAAATTTCGCATTTTTAGTAGTGCTAAAACGCCATTTTCTCTTAAACGGCACATAATTTTTAAAAGAAAATTGCCATTTACAGGCTAGGTTTTTGTGTTCTTTAATATTCTAAAATTAATGTTTCTGTTCTACCAATAGGAAACCGAAAAATTAAGAAAATGACAAAAAAATGTACTTTTGGCGATGATAGATGGTAGCTGGCAAGAAAGAGTATGTGGCAATTCCGAATAGCTAGCGAAGACCCAGGAAAATAGAAAACTAATACGGGAAAGTCTGTGCCATTCTGTAGCACCACTAGTTTTGTTTCGTTGTGGAGATACAGTTTTTTGCAGAATCATGTTTTATATCCTTTGTTGAACACGCTGCTGCATGTTTCGATACTACTGACATCACGATAGGAAAATAGTGCACACTACCGACCATTTCTCCCCATTTCCTTTCACAACACTTTATGTGCTGCTATGCCTGTGTCGCCACGGTGGCGTCAAGACACGTTGCTACCAGCAAGTAGGCAAACTAAGCATCACTGCTTCAGTGGCTAGAGTCCACAGAATTCGGCCAGTTGAGTCACGAAGACATAGAATTAAATGGACCATGCCCTCCTAAAACGTGAAAACTGGTATAAAAATAATAAAAATATATGTTTACAAGCAATAAATGTCAGATGAGATTGTGCTGGCTAGGTTCGAGGAGAAAAACAAAACGATTATATTAAAACAAAGCTGAAAATTTAATCCGATTCTTCTGGTGCCCCAAGAATACTCAGTGCCCTGGCGTCTAAAACTATCATAAGCTAGACCAGAGAGCAACTCTAGTATCTATCACGCCTTCACTTCATTATTCCAGAAGTGAAACGAAAACTCGGAAAATACCAAAATGTGAGTAATAGTACATACAAGGAGCAACAGATCAAAACAACTCCAAGACACTGTAGTGCATTTTGATGTGAAGTCACGGAATTTAGCATTTTATAATGCGATCATTACATATTCTCTATTACACAAACCAGGGCTTCACAAATTATTTTGGTCGCAGACACCCAGCGCCCTGCTAAAATTAACGGTGACCCCCTAGAAAAGATTCAAAATCGCCCTGAAAGCGAATTGAGTGAAGGGAGAGGTAGACCATTTTCAGAATGACCAATTTAAGCAAACAAAATATTTAATCCGCCATATCTGTGATGTGTTCACAAAGTATAAAATAAACTTTTTAAGATCTTCCTTTCTGTTCGACATGCAATAATTCGATTACAAATAATAATAATAATATAATATTTTTTTAACATTTAGGGGCAAGCTTGAGAGCGTCATGCGTTTTCCATTAGGCTTCTCACAATTTGGAAAATATTTCATTTCTCTTCAAACTAAACTGAATGTGAATGCTGCCCGAGCCGGAGCGTGGCTGGCGGGCCCACTGCGCGGAGCCCGCTTCCCACGCAGGCGGGTGAGCGGGCGGGCGGGGCGGGCGGCTGCGGCTGGGAGCGCGGCCGCGGCCGGTGGGCAGTGGGCGGCGCTGACTCAACCGGCGGTGAACTTTCGCGGAGGCGGGCGCTCTCGCAGGTACCGGCGCGGCGCGCGGGCCGTGGGCCTTGGACCGCGGAGCGCGAACCGCGGGCTCCCCCGTGCGAGGGCCTCCTCGGCCCGCCCACCCACCGGCTACTTCTTCCCGGCCGCCGCCGTCGCGCCGCCGCCGCCAAGCGGACACCCCGGCCACACAAACTGCGGTATCTAGTTTCTGCGATCCTGTGTCTGGAGTTATGTTGCTCCTTTTGGGATCGCGTAGAGTGTCTACCGAACATTGTGTAGTAAAAAGAACAAAAATATCTAAAACTTAACAAAAATACGTTTTTTGAATCCGAATCTCTTCAGATTCTCGAAACTTTACATTACTACACTCAGTAATATTAACATTAAAAATAAATTTATGCTATTGAGAAGAAAAATGTGGTACTGAATGAATGAAGTATTTTTTCGGATTAGTAATCGTTGCAATAAATCAGAAACTATCAATTTTAAACTTATAATTATATTTTTTTAAGCCTATTGAAGTACCGAAAACCTTTAAAATTCTTCGAAAATGACGGACTCTAATAAATAAAAACCTAGCGTATTCCAAGTTTGCACATCTTCATTCTCTTTCAAGATGAGAGGGATTCAAATATTCCATTCCAAAAATATATTAAAATAATAAAAATAAATAAATAAAAAAGGGAAGGGGTTTCAATGCACATTCTTAAAAGTGATGTTATATTGCTGACACAAAACAATAGTAGTAACGACAGTCTGTTTTGGATTATTCCTGAAGCTTCAATTTTTCCTGTAGTTTCATGCAGCAAATAAAATATAATAATATCCCACAAATTTGTAATACGCACAATGGACACATTTCTGGTCGTCAACCATTCATACATGAATTATTTTCCCTCTTAAGAACATTTCTCAGCAGATACTGTGCAGTTGCCTCTTGAACGAGTTGCTCTCAACCAAACGACGCAAATTAGTCGCAAATGAACCGTGTAAATATTCGCACATTTCACAATCAATGAAGGAGGACACGTGGGAGAACGTGAAAGCTGCAAAATACCAGAAACTCGCTGCAGTGCGTCATATGCTCCAAGAAGTGCGTCAGAATAGTGCATCTAGTTTGTTGCGGAAAACCCACCTCGGTTTGGCATACACCCCCAGACAACACACTTCCGTGAGTAACTAGAATCCGCAAGACCGCTACTAGCTGGACACCAGAGTTTGCTTGATATGAATCAGAATATACTCCAACTTCCGGCGAGTATTCGCATCTGTTATCTTAAAAACTCTCTGCAATTTTAACACGCTGCACATCATTCTTTAATTCAGCTATACAACTTTTTATTGCAATTATTATGTTAACTTTTATTTAAATTAAGCTATTCCATTTTGCGTCCACAGTAACAAAATAAGTCAAAAGTAAAAACAAATACAGTAGTTACGTCAATACCGCATACAATTTCCTACGTTTTCAACATTGAGAAAATACCACATGCTCGCGATGGTTCATGGGCACGTAGGTGGCGGCGAGGTCATTCGGCATCGGTTCAATGTTTGAGAGAATCTGCGCGAGCAAGTGGCAAATACTCATTTCTTTTAGGCTGTTTTCTAAAGAAGTGCTTATGCTACAACAACATTACTTTTATCAAATGCTTTCGTATGGTACGAATGAGTCGAGATACTATGGTATTTCTCTGTCGCTTTTTTACTGTAAAAGAAAAAGGTAGAGTTCTATTTTTTTTAAATCGAAGGAGAAATCTCAGGAACAAAAAGAGCTACAACTCAATAGTTGCTCTCTGTAGACCCATTGCGTCTCTCCTCTTAATAGAGAGTTCGTGCACCCTCGAACGTTAAAGCACTATCGATCTTCTATGCAGGCGTCGTTCAAGTTTCACATCACTTTAGTGCATCTACGCATGCCCAGAAGATCGATAGTGCAGTCCGCTATGCAGCTTTGCAGCCTTGACGGCAATATTCAACGCAGCTTTAAGGCTTCACTATTTTCCCGCCGCGTGGAAAAAAGCTGTAATAATTCCCTTCTGTAAATCTGGAAAAGACCCGACATATGTTGAAAGCTACAGACCTATTAGTCTATTGCCAACCATTTCAAAAATTTTTGAAAGACTAATACTATCTAGACTTATTAAATTCCTCAATTCCACCAACGCTATTCAGTCGTTTCAATTCGGGTTCAGGACCAATCACTCAACAACGCACCAACTACTACGACTGACTGAAGAAATAGCACAATAGACAAAGAAAAATACAGCATCAGTTTTTCTGGATATAAGTCAGGCGTACGACAGATTCTGGCACTCGGGCCTAATTTATAAAATGCGACAACTAGGAGTCCCGGAGTATTTACAAAAGGTTATGGAAAGTTTTCACACGAACAAATCGTTTATTGTAAAAATCAACTTTTCAACCTCTTACCCGCGCACCATTGATGCAGGAGTGCCACAAGGATCGGCACATTCTCCCATTCTGTTCAACATTTTTAGCTACGATATCCCCACTGACGGTGACTCCAAGATAGCACTGTATGCAGACGACGTCGCCTTCTTCGCAACGCACAACGACATTGCCGTAGCCGAGGACAATATTCAAACACACTTAACGAGTACGTCAACTAGACTCAAAATGGAGAATCAAAATAAACCCGTTAAAATGTCACGCAAAAATCTTCACACGTTACGCCGCCCCAAAAATCCTGCTGAATTAAATCTTCACAATACATATATTCCGTGGACCTCCTCACCGATAAAATATTTAGGAGTGTTCCTTGACAAACGATTAACTTGGAAACTCCATGTAAATGCAATAGCCAACAAAGTATCTGCAAAACTATCAAAACTGTTCCCTCTAATCAATGCACGTTCTTCACTGAAAGTTGAATGGCGATTGCTACTATTTAAATCCATAATTCTACCAGCTATGACTTATGCTTGTCCAGTTTGGGGATGTGCTGCGACTAGCAATCTCCAAAAATGATCAGTCATTCAAAATATATTTCTAAGAAGAACTTTAAATGCTCCCTGGTTCATTCCTAACACCCAGATTCGCAGAGAATTAAAAGTGCCTTCATTAAGCGACCACATAACACAAATAGCCCAAAATTTTTACCAAAACCTTCACACTTCCCCATGCTCCTTAATCTTCAGTCTAGGTCGCAATGCTTCATCCCCACGTATGAAATCCAGGTACCCCAAAGACCGATTCAAACCATCGTAATCCTCCATAACTGTCAACTGATCAAACTGAAAATCTTCAATCTAGCTTCATTTACTTTAGCACTATGATTACATTCTTCCGAGTTATATAAACCACTGCTTATGGATGTCCATTCCCAAAGTCAATAACTATGTACTGCATAATTTAACCTCCTCGAAAGACAAGTATGTCGAACGAGAAGAAATAAATTTTAAAAAAATGTCCGCTATGGTTTTGCACAAACTCCCTAATGCGGCTCCCACATATTCGGTGAATAGCGAGCGACTTCTCGCCATTTCCAAGTAGCCAAGGTGCCGGACGAATGTTTGCTTCCTTAGATATGCCGAAACTACCCTCACACCGCGGGTCGGGTGAGCGGTTCGAATGTTGGGCGCTGGGTAAATGCAAGCACACTAGCGATTCGGAGAGCCGTCGGTCAGTCGGTCAGTCAGTCGGTCGGTCGGTCGGTTCGGTTCGGTCGGAACTCGCCGAATGTGTGGAGCCACCTTTAGCTTCATCAGTTTCAAACGAAGTCAACGATTCGAAAGTATTTTAGGGGAACATTTTAGATTATTGAACCTGTATACTACAGGACACACCTGGCAAGACTTCCTTGTAAAACAACATGGTAACTCAAGGGAAGTAGAGTTTTCAAATAAATTGTCAAGGACTGGCAACGTGACTCATCTGCACGCTTGGTAGGATCTATAATGTTCCCTCTGGAACGAATCGTTTGTTTTCGATGTAGAATCTACCCTGAACAGACCCAACAATACCGCTTTACCTACAACATCGTACGGCCCAAGTGACGGAAGTATAGTCTAGCAGCCCTCGCCAGCTGCACGTAAGCTCCTTCATTATCCCGGTTGAACGGTTCGGAATCGAGCACTCGCTCCTCCAGAACAAACATCCCAAGTTTTGCCACAACATCCCGCCGCGTTTAAACATCCTTTCGCTGCACAATGACGCAGGTGAACTTTCGCGCGTATCATGCCATCGTGCTGTGTGGATGTAATTGCGCGGCTCGACGCTCCGCTGGTTGTGGCTTCGAAGTGCGCCCTCGAATAACTCCCAATACGGAATTCCGATAAAGAGACTTTAAAGCCAAAGAGTCAGTAAATAGAATCATTCAAAAACAACAACAAACAAACAACCTCTCATCTCACTCCTCCCAGATACACACTTAGGCTAGGATACAAAATGTGGGCGCTTTGGAATAGCCCTGATGTAGAGCTAGCGGCGGGACAAGTTGATCTGTGGTGGCATTCTGATTTTACGGTAATGATTACGGTTATTACGGAACAGTTTCGTTGGGATGTTTTTGAACATTCTCCATGTAATCCAGATTTATATGCCGACAGACCACTACTTCTTTAGGCACTTATCACTGGCTTACGTCGTATAGCATCGGCAATGAGATGCTGTAACAGAACTGTTTCATTCCCAGGCAGGTGATTTTATTTGAAGAAGGAATTTTCAAAGGTTTTTATGAATGGCGATATTGACGAACTCCAATGCGGAAATTATTTTCCGCATTCTCCTCGTGCATTTAATACGCAGTACTCACCTATATCACATTGTCGTGTACTAAAAAGTGGGTCGGATCGGCGACATTACATAACGTACGAGTATTGAATACCACTTTACAGTAGAGTACTGTGTTCTAAGCCGGCCTCCCTTTAGTTTGGGACAGGTACGCTCGGATTCGCGAACCTAAGGCTGTGGCTTCCGAATCCCGCATCCGGCAGGGAGATTTTCAGTTTTTTTGTGGCATGGAAAACATTCCCAGTACTTCATGTATCATCTTTATACCTTCCCTAATCCCTTGTCCTGAATGGTAGCAATGTAAGAGATCAGTTTTCAATCTGCGTGTTTGAGGAACTGGCTCCCTGGGTTATATAACAGTCGACACCGGTTGTAGTGAACTCTGATACAGTGAACCCAGTTATAGTGAACGTAGGCAGTAAGTCCTGGAAATTAATTGGATCTCGTATGTTATTAGGCGAGTAGAAGGGCCTTCGGGGAGTGGGACGGTGTTCCAACAGTGCAAGAGGCTGTGAGAGAAGTGTCAAGACTGCATTATGATACTTAGAGACAAGACAATGCAGAATCAAGTATGGAGAAAGCACGAACTTTGGACAAGGATCAAGAGAAATTACTAATGAAAAATGTACGAAATAAACAATTGAAAATAATAGATATTTTTAAGGATAAAGATATTGAAATTTCCAGTTCATGCTGTTATTGTATTTTGCTGTATCTCTATATTAATAAAATCAATAATTGTGGAGAAATTCTGCTTAATTTTGACATCGGATATAGTGAACCTCGAATATAGTGAATCAAACATGTTAGTCCTCAGAAGTTCGCTATAACCGGACTCGACTGTATTTAGTGGTACAGGATCCAGAGAGACAAATACAACCTCGACGAGATGTTCAAGGATCATGAAAAGGGGAGAGTTAGTTACCTTTATAGGATCCTCAGCTGCCGATATGGCAGATGAGGTGGGGTCCGGAAAAACCGAAAAGTAGTTCCAAGTGTAAAGAAAAGTATGAGTTTCAAGTACTACTTCAAACATGGAATCACACGATCATGGAACTTATTTTGAATAAGATCCCTCTGCATTATGACTGGTCATGAACGAAGTTATCATCCTTTGTGTATTCCCTTGATAACATTCCACAAATATTTAAAAATGCGATGTCACCTAACAGGATTGCGAAATGGAGATAAAAACTGGATTACGGGTTTTCACATACTCAGTTCAAAGATCAATATTTTGACTTTTCACTGGCCACGATTTCGTATCTGTAAAATCCGAACGTAAGCTAAATACTTGAAGTTTCCCCTCTACGAAATACGATACACTCCGGTATTTAAAAGCATTCTTGAAGACAGTTAAACTTTAGGCTGCAATCGTATTTTACCAAGGGACAGTATTTTCTTAGACTCAACTTTGCGGACATCAAGCGTAATAAACATTGTTTCCTCAGCTTTAACATGTAGTTCAGTTTTCACACATTTGAGCAAGTTCCCAGAATGAAACGTGATTCGATTGCTACTTTTCTCGCAGAGATTTAATAAATCCAGAATAAGTTCCCGACGCAGCGCAGTAAGCTCTGCGTTTGCTCACACATTTGGGCTCATTTGGATTAACTCACCAACGAATGAAATATTTCCCGTTGAGTGAAAACCTATCACGTTAGACATTTTTATGTTTCCCTATCAAAAATTCAGTACTTCTAATGTGTACGTCTAGTCCCACTTACACGCCCGCTTACAATGTACTACAAAGAGAAATTTTCGTTTAATCTAGATTATCAAGAAATCAGTTCTAGTCAGCACCGGTAGTGCAGGCACAACATTATTTTCCCTGAATAGTTGACACGTCCCTCATGCAAGCGACGAACGTACGAGTCTAGTTTCGAAAGGATACAGATGTTCAAGTCATGCTCAAAAGGACACGATTGTTCTTGTAAATGATAGTAAATTGAGATTAATAAACTTTCCGCATAGGCGCACGAAAATAAATCACAACAAAATTCAACTAACCAGCGTCTTAAAACTTTTAATAAGAAATTATCCAAATTCGAGGACAGGAGGTAGGAGTAGAGAGAGAGAGGAGGAGGAGAGAGAGAGAGAGAGGAGAGAGAGAGAGGAGGAGAGAGAGAGAGAGGAGGAGAGAGAGAGGAGAGGAGAGAGAGAGAAGAGAGAGGAGGAGAGAGAGAGAGGGAGGAGAGAGAGAGAGAGAGAGGAGAGAGAGAGAGGAGGAGGAGAGAGAGAGGAGGAGAGAAGAGAAGAGGAGGAGGAGAGAGAGAGGAGGAGAGAGAGAGAGGAGGAGGAGAGAGAAGGAGGAGGAGAGAGAGAGAGGAGGAGGAGAGAGAGAGAGGAGGAGGAGAGAGAGAGAGGAGGAGAGAGAGAGAGAGAGGGAAAAAAGGAGAGAGAGAGAGGAGGAGAGAGAGAGAGAGGAGGAGAGGGGAGGAAGAGAGAGAGAGGAGGAGAGAGGAGAGAGGAGGAGGAGAGAGAGAGGAGGAGGAGAGAGAGAGAGGAGGAGAGAGAGAGAGGAAGGAGAGAGAGAGAGAGAGGAGAGAGAGAGAGAGGATGGAGAGGAGAGAGAGGAGGAGAGAGAGAGAGGAGGAGAGAGAGAGAGGAGGAGAGAGAGAGAGAGAGGAGGAGAGAGAGAGGAGGAGAGAGAGGAGGAGAGAGAGGGAGGAGAGAGAGGAGGAGAGAGAGGAGAGAGGAGAGGAGAGAGAGGAGGAGAGAGAGGAGGAGAGACTTTCTTTTGACCTGGACAGAGATGAAAATTGTAAAAAAGAACTAAGAGGGCACCCATCTGAACAATGCGAATGTATGAAAAAAGTTACGACTTTTGTCCAAGAAAAACATTCTGAAAAAGCGCAATTTGACGCCAGAACGGACATCCACTCACAAAAAGTTCTCGTAATCTCTCCCTTGGAGTACTCCCAATTCAACGACCCCGAAAAAACGTGTTTGTCATGTCACTTAAATACTTGCATTGTAATGAAATTTAAGTTCTCAAACCAGTTTCACAAATCTCACACAAAAGAACCGTAAACCCTCGCCGAGACAAGCCGACTGTCGAGCTGTTCACTAAAAAAAGTTCTGAGCGACAGATTTGATACATTTTTACGAACAAGACTGACAACACGAGAGCGGTTACACAAATCTCGAAACTTATGTCCCAGTTTCAACATCTTGTACACCAGTGTGCTGTTCGTCTACAGATTTAAATCATCCGCGCCTTACATCGTTATGTAGCAATGAACACTATATCGATAGACAAGCTATTTCCTTTCTCCTAGATATTATCTAACGGCGAAAGAGTAACTTCGGAATCCTGCCCTGGGGTTACACTGGCCCTCCAAACGCTCAAAGCACAAGAGACAACGGTCCTCCACTTAGAAGGCCCGCGGGCACCGGTGCCTGCCAGCGACCCTAATTGGAAGACAAACTACTGTACTGTACGTTCGTGAATTACTGCTACTTCCAGTTTCTTATGAATGCAATCGTTCACATGCGAGAGAAGTACAGTTCGTATTATTTCCGCCCAACGCTAGAGGCATGCAATGTTTAACTACTGGTACATACCGAAGAGGTAATTCGGTAACCATTAAATGAGGGCAGGTGCGTGGTCAGATGTATAAAGCATATCCCAAAGTAAAATGTGTTACAGGCAGTGGTAATAACAAATAAGTTTTGTATGGAGCATTCGCTATATGGCGTGTTCTTCCTACTTGCCACAATGTTCGAGGTTATCATGCAGAGTCGTACCGTCTAAATTTAATAAAGAAACGTACCGATGAGTCTCGGTAAACCGAAAATTAAATATTTATCAGTATCGTTTCATATTACTGAAGCTCACGGACTACACTGACAATTGCTTGGCAATGGCTTGGACAATTTTCTAGATTATTCGGTAGAATTATTAAAGGGAAACTGTTTCTCCGAGCACCAAAGTGCGGCGTTTGCGAAGCATTAATAACTAGTAGACAACTTCTAACACGAATAGAGATGAAGAGAATTTAATGACTAACACGTCATGAATCGAAGATGTAGGGGTCTTTGACACCATGCGAATTTCACCAAAGCTATTAACGTATTAATCCACAACTAGCCCAAGGCGTGTGCGCCAAACCGGAGAGAAAACCATATTGAGGTCGTTGGTCTTGAAAATTCGTACCATGAAAGTATGTTTCCCAGATACATCAATGGCTTTCTCGAAAACTCGCCTCAGGCAAGTTCGAAAACAGGACGCCTTCAGTTCGAAGAAGCCCCAAGCTCCCAAGCTCCAACAACTCTAGTTCACGTTTCTTGATATTCCACGGCGGTGGGTACGAGGATAAGATGGCTCTGCCATGTCACAGCCTCAACTGAGCATGCCAATTAATGAAGTGAACTTCACGCGCTACCAAGTGTGAGATAATATCAATAAATTACAGATCCACAACCATTTCCTCAGATTGGCCACTCATATGCACCCTGGTTCATCTTAAACCTTCAACTGCACAAAGAATTGAATTTACCTCCCGCCGATTCACCATATTGCACTCATATCTAACAATTTCTTTTCCACAAATACAATAATTCCAGCAACTCATTACGTCTTAGTCACCAGCAGCTCCCAACTAGAATAAAAAGTAGATACCCTTTAGACTCATTCCTCAACATATTTTTAGACCTAAATTAATCCCATAGGTGCTCGGAGTTACCTATTCATGAGTAGTTACATAATTAACTTACAATTGTGGCTAAATCTGATATCAAGTCTGCCAAAAATTATACGACATAGTAATAATATTGAAGTATGTACATTTTTTTCACGAATAAATGCATTTAAAAAACAGGAGTGAGAAACTTACATATGATATGTTAATCAGAATTATTAGAATGTGTGTTACTTTCCCCAGCCATGTTCCCTACAACGTTCACAATGATGTTTATATCTTGAACCTACTTCAGCCTTTCTTCAATTGACATCTTCTCATTTTTGCATTTATGCAATTATAAGGTGGAAGACTCGTCATCCCTTTCGGTAGCCCACATGTCGACGAAAAAACGTTTTTTGTAGGGCTTATTTAATTTTGAATTTTGTAACGTGTTCAAATCATCGTTTCATTTATTGGATCACAGTCAATTCTCCCCTTCCTTCAATAAAATCATGAAACTGACATGAATAAGCAGAAGTCGTTTAGAAAACAATGAATCGAATCTAACAGTTTCAAATCTAATTGTTGAACCAAAGAAAAAAAGTCGTAAAAGGAGAAACTATACACATACTAATACCATCGACACAAAGGAAATAAAAGACTTTTGGAGGTACGTGGTAGGTGATAGCAGCTTTGGAAATTGGTACGTCCCGTACGGAATGGGACCTCGGTTTCTCAACGAGTCGCACATAAAGTGCTGAGCAAGGAAGGTGGTCGTGTATCAAGAAACCATGGGCGAGCAAACGACGTTATGTATCTCCACATTACATCATGATCGAACACTAACCAAAATCGTATAATCGTTTTGACACACTACTTCAAGACCATCAATACAACCAAGTTCCATGTAGAACCTGAAGATCTGCCCTGAACTTTGGATCAGGTCTTTGTAAGAGATTGTGTATCCAAGAGGAAAAATTATCCTAATCAGATGTCCGACGCATGTTTTTAAATGGTACCAGCAGGCGCAGTTACGGAATCAAGATTTTCGCGAGAGTATCACAAGCACACGATGAAACATGATTCTACATTTTTTTGAAGAAAAAACTAGTTTGCCTTTAAAATACCAGATCTGATAATTCTATTTCGGATCTGGTATATGCGAAGTTCCTCAATACATTTGTTTGAAAATTTCTGTTTCAAACTCATTTACGACAAAACTGGACACACACGTGCCCATGTTGCATGAATTGGAAAATGCGACACCACTTTTGGTTTCCACTATATCTTTTTTAGGGAATACCTCCGATCACGGTAAACACTTTGAAGAAATACTTATTTTTCCCCTTCGAAACATGGAATAAATTAACAGGAAAATGAAAACAAGAACCATGTTAAACGAGCAGGAAAAAAAAAAAACAACTAATCGCCACAAAACGATGCCTTCCGTTCCACAAAACAGAGAAAAAGCGCTTTCGCCAAGACGATCCCGACAAGTTCGAATGCAGGTCCCTCGCTCGGGGAGCTCTCACGGCAGTTTGAGCGCACAGGTGTCAAGGCGTGGCAGGGCGGGGCGGAGTGGGGCGGGGCGGGGCGGGGCGGGGCGGGGCGGGGCGGGGCGGGGCGGGTATGGCGGCGAGTCCGTCCGAGCGTGCGCTGGGCCGCAGCGAGGGGCGCCGCATCGGGCGAAGGGAAGGGAAGGGAAGGGAAAGTCGTCGGCCAGGCGAACGGCGAAGAGAGCTTGTGCGAGCGGAGGAAACACACGCCCCGTCCGGCCCCGCCCCCCCTCCGCGCACCGTGCAGAGCACAGCACACGCGCGCGCGCTTTGTCTTCCAGACAGTCCCCGGGGGCCGCGCTCCCTGCCCCGCTTCCAGCTCTACCGACAGTGTTTCTCGGCCGTTTCGCGAAATGCTCAGCGCTGTACCTGCGAAGTGGAGAGGCTCCCAGGCAGCGTGTTTTACTGCAGAACCGAAATAAGCAATAAACAATTTCAAAAACTATTTTTTATTATGAGACTGCGAATAGTCTCCATATAGACTTAAGTAGTTTATATTTGAACTATTATTATTTTATTCATCCCGCGGAATTCACTGGAAGTGGTTGCGACGCCAGGAATCTTGCCAAGATGTCATGTCTCCTCGGTAAGACCATAGCCGGGGATGGCGGAAGGCAAACAGCCTGACCGGTACACCACAGGTCCCCTGAACAATTAACTATGGTCTCTACTTTTTCGTAAACTAATGTATATGTAGTATATTACGCATTCGTACTATTGAAAGCACTACAATGCTCGAAAAAATCTATGACGAGATTCTTACGGAGTTCTTACGAAGCTTTGCGAGTCCCTGATTTGGTTTGTGCCTTGATACAGGATTATCCCAGATTGATCTAGCTCAACTCGCAGGCCCTGCAAATTTGTAATAGTATCAGAAGTATTAAATAATTTCCTCTTAGATGTTCTTACACTGTAGAGCAAATTACTCCAAAACATATGGTAAAGGCGGCTCTGAATTACAATATCTGAATCTGCAGGTGTGGGGGAGATGGCGTGGTATAAGATTGGTAAATAGGGTCATAATATAGTTTTATCAGACCCCATTAAGTCACTGCTTGATTTTATCGTAAATAGTATATATTAAAAAAAGGAATACTAGATCGTCCAAGTTAAGTTTTTTCTATCTCCTATAGATATTACATAACTGAAATTATAACATTACATAACTGAACATAAGAGAACTTTTATTAGTAAAATTTATTTTTCAAAATTTGAGTACGTTTTGAGTTATCAGTCAAATCATGACAATTTTCAACAAATAATTAAACAACATTTTCTCGGAAATTGCTCCAAGTTTTTTCTTGTACCTTTCTGGAAGGATGGAGCATAATTAATTACAGAATTATTTGGCATAAGCATTACTTACTATAATACTTTTGAATTTTCAAAACTTAAACATGGTATATTTTTCTTAAACGCGCCTGGACAGCGGCAGAATTGTGAATGTGCTTGCCGCATAATTTTACGTTCTCTTTTTTCACGGATTGGAACCCTCGCGGAGGCAAGTGTTGGAAGACTGAGGTGATTAAGTGAACTAACTCGTCGCTGGTCGAGAAAACACTCACAGTAGAGTTCAAATCTATGAAATTTTCACAAAGGGTCCAGACAGTATTATATTACGAAACCGTTACAATACACGAAAGTATGAGCTGTTGAAATTTAATTTTTATTTGCTCGGTCTACCGACGTCGTGACGGCAGAAGCTCCACCTATGTCACGGAAAATGTCACCCGGCCACCGAGTGGCGGCGGGCTGGACATTCCCTAGCGTCTGTAAACGCGATCGCAGTCGGGAAAGCCCGAGGATGGAATTGCCTTGTTACCCTTCATTAGAAAGTGGCAAACAAGACGGACTATCTCTTTCGCAACTGTGCATCAGTCCGATCCCACTGCATAATTCTTCATGCTACAAAAACGAGGCCACAACAAAGGAGGTGCTAAATACCATTTCTGAGAAACAACACTTATCGAACCATATACGGGCCGAATCTTAAATGATGTCCACAATTAGTATGAACGGAATTAAACGACTTTAATGGAGCAAGCAGCACAGGACACTGCTAGATTCTTTTCGCAACCATTATATATCACTAGAACATATCGATATTACATCAATGGTCATCAATGGTATGGGGGAGATTCATAAATCTCGTAAATAAGGTAATACTAGAGTTTTATCAATTGGGTCAATGACTGCCTTTATACATAAATGAATATCGTGCAACAGTGCACTCATTAAGGCATTAATTAAGCAATTATAATTTTTTTCCGAAAACTGGCGAATTTGCCAACGGCTGTTAGAATTTAAAATTACGGGATGTTTAATCCCGATAACGTTCTCTTCTATAACGATTTTCTAATTAGTATAGTATGGTTGAAGGAAGGTAGATGTTAAGGGAGTAAATACAAGACTTCCGTGGCAATTATGAAATAATGGGTGTTGAAGTGCACTTCTATAGGATAGGTAGTGATTTGTCCTCGCCTTACACGCCACAAATGCAAGGTATGCATGTCTTAAGCGGGATGGGAAATCATAACCGTTAGGTCCGCGCAGCGTACATGCTGCGGAAGCCATCAGCGATACTGTGCGCGGCCTGCTATCCCAATGCCCCTGCCAGATGTTCACGAGATGTCAATCCGGCGAAGGGTGTTAAAGAGATTCCCACGGAGCCCTCGCGGCAATAAAATGGGACGCGGTCCGCGCACGAACTCCGCGTCCCCATTCTGCGCTCCTTGGGCGCTTTACGACGAGGCGAAAGTCCGCCTCGTCGACCAGTCAGTCCAAGACTTCCACATTTCGAACGTCCGTGTTCACCACAAATCAAAAATGTGACTCACGCTGCCTTAAACAACTAGCGATAGCGACATTACCTACAAGCGTTGAATATATTTTTAGTTTCTTAGCTTCTTTTTTATGAATTATGAAACCGTATTCCTTTCCAAGGAAATCATTGCTAATTCGAAAAAAACAAAAACAAATGCTGGCTGACTTAATACTTAATAATGGTTAAATGATTTCGTACTTGCTAGAGAATTTTCTATTTTAACATGAGGAAGAATTCGTTTAAGAGGTCAGTTTTCCGAGATTACATAATAAAAGCAGCGGCTTTCAGATAATTTCTCGTTGAATGATTTTGTATGTGAAAACCTCCATAACATTTGGAAGACTAGAAGAACAGATATGGAAGAACGAATTCATAACTCTAGGGAAGATTTCTACCTGTATCTAAGGAAGACAAAGTTGTTCTAAATATAACTCAACGTCAATATTGTCATATCTTCAAACGATCCTCGCACGGAGAAATAAATGATAGATTATACAACTATACAAACATCTCTATACGGGTGTGTTGCCTTCCTACGCCACCTTCTCACCGCCGTATAGCCAAGGACCATATGTTCTTAGTAGATTATCAGAAACACGACCCAGGGTAAAAAAATGGACTTCGCGCTCAAGGAAGTGCATGGTGGTGATAAAAATCGGAAAGTGCACAAAAAAGACATCGCATAACACGCAGAGCTACCGAAGCACAGAACAGATGGCGCCACCGCGCGTTCGCCTTTCCCGTGCGCGGGACACTCCAGATGGCCCAAGAGGAAGGGGGGGGGGCAAATATGCAAACTGTTCAGGCACCCGAAACACTGGAAAGCAGTAACTAACGTAAACAAAAATAGAAAAAATGTAAGTCGAAAATTAAGCCTATATAACCAAATCAGACACTGGCTTAATAACTTCAGAGGAACCAAACACAAATAGCCAAACTAAATTTCTTTTGAAGGATATTTAGCAAAGTATTTTAAATAAAACTGAACAACTTTTCATATATTTTATAACAAATTATCACAATGCATCCAAGCGACGGCGAGGTTAATGTACAAATATGATATAACTGACAATTCAAACAGTGTGTACCTTAGCACACCTACGAGTAGGCGGCGAGAAATATAAAATAATCATGCACACAGATACTAATGTAAAATAATGAAAACCATACTCAACGGTTCACAAGTAGCTATTGTGTCCAAAGACACAATCTCTTTGCAAGTGAAGTACTACAATACAAACACTCAGAGGGAAGTTAAGGACTATGTCGTAACTATATAAAAACGCACATCATAAAAGCGAGGAATTTGTATACATTTTTCCTTCCCAAACGATTAGTTTGTTTTCACCCTGCCCATTTCTCGTTCCCAAATAATTTGTCCAGGGCGTCCTCGCCGAACGCCCTGGTGGCGGTGGCGCCTGCCGCAAAGCAAACAGCCGGGCTGCGACCTGCGCGACGGGGGAAGTGCGCGCGCGCGAGCAAGCGAGAGGCGTGTTTGCGCAGCGCGAACGGAGCGACGACCGGGCGCGCCGGCGGGGGCGGGGGCGGGGGCGGGGGCGGGGCGGCGCAGGCGGAGACAGAGGCAGAGCGGCGGGTCGGGCGGGTCAGGGGACGGGCAAACGCACTGGCAAGAGGAGGGGATGGACTGCGGGAGAGAAGAAAGAAAATTCTCTAGAAGGAGGAGGGATAAACCAGACGGAAAGAGAAGAAAACGTGACTACAAAGTCATGGTTGAGATCAGCTAAAAGAGGATGAGAAAGGATGTGTGTATGTGTGTGTGTGTGTCTCGAAGGTGGGAAAAGAAACGTGCAGGCCAAAGGTGATCTGAAAGCAAGGCTAATTGCAAAGGGAGGGGGAGAGAAAACCGCTTAGAATCTTCCCATACAATCCCTCCATTTGGATATACTGGTGCATGTTCTTTTAAGTAATATGCACAGATCCGGCGCATGTCGCAACACTGCCAACAACCATACTTAGAAAGCGATGTCATAGCTAAAAACAAGACCATTCTCCCGGACAAAAAAAAAGAAGCTTGATCTACACAGAAGCTATTTCTTTTCGCAACGTAACACATTAAGACTTCTGAAATTTTTTCCAGTCTTTTTCAAATAAAATTTTTAGTATTTTTCAATACTGTTTGTGTACAGTATGTGGATTACGCATTCCTAAACAATTTTTCAAATGTATTAAGGGAAATCTTTTCTCTAAATCTTTAGTACAGTCGCAATCATTTCAAACAACGATTTCCGATTACGAATTCAGGCCAGGCTGATTTAAACCAAGCATTGATTTATGACGACAGACCAGAGTTGGCAACAAGGAAAAAACAAAACGACTAGAAGACTGCACAAATAAAACGCATCAGGGAGGGTATGCACACGGAATGATACGCTCTAAAGAGGAGCATCGCAAATGGCCGTTCTCACTGCCACGATTCCTTAACTTTAGTGCTTTCACGTCAACTCGAGAAAGAATTAGTGGCCACCGTGAGCTGCGAGAACCGAGTATTTAGGAAGTACACACCGTTAGCGAAGTGTGTGTGTGGCACCAGACCGTTCGCTCTGACGCATAGGGGCGCCATGCAAAGGTTTGCGAAGTGAACAGTGACGTTAAGACATTCGAGGGTTCTTTTAGCCGAAGCCACATTTCTTTTGGATCCCGTACGGAAGGCAACAACATTATATGAGCAACCACAGTATGCGACAAAACATCTAAACTTATTTGCAAGGGTCTAGCTGCGATTGCATTTCTAATGACATATCAACAATGAAATTTAAAGCAAAAGAAAATCACAAAATCTGATCCCGTTAACCCAAGGCAGACACGCGTCGTACACAAGAACTGAACACTGAGAAAACAAGAAGAAAAAACAGCAAAAAAGAAATAAAATGCGACAACTTCGCGCCTTGCGAAGTGTAAGGCAATTATCGAGTGATCGCAACTTCTACATCGGCTCAATTGGCTTTTTAAACAGGAAAGCATTGGCATATTGTACAATAGTGCAGAGAGAAGTAGCACACAGAAAAAAAGAAGGGGGCGGGAGAGAAGTGCGCAGCAAGGAAATGCACCGGCGGTCGAGGGGTGGCGGCGTCGCGCCGTCGCCGGCCGGCCCTGACTCAAGGGCGCCACGCAACTGTTTGCTGAGAGCATCGGGTTGGGCGACAGGGTGGCGGGCGTTGGGCGGGCGACGGGATCGAACGCGGCGGCGGCGACGGCGGCGCCGGAATCGCCCACAGGCGTCGACGTCACAGCCTGCCGCGGGCGCCCATATACGGCGCCGAAGGTTCCGGCTCCAGCTCCGGCGGCGGCTGAGGCTGCTGAGGCTGCTTGGCGGTCACGCGGAGAGGAGGCGCGTCGCGTCTACGCAGGGTCAGCTCGCGCGAGGGGACGCCCTTGGGACCAACACCAAACCCCACCATCGACAATTAGGAACTCTATCACCGACGAACTCAGAATCTCTATCACCGACGCTGACACCAACATTAACGTAATTGCCGATACCAAACAGCATCAATGACGAAATCAACTCCGGAAACCTAAACCCTTAGCATCACCGACGAGCTAATACCAACACCACTTGCCGAAACCAAGAGTAAAGGTTCTGAAATATACTCACTATACCATTATCAATCTCTTTTTTCCCTTCAGGAAACAATTGACAAATTATAGATTTAAATTATTCGCTATTACACTCGTAAATCTGGCAGAACTTTTTGAAGGCAAAGTTTCTCTAGAAAGTGATTCCATAATGACGCATCGTATTCATTTTCATTTGTTGTTAAATGCTTTTCCTCTTGAGCAAGTATGTGTGCAAGGTAGGAAATAACCGCCTGGGTGCTCAGGTTAAAATTTGGACAGTATCTTTTGAAGATCTGCATTTTTGTAATTTGAACGCACACCACGCTGCTTTAAGAATAACTGAAAACTAATAAAGTAAGACGGGTGGGTTAGTCAAACAACTGGAGGCCATTGTACGTAGTTTAGTGCCAACGTCAAGGATCTGTCAATGTTCGAACTACTTGTCAGATTTCGGTCAAATGTAGTTCGATATAATCCGATAATTACAATCAATTAACATCCCCCAAAAATTGGAAGAATACATTTTGCTTATTTTCAAGAATGCGGTGCTAAAAATTGCGTATCCCATTTAGTATTTTTCCTGGTCAGTCGAGAAATTTAATAAGACGACGTTTTCACTAAAGTGAATCATCATCAAATATATTTCTTAGCAGTATTCAAAGGTAAAACATTATCCTCTATGTATCATACAGTATCATACCAGGGAATTCGAAGTTTGGTTCATTATGAAGTCATTTTCATTTTTAAAACAATTATGTACGAAGTGGGGAATGTTCGCACGGGCCCTATTAAAACGGTAGATATTCATTTTAAATTATGTAATCCTGCGAAATGCACTCATTTGTAGCATTTTAGCCACAGAAATTCGCGACACTATCCCACTTCTGTTATCTGCTAAGAAAGTCTGGCCTAAATACAGGGCATTCATTGGTCGAGCGTACGTATCTTTAGTTCATTGCAGACCTTCGAAATCGTGATATCAAGCACATGACCGTTATCTTCTGACTGTATTCAGATTAAGTTTACATCTGATAAGCGTCTGTATCTCTACGCCAAATGTTCTTTGTCATCCGTTTGGTCTGGAGATGCACACGTTTCATTCTTAGCGGTCTCATTAGTGTTCATTCTACTTATTAGTGAATTTTATTTGAAGTCTCTCTACAAATTTAGAATGAACTGAAGCAGCGCCATAGTTTACGACAAGGCGTTAACGTTCTTTGGTTCAATGGATTTTCGTTGTGACGTTTGAATCTGCACGATCCCAACTTCGCACTTCCCATCGGCCCAACACAGAAGTTCCACTCGAGTGAGAGCAATTGACACGCCTCGCGAATACCTTAGTCATCACAATAACTGAATTGCTAATGTCAAGTACAACATAATTGGATATTCGACATTTTATTATTATTATTTATTATTATAAAATTAACATTTACTGTATTTTCGCAATTGAATCACTTTGAGTTAACTTCCAATTCATCATATTTTAAGGTGGCAATTTAACCATTTTCAACTGACGAAAATGAGTCACACGCTTAGTCATTATCTATACCTGCTTTACACTAACAATGGTAATTAAATAGAACGAAATGAATTCGTTCTACGACAAACACGTTAGAAGATATGCGTCAAACTTAAGTAGAAAAAAATGAAACATTTTGATGACAGCATCAACCGAAGTGGAGAGGTCATTGAAACATTAAATCTACACAATTGATAACAAAACCCACCAACTAAAAAAAAAAACGCCCAAGAAAACACGATTCTATCCCCTGGTGCGAAGACCCTATAAAAATACCCTACTCATTAACGCCTTTACGGTTTCGCAGCAAGAATTGGCTGCCGCGCCGGCGCGGCGCCAGCGGCCACGACGGTGCGCGCGCGTTCACGCTACTAGAGCGTAAACGCAACCGCCCACGCGCGCGCGCCTTCTTGGCTCGCAGGTCCCTAGCATTGAGCGACGCCCACCGCCAGCGCCCGGGGAACACGTCAGCATGTGGGCGACCGAACGATGGCGCGCGCCCCACACACTGGTCTCAATCGGGTCCAAATGCGCGCATAAACGCGAAAAGCAAATAAATAAGAATTAATCAATATCAATTCTACAAACTTCAAATAACTAAGAATTAAAAATATCATTTTATTTCATTCATTTCTACGTATATGACTTTTCAGGGTTAATCGCTTCGATAAAATGAAACTTCTCGCTCCTAGCAAAGGAAATTTACTGATATTTAACTGTTTATAAATTTGTGAAATTATTTTTTTATTCACACAAATTATAAGTCATTTTGTATTCACCCTGAACTGTATTTAAGCTCCCAAACCATATTTTACAGTACATTGCTATAAGATTTTTATCTGCTCTGCTTTCCTCAGAGTCTCAACGAGTTTTCTCAAAAGTCTCTATTGAAATGTCGATACTTTTTGTAAAATGTATTTCGACAAATACATATTTTCAAGGAAAATTTCAACGTTCTGATCAAATGTGTTTCAATTCGTTTTTACATAAGCAAAAATGCTATCTTTACTATTCATTTAAAAACTATCAAATGATAAACCAGCACTATTCAAAGTGATTCCAAATATATTAACCTAAATTAACTTATGTAATGTAAACCTAATACTTTAACTCCAACTCCAACAAACAGTTCAGTCAGAGCCTGGAGCCGGAACTGCTTGTGATCAGAATCGCAAGTTCAAATCCAATACATCAACGATACATACACAGCACTTTGTGACGACTGAACAACCTCCACCTACAGTGAATTACGAAAACTGTTGCCGCGTGAACGTATTTGTTTTGTTTGTAACTTACAGTTAACAATGGTGTTACAAAATGTTCACTTAATGGTTTAACGTTTAAAAAACCTTAACACCTTATTATGTGATCTTAGGCACCGCTACTGGCCTCTGGCGGAATTCATTAGAAAACCATCTGCTCTTGGTGGCAGGCGAAAAATAATGATCGTGGTACATCTACTAATATATTGTATTATTTAAATTATTTATTTTCTGTAATTGTGTTGTACCAAACTCTACCGAACTTTGCAAGGAAACTGTGACAATCCCGAAGAAGAGCCTGTAAAAATGTATCTAGTCATACACTAGTTTTTGTGGGTTTGATGTCGTTGAATTCACCTTTATTAGTACAGATATTTCTAACAAATATATTAAATAAAATAACAGCCTGCAAATGCAACCCGCAACTCACTACTACCATATATCGTACATAGCTCGGAAACCCTGAAGCTCTAATGCATAAATTGAGACTTTTTAGAAGTTTTATTTTAAGCTTAATGATTAAGAGAAAGGTGCGAACGTGAAACGCTTATTATTAATAAATAAAAATAGTTGTAATAATTTTCGCGCGAGAAACAAAGTAGTATTTACCAAAGACCATAGTGCTGTTATTTCCTTACTTAACGTAACAGACGTAAACAAAAGGTATTGGGGACGGTATATTTGACTTCTGAGGGTCTTTGCAGTTGGCGGTTGAAGTCACGAGAACCGTTTCCTTTGTATTTCTTAGCCATGCGAAAGGGGGCGAGAAACGCAGTGATCCCAGCGTCTTCACAGGTATTGCATGGAATTAAGGCAACGCACGCTAAATGATGTATTTGTACACGCTCGCAGTAATAGAACAAAATGTTTAAAAGAATTGTGCAATGATTATACAGATACACTCTTTGACAAAAGAACCTCAGCAACATTAAAAATTAAATTACGGTCTAATTTCGGCCACTAGTTGTAATAAACATATTTCCCTCGATATCAACTGCCCCAACCTCCCCCGTTAAAAATGACGCCGTTTTACACTCAGTATTGCAGCCTTTGCATCCCAAGGACTCCCACTCGCAAATCGAATTGCTGCCACAAAAGCCAGTGCTGAAGAGCGTTTTCGAAACTAATGTTACAGCGTGAACTACACAACCAACACTGCACTATACTACACCATTATATTGGTTCAGTTTTGACGTTACTGAAAATAGACAAAACAACATTCTAATTTACATACAAAAATTTGTTATCAAATTTAAGAAATATGTCCTCAAATAAACAAAACGAGATGCCCGCGTCCTCTGGCCGCTTTCGGGCGCTTTTCAGACCACTGTGCGACGCGGCGCGACGGCTTTGGCTCGTGCACGCACCGCAGTCAGCGCATTCCGGTTCCCTGGATATTGCAAGCGGCGTTCGAAATTCACACAGAAAGAATCCTCCGCGGCGATTACGCAGACCTCGCTAGAGGCGTACTCGAGAAACTTTCGTAGGCGCAAGGCCGCGGAACCTGAATGGCTAGGGAGCTTCCAAGCGATGACATACACAACGTACTGCGCCTTCAACAAACCTTCATTGGAACTGTCTTATTGAAGCGGACGCGCCTTAACCAACTCGCTTCCAAGGGTCACCGGGTTCGAATCCCGTCACGAGCATTGTGTATCTGATGCTCTGTTCTGAAAATAACTTTTCCTTCGCCTGCCCAAATGAAGTTGCGTGAAGACGAATACATGACGGTTAGCGGACAGTTATTCAATGGTTATACGAACTGCAACGTGGTGCCATCGGTCCGCCACAGTACGTCCTTAACCGTTAAAAAGATTTTCAATCGTCGCTTCGGGCCTACAGACTTCAGCGCCAAGGACACAAGGATAACAGCGGCGTAACGGTATTTAGACTGAGGTAAGTATTATAAGATATTAAAAGGGTAGATAGCAAATGCGGAAGGGCGGGGGAAATCAGGTTATGCCCATGCGTGATTAAAGAATCAAAGAAAACAGCTGAGGTTTGTCACAATCTTCCCGGTTGCAAGCTTTCTCGTTCAGGGCACAACAGATTACTTCAACGTGTAAAAAGCGCTTCTCTTGAAAACACGATTGTAATGCAGCTTGAGTTTTCTGAAAAATCTGGAAGGATGTGCGCGGAAGAATGCCGTCTTGAATGGTCGCGTGCTACACGATACAGTCTCGTAGAAACGCAGTGCCAATCGATGCCAAAGCGTAATAAGTCACTGCCATCACGCGAAGGTACCGCAACACATCCATTATTTTCATCAAGAATACCAACACGTACATTTAATTTCCTATAAGATATTAAATAATGATTTTGTTTCTAAGTTCACTATCACCTGACAATCACTATACAACACAGATGCTATTACAGTAAAAAAGAATTTTACAAAGCACAATAGACGCAGACTAATAAAAAGTACTTTAAATTTTTCATTAGTTCTCAAATTTATGTGAGCAATACCCAATTTTTTCATGCATACGAATAAATCAATCAACTTAAGGGAAGATTTAAAAACATCTTTCTTACAATTACAAAACAAAAGGTAATACAGATCTCGGATTATTGAAAACTAAAGGGCGAATGGCAGTAACAAGATAAGACATCAGTCTCAGGAAGTTTCTCGCTATTCGTAAATATTAATACAGTCTACTCCGGCGATAACGCTCGATTACAGTGAACTTAAGTCACTGGTCCCGTTTCACTTACAATGCAAATCGTAAGCATAAAAAGATTCGGTCACAGTGACCCTCGGTCACAGTGAACACTACGCAGATTGAAAAAATATCGGTCAAAGGGTCTTATTATGGAAGATTGGGGCTTACAACAGAGGAAAAGGCATTGAAGGGGGGTCAAAACTGCATCACGATACTTAGAGACAATGGACAATGCAGTATCTAGTACGGAGAGAGCACGAACTCTGGAGAAGGATCTAGAGATATTAGTAATGAAAAATCTACGAAGGAAACCATTTAAAATAATTGCTTTTTTTAAGGAAAAAAGTTATTTAAATTTTTAGTTCGGGCTGTTAATGTATTTAACACTGTGTGTGGGTATCCCTATATTAATAAAATTAATCATTATGGACTAATTCTATTGAATTTTGACATGGGATATATATATTGAACCTCTGTTATAGTGAACCAAGAATGTTAGTCCAAGACCAATTACAAGAGTTCGTCTTCGTTAGTCCCAAAAGTTCACATAACCGGAGTCGATTGTACCTAGATTTTGGTCGACGTGTCCTTTCTCTTTGTACTGCCTCAAGCCATTATGAACAAGAATACAAAGATAAGCCACACTATCACCAAAATCGAGACATTAACACAGCGATGAGGCTAGCTTTGGCTGGTGCATGTATCACGAACCACGGAAAAAACAACCTTTTAATGTATTACTACGCATTTCTCTCCTGATCCACCAAATAATAATAATAATAATAATAATAATAATAATAATAATAATAAAGTAAAGTCGACCAATAATAATAAAGTAGAGTCTACCAACAGGTGAATTTGACATGCAAGACCCCTTGTGAAACTTACGTACTATATATGCCATTAATATCTTCCCAAGCGACAAGGCACATGCGAATACAGACTATTATGTCAAGCGAAAATTGTTTCGGCCTTCAGGGTACCACAAACACACGCACGTCCTTCAGTGTTGAGAAATGTTTTTGTAACACCACCTCTGATGCTCATTCCTCCATGCATTCTTCCTTTTTCCTTGCTCATACGAAGTACAATGGTGAAAATCAATAGTTATGACTTTGACTTCACTTAATGTTGCATATCCATATACGACATAACGATTTATAATGTACCAGGACGCCTATGCACTATTTTGTAATACGCTTTATTAGGCAGCTGGTTCTCCCCTCCACTAAAATATTTTTGATTTACTTTGAAATACTCTCTCGTTGAGTCGTAGGTTCGACTGTTCGACATCGAATAATTTATAGCAAGAGTTGTCAGCACTTTGCAGTAAAGCTGGAAACCTACTATACCAACACTAATCCTCGAGAGAAGATAACTGGTATCAAAATTATTTTAAAACTCCAAATCATACCAAATTAGCGCACAACACTTATCACCTCACATTATACAAGAACGTCATTGACAATGACTAGGAGGATGTGTAGAAAAATGTTCCTGTAATGTGTAAATAATGAGCGACCTACCTACGTTTACGCGGGTTTAATGAGAGACCTACCTATGTTTTAGTACTTAAGGATTAAAAATTGATAACAACAAAATAGTTATTCATGCACCTTGTGCCTCATAACCAGATAAGGCCCATGGTACACATTTTATCTAATTTTAAAGATACACAATTTCTTATTTACGAATTAACTAATGTTAAATTGACTCTTGGCCCTTTCATATTTTTCCCAAAATCTCCTTTCATAATTCCCTCCATAAGAAAGCATGCAGCATCATTCAACTGTTTTCGCATTTCCCTCAGTGCTCATTTGATGTAACCATGGTCCTCTCGATCTAGGGAAGTTATGCAGCATATATCGACCACCGTATTGAAGGCAATATTAAGCAATAAAGTATCAGTAAAAAAATAAATACAAATATAACATGAAATTTACAAGATTAAATTTCACATTACATCCAACCCCCAATCCTATGTTTAATTAAGGAACATTTCAACATCTTAGCTCATTATATATATATTATCTGAACAAAGAAGGAATGTTTTACATCATCCTATTCCATGTTTTAAAACAATACACACCGTTTAACAGCAAGTCGCCGGCTACGCGAATGTACTATCGTTCTCAAAAAAGAAATGTTGAGGCACAGAAGAGATCTACATAAAGATATTTAGATAAACTATTGCAAGTATTTAAATCACCTGCACAAGTACCTTATTCTTCCCCTTCTGTGCTTTTACGTTTTCGAATACTACTTAGTAAAGAGAGAGTACTGTAATACTGTGATAAAAACTGCAGCTTTTCGGCAAACTCTGGAGGCTCTGATACAGAAAAGGTGGATAAATGTTAGTCCAATGTGTACTAAATTACGTCTTATAACACGCTGTGTTGCCAGATTCCACGTTTCGTAGGTCCTTTATACAGAAAAGTTGCTGTTACTGTCCGTCTATGAACAATGCTGGCGGGTAAATCGTAAGCAGCATTTTCACCAGAAATGTTAGCCCCCATCTCACTAGTTGGATGTCACGATCCCTCCGATTTGATATTTTGGATATTTTTACTTTACAAGACGCCTGAACATTTTCAATTTTTTTTTCAAAAGCAGGTTCAAATGTTTTGTTTATTTTTTTCTCGGAAAAAAAATCTTATAAAATGGAACATATCTTTCTTTCATTGAATTTACTGCATTTTCGAAAATTGCAAACGTTTACATTTTCCAACTTCTGACAATCATTTTCTGCGCGCATAGTTTAGGGACAAAGGATTCAACGAAAGGATTCAACGCTCATTTACACATCCACTTGCGAGAAGAAGAGACAACGCCCTCCCGTTTTACGTTCAGAGTTTCCATCTGCTATGATTTCATAAGATCTTAAAGCAGATAACGCTGTTCAGCACAAGAACCGAACAACTAAGAAAAAAAACACCTCATTATCTTCAACCATCCAATGACCAAGTGGCCGATCGCCTCGGCAGCCCACTTCCGTATCAGTCCTGCGAGAGACGCATGACGTCACGCGGCGGCGGTGTTCCCCAATGGCGGCAGCGAGCGGGCGCGGGCGCGCCAGAGATTCTGGCCTCAGCTGGCCCGGGGAGGCGGTGAAGGCGGAAAAGCCTTGCGCGGGGGCGACCCCAACGCCGGAAGCTCCGCGCCGCCTGACGCATCGGCGATCGCCCATCTCGCGCCCGTGTGTGCCAGCGACGACACAGGCGGATGCCGTGGCCAGTGCCTTGTGACGTAGAGCGAAAGGACATCGGTGACTGACAATGGCACCCGGCGCGGCGGTCGTAACGATGGTGAAGAAAATGATGCCTTTGTGACTGGTAGCGATTGCGACCGCTCCGCCGGCTATGGCGCAACGCGGAGACCGTTCAAGGTTCTGGAAGTGGTTTTCGAACTTCCGACTAGACTTTCTTTCTGACACTGGATTGATGCATAAAAAAAAAACTTATTGCGTAGCTTACTGTCGCTGAACTGTAGACGAAAAGGGAAGTTAAATACACTGTATATATGTATCAGCACCTAATGCTTAGTTCTGAAAAGCACTTCTAATATACGTAACAACAGAAAGCGAGACGAAAATAGCTTCAAAAGTAGGGTTTATCTCTAGTATCGATAATCGTTTGTGCAAGGACTTCACTAAGGCAAGGAGATTCCCTGTAGCATATACAAGAATAAAGCTGCGTTATTAGGTATTAAAAATTAACTAAATGATAATATTCATTATCATAAAAGTATGGTTACGCGTTGCTAGGTATTCATGCAGTTGAAACTTCAAAAGCTAACTAACGTCAACTTCTGAAGTAGGGGTTAAGAAATTAGTGAGAGCTGCGCCTCAGACGTGCAGTGCTACATTCGCGAGTCAGCAAAGTGCTACATTCGCGAGTCAACGGTGTTATCAATGCATGCACCCACAAACGGAGCTACAACCAGCAGAATGAAGTACGTAGGTCGTGGACACCTAAATTACACTAGCACTTCTCCATCTTCTGCTTCTCTTCTGAAGATAATCTGACTTCAATAAAATATTAATCTTCAAGAAATTACTTTGTGAAAAATTGTCTTCTGGAGATTACTTTAAGTAAACGAATTGGTATCGGGCGTTATTTCTTGAATTCCTTGAATTACAAGATACGACTGTTTATCGAGTTACTGAAGGTCTAGATATGAGAGCTAATTTTGCACACCACAACAAATCGAAAAACCTTGGAAGAAAGAGAGAAAAAAGTCCGCCGTTTCCACTGTACTGCCAAGAATAGTCTTTCCCAATGCATATGGCCTATTCCCAACACAAGTGTGTTTTCGACAACTTCTAATTCCACATTCCTGAGCCTTCCAATAATTCATTCCGGACAGTTGATAGAAACCATTGGTGCTACAAGAGCACATACACTTTTTGCATTATTTGTAACTTTTGCAATTTTCGGAAATTCAAAGAAATCAACGAAAATCGAACCTCCATTTTTAGAAGTGTACTTTGCCTCATCAGAGAAAAAAATACAGAAAAAATTTGGAGTTTCTTATTTTTAGAAGGCTTGTTTTCAAAGTGCCTTCACTTCTCGCAAAATTACGCCAACATAACTCTTGTTCAGAAAAAATACATGACCTGCTTTAAAGATCTAATTTCGAAAAACAGATTATATATGTATGTATTGTGAATACTTCTTATACGATCTAAAGATTTTTTGGCCTCTACAGGAGATGTAACTATTCTAATTATTGTATAACTTTCTCTTCTACTATTGTTGAAATAAAACGGTGGGACGAAAATAGTTTGATTCAGAAGTTATCTTGAGGCTTTTCTAACGTTCTCCCATACTATTTACGTAGTACAGAAACAGACATTGTATTGCTGCAGCAAAAAGCGACGGTTTTTGGTAGGAGAAACTAGTTTGGTGAGTCTCTGACGATGAAAAGTGAATAATTCTTGTTCATATGTGTAAGAAATTACTTCTAACACATTTCAGGATTTCATTTTGAGTCTTATTCCGAAAAAATTTTTGACGGTCAAACGTTTGTGTCCGACCGTGAACAACGCTACGGCTAAACCGTGAGCACAATATGTTCCAAAACTGATATTCCGCAAACGATCTGACTGATTTCGCGGTCCCCTGAATTTGAAACGGATATGGCGATTTTTGGAGGTTTTTTACATCAAGCCTCAAGGACAGTTTCAAAATCTAAAAGATGGCTCCATTCCCCCTTTTATCTTCTCACATATATATACGGAGTAATATAGGTGGTATATGGAAAGTTACGAAATGCTGCGGAAAATCGATTTCAAGATTTCAACGGAAATGCACGTTTTGGGGTCCCCTGATACAGAAAAAAATGGTTTTTTTTCAAAACGTCTGACCGTCAGTTTTATTTCAGCAATACTATAAGAGAAAAGGTTAAACAATACCTAGAATAATTTCATCTCCTGTAGAGCCCCCCCCCAAAAAAAACAACCTTTAGAATATCATAAATATCACAAAATACACCCTCATTTCAACACAACAGATCTCAGAAGAAACGTTTTGTGCCAGGACCCAAATTTCGGGGGGGGGGGTGTTCCATTAGCTTGCGAAGGAAGCTGTTATCCGCATAGCACGCTTCCTGTGTAGTCAGAACGTGGCAGCAGCTCGACGAGGGAGTGCAGCAGATCATTCAGAGGCAACTTGAGCAACTGAATAAACAGTCTATATTTGGGCAGCGAGCTTTCTCCAACGAAACGGATACCCACTTCACTGGCCAAGACTAACAGAAGAGCAACCGCATGGTCTCTTGACATTTAAAAAAAATCCTATTCATCAATAATTTGAGAGTAGAAATTAACTAGGTATCAGCCGAAACAAGTTCGACACAAGTAAATCACGTATCACTTAACGAAACTACTGACAATTTCACTCAAAATTTAAAACAAGTTAAATCGCCGGGCAACTGCGATTTACTGCGACGTCGCATTTGCAAATTCTACAAGTACTATCAATATTAACGGATACGTTCGTATGACATACAATTCACAAAAGCGTGCACGTCCGTTTATTGACCCCATACTAGGAATGTTCTATTCACTTGCCACCCGAGGTAGCATCAGTCGCAAGGTTCGGAACTTCCTAGTTGCTCTCTGCTGGCCCTTGCGGGGGAAGCGAAGAACAATGCGAGGTTTCTCTCGTGGGCGCTTTCCTGGTACGGGCAACGCACGCTACTCATCTCCAGAACCAGTTTACCTTACCCGCCGCTTCTTTCTTCGTCAGAAGCACACTAATCATAAAAACATTTGAATAGTAAGTTGTTGATCTCACCAGCGAACAATCCCCCATTCTGAATGTAGATTGAGTGTGCTAGTTTTTTAATTTTTAGGTTTGATATATTTTTAGGATGTATATTATCAAGGAAGCGTTCATTCACATTGTCAGAATAATGCATCCTACAGTTAAAGAAAGTAAACTGAGAATTTATTACATTTTCTCCAGTAACAATAATTTACCGTAAGAAGTACGATTTCATTTATTTGGACAAAAAACAGTAAAAACTATGTGACGTATGGGCGAGATCTGCGGAGCTTTCTTGAGCTCCAGAATCACTAGGTGAAAGATGATCAAAAGTTTAAGAAATAAAACCAAAAAAATAAATAAGAAAGTTTTAAAATGAGTGGGATTAGCAACACTTGAAAACTAGATATTTAGTTCCCGAGGTAAAGAAAACCTGTTTGCGGCGGTAAACGAACGATTTAATTTTTCTGCACTGCTAACGAAATAGTAAATAACCCCCAGCTTTACTCTTCCCACTACACGCAAAAGGAGAACTCAACAAAACTTGTGCATAGTGAAGCTACATTTATGTCCAGAAGCAAAACAAAAGGTCATTTCAACATTTGCTCAACGGATAAGAGAAAATGGGAAAAACACCTGATTGAGATGGTGATCATTGACCCGGAAGCTTAAGTCTATTACATACTAGGCATGTTAAGTCTATTTAAAAAAAATATACAATACAAATGTAAACTAAGGCATTATATATCATTGTTTTGTTAAACATTTTTCTTGATTGGAAGAATAGACTAATTGTACAGAAACAGTTACACAGCAGAACTACTAATCTTTACTATTAATCTAAATTTGTGTGCCGATTTTAATTGTTTAATGTCCTTTAGCAATGCATTGTAAAATAACGTACATGTATTCTAAGTGGATTTCTTGTCGAGAGCTATTGATACCGACACGTTACAGACGACTGATATACACATAACTGTTGATATATTCTTCAATGCATATAAAGAATACAGAATTTTTCGTGGTGTTTCTTCACATGTCTGGGCATACTGTAAAGTTTCAAGTTCGATTAGAGAACTAGGAATATTTAGCGATTTACAAGCCAAAGCGCTTCTGGAAAACAGATGCTTTACCTTTTCATTATTACACAAGCCGAAATATCTCCAAAGGACAGTCTCCTCGCAAATCGAAAAGAAAACTTATTTTAATTACATGATAACTCATGGTCGTTGTTAATCACGGCGACGCAGCTTCATACGCCAGACTAACATTTTTTGCACATTTACACATAGTGGTCTTCTCAATTTTTTATATTTGTCGTACAAAATGGAACAAACAAGTCTTAGATAATCCTTACTTGTTCGGATATTCTTACACAAACACCGAATACAGTAGCCTATAAAGAATAATCACTTTACCTATCGAGAATTGTGAAAATGAACTTTTATTACAATACAAACAAGTTTATAAATTTCACGTTTAATGAAAAATAATTTGCTGTAGTAACCACTCTAGTTCTAAAACGAGGCATATCAAATCTGTAAAAATTGTACATGTGTGGGAAATTTACACAAACCTCACATTCCTTCTTTTTCCAGTATCTTCAACGAGATATGCTAATGTGCGCTATGAATTCCTTCGGGGAGGTGGATGAACTCTTTAATTTACATTACGATTTATATGCAACCAACAGGACAAGATAAAATAATTAATTATACATTTAAAACCGAAAATTTTCCATAATAAAAAATACACCTTTTACATACCAGTATTGGAATTATGTTTTGTAACAGCGACAGAAAAAATTAATTACGTTTCAGTAGCAAACACCGCTGTAAGCTTTTATTATCACAATTACCAGATATTTAACAATACATTAACTATATTAAAATCGTAATAGTGCAAACAATGACTGCCCAGTCTTAAACTTCTCGTTGTTCCAAAAGAAGCCAAATTTGAAAGTCGAAATATCTAAACATGCGACAGCTTCTTCCGCAATGAGAAAGCTTGCGACGTGTTACTCCACGACTGCTGGTACTCATTCTGATAGGGGCGTGGGCGTATGTTGCAGATTATGCAATACCAGCGAAAGTGGAAAAGCTAGTTTACACACACCACTACCACTGCATCCGTACGATTAATGACTCACGTATTTCGTTAAGCAACTTCTTTCTTGCGCGTGAGTGCATCTATTACCTGTTACTCAGAGAATTAATAAGAACCAATTGGTCGTATCATCATTCAAATGTTTTTTCGGATGTTCATTTGTCGTTTCGGATGTCTCTTTTGGTGACAAAATTTTAGGAATGTCAAAATCCTATGAATGTTGCCTGTGCGTTCTTCTGATATACAAAGGCTAATTCTAATTCTCGCACGGGATGATTTTAGAGTAATTTCTTCATGAATTACATAACTTACCACGTTGTCCGTATATAATGTGGACGGTTTGATGGAGTGAATTTTCGTGAGGAAACCGGAGGCATAACACTGACGAGAATTTTAATATGATAAAATATACTCCAAATTATGTGGAATCACTTGGGCGTGATTTGCAAACAAAATCAGCTATACATCACTCTACTTTGAATTATCTCAAATCTTATATTCATTCTACCAATAACTGCACGCACACATACACGCAGACAAAATCGGAAAATCGTGTAGTTCTACAACGTTGAAGATTTTTTTTCTCAGCTAAAAACAAAAAACAAAAGCAAAACAAACCAACAAAAACAAACAGCGTTCATTTCTGCCAGCCGCCTGTACATGAAACTACATTTGTTGGAAGCCTCGGAAATAGAAGGTAAACAAAAAGCAACAAATTAACACACATGCACACACCATCTACTGACGCTTAAGATCGACCCACAAGGGAAGAATGCGCAGTTCTTCTACTGGCGTGATTTTAATTCTGTGGTCTCTTCCTTCACGGACAGGTACTTCACAATACTAATCGTAGCGGTCCACCTTGACCTTCGTTCTTTAGAATTCATATGGGTGCGCCACGAAACCACCTTCACATCCGTAGTAACAGCGCCAAAAATTTCCATGACTTTCGACTTTAAATTTCCAACAATAACACTACAGAATTTTCCTCGGCCCGAAAGAAAAACAAATTCATGACTTTTTATCGGAAGCCACAGACATTTTCAATTCTCGAGATGTATCCTCATTTATGAGCAGCGTATTCACTATTACTTATAGTACGAGTTCTACAATGAACTTTTTTTTATAAAAAAAAAATTCACTAAAATGCAGACATCACTAGAGCTTTCTTGGTCTATCTTATAAATAAGCTGCGGATTTACAGGCATGAAAAACTGCGGAAATAGGCAGGCAAAATACGCACTTAAAACTGTAAAATATGCATTCAAAACTGTAAAATAGGCATTTAAAAAGCGGAATGTAAAAACGCAAATTGTAACTAGTGGCGTTACATCAGAACATACTTTCTTGTATTGTACCTAAAACATATTAGCATTTTTCAAAAATTCAAAGAGTTCAACAAAAATGAGACCTGCGCCATTCCTTTAAGCCTCCCTTGAGAAAAAAAAATCCGTGAGAATAAAATTGAAAAACTTTGTAGTCTTTTTTAGATTCTTTTTATAACTTTCATTAATTTCAAGCAGAAATTCCACAAAAATCACTCCATTTTTACAGCAGTTTACGTGACTTTTTAAAGATCTGATTTTTTAAACAGATTTCGTGTAAGACAAAAATAGCTCTATTCAATATTGCACTTTTGCAATGTTAACTTTTTGCAATTTTTTCGAAAATTCAGTGTGTTCACTGTAAGACAAAAATTTAACCGGCGCCAATTTGTATACTGTCCCACATACGAGGAGAAATTTTGAAGTAAACAATAAACTTCAAAATTTTGAAGTAAAAAATAAATTTACTACCACTAACAATTTTGCACATGTTTCATAATACGAAATACCCGCACTGTCGTGGTAGTAAAACGGAACATAGATTTATTGATAGTTGTTCGATTTCTCTGTACCCTACAGGATAAAAGCGAAAACAACGCACAATTTTTTAAAATTTACGATTAAGAATAGTTGCTTTTTGGTCAATAAATATGAAAATGGGCACTATTTAGGCATTTAAACACAAAATAGGCATTTATTAGTGAAGTAGGCATTATTAGGCCTTTCTATACAATTCTCCTAATATACTCCTAAATCCTGCCTCAAAATAAATAACATAAAAGTTTGCGTTTTCCAATGAAGGGAAAAAATAGGGAAATAGGCAAAAATTCGCAGCTTACTTATAAACCATATACTTTATACACTCCAAATAAGATAACAGTCTAAAGAAAATCTGTTCAGAGAGTTTTCACTGTAATTTCAAGTCATTTAAAGATGATTTATTTCTACAATAATTTTCCCTACAGAAGTACTTTTGTGAACGGTCAAGAAGATCTTGAGAAAGCATAGCATGTGAACTCTCGTGGACAAATACTCCACGAGTAGAACGGTGAACCCGAAGTGGTCCCCCGACCCAACCAACGAGGGGGCATAACTGCCACCTGCTCCCACAATTACGCACGCGACGAAGGTAGGTCGCCTTTGTCCGGGCGAGCGGGCAGACGGAAGGCCGCGCGAGGCGCGGCGCGGCGGGGGGCGGGGCGGGAACGCAGCAGTGCCGTCAACGCGGAACACACTGCGTGGCGCGCATGGCATGCGAATGCAGATGCTTCGTTGTGGAGGCCGGTTCGGGCTAGCGAACTTTCTTTAAACACTCGAGCTTCTCCGAAGACCGAATCAATAACTCTGCGAAATATACTGTTCTGCCAGCCCGATGAGCCGCAAAGCTAGCTGATAATGCATCGGAAGAGTCATTATCAGCGAGAAATTCGAAGTGAGGCCTTCCAAGCGCGTCGAAGATAAACTGTCTACACAATCACCGAATCAAGAGCCTCCGCTCTCACTTTCAGCAACAGTAAAATATTTCTTTAAAGAAAAAGTTTGAAGGATTTTTTTTTAATTCCAGCTACATAAATACTTAAGCTTCATGGAAACATTCTTCAATTGCTGGGATGACAAAAATAGAGTGTCCCACAGCCCTGGCGCAAGTTAGACAATACTTGTGAAAGGATGGCGAATGGTACACCTACATATTGCTCACCGCCCCCCCCCCCAAGGGGGGCTTCAATAGATTAACCAAAGTTTTTCTGGGACGAGTTTACGACGGACGGGAGACCCCAGGACCTCTCCCAGCGTCGTATGATTTACCACTGCAGTTATTATTTGGGGATTATTCTACTTTTGGTAAGATGATTCTGATCTTCCCGAACTTGATGGGCACACTCATCAGGATCAGGACAAACTGTGAAAAATGAGACCAGAGGCGTATCTAGGTATTCAGGCGCCTATGGCATGCATCGAATTTGCGCCCCTGTCGGGATACTTCAAGTTACAATTGCTGTTACTTGTTTTAACGGGTATACTTCAAATAGCACCCCTTGTGAGTGGCACCCATGGCACGTGCCATATCTGCCATACCGTAGATACGCCTCTGAATGCGACAACAGTTCCGGTGGTAATAGCCAACAACTGAAGTTATAGGACTGAGAAATAGAGGAAATCATTACGATGACGAAGCGAAATGGCGATGTTTGGTAGTTAGGAGAGTGCAAAAATGAAAATACCTTTTATATACTTTCTTTGTAACATTGAACGTAATTCATAGGAAGAGCAGTCAATCTGAAGAAAATAGGTCTACATCAGCGTCCGTTTCAAATCCACCGCCCACACCGTACACCACGAAAACTTATGATTGGGGAGAGGATTTTTATGCCCTTAATGATCTTGGAAAATGCTCTTAAAATACACATTTATGACCCAAAAATTCTTAAATATGGCCTTTAATATGCAATTAAAATTAACAATATTTCAGTTTCTCTATAAAGCTTCCTTGATAAAATTCAGGAGAAGCATACTTGGAATGAAAAGAGATATTTTTGTGCAAACATAATATAATCTTACCCTACTTTGCGAGAGAAATAATTGAAGTAAATATTCACTTCACTGAAATACATTGTATCTCTTGCTGTATTTCTTCTCACTGGTTTAAAATTATATTATCGAGAAATATCCTACATCTGCACAAGTATTATATCATCTATAGAAATCAAAAAATCGCAACTGTGATAAGCTCTGTCGAATCAATGAATGCTCACAAATAAACAGATTCTATGGAAAGATTAAACGTTTTATAGATAAGTCCCTATTTTAAAGAAATATGCGCCAATAATTACACCAACAGGAAAAATTGACCAAATATGCACGAATATGCACTAACATATTCATCTCTATAGCAAAGCATTGTAACCAAATGTCAAGAAATTTCACTTAGCTATGCACAGAAGCGACGAACAAAAATATGCAAAATCACACAAATCCGCTCCGTATTTATGACCTAAATTTTCTACATCTATGATTGCTACTCAAATTATTTTGCCGGAGAAGTATTCCAAACAAACAAAAAGGAATCAAAACAAAATATCAGTTCGGGATTTCAAGTTTCAACTGAAGTTTTGATTCCACAATGCTTATTCACTCTCACATCACATGGCGTCAAATCTCAGATGTCAAGACCTACGCAATGATCACACGGTATAGTGAATCATACTGGCTGACGAAACTACACGCCCAAATCCACTTAGTGAAAGATAACTCTCCGTTCTTAGTATTACAACAGATCGTCTGAAAGGCATCCGCAAGAACCAAATATTTAACTTTCCAAATTCAATTTCAACTAGTGACATGCAGCAACAAAAAATGCTAAAGAAAACCGTACAAAATGGATTTGCAAAAAATAACACGCACATTGCACATGAACAAAGAAATGCGTCTAGTAGCACCGCAATAAATTAAATAATGTAAAAAACGAATACGCACACTACATTGATTCCTGGCGGAACGCGAAGGAACGGCGTTCTGTATCGCGTGAATAATTCTTAAATTACATTAAAATATATATAACCATTTCTAATAAGTTAATAATGAATTTTGGGCCGGTTCCGAGACCTAAAATTCTATAAATCAAGCTATATATAATGTACCCACATACGCGCGCGCAGGGTGTCCGGGGAGGAAACTTCGAAACTCCGAAAGTTTTTAGCATATTTTGTCCAATAAACTACTTGGATACTCCGAATGGAGTAATGCTGCAATAAGCACTCAAAAGTTGGTTTGAAAAACTGATTTCTAGGCAAAAATGCGCTTTACAGTAACACTCCAAAAACATGTAAATTGTTTATTATTTACAAAAGAAATTAATATATTTGTCCAGAAAGAAACTTAACTCAGAAATAAAAAAACAAACTATCGATTCCTGGAATGACTAGTGCACTTTTTGAGATATAGGCATTCACCGAATTCCTGTAATACAAAGTAAATTAGCGGTAGTTAAAAAAAAATTAAAAAGTGTTTATAACATCCATAAAACAAGTTCCATTGGAGTTGGCCAAATTCACCCGTCTGAGAGACTTTTTATTTACCCCTAAAGCGTGGCTGTTCAACAGCGGAGTCGTGGGGCATCGAAACGTTGGGAATGCCTGGTAATTTACGTAAGATTATCTCGCGCCGCGACGGTCTGTCCCCGTTTGCTGAATGCTTTCCCTAGGAAGCGTTCATTTACTTCCGCCGCACCGGACGCGATTTCCTGGGTTACCTACCGTTATACGTTAAGAACTGTCGCCTCGCCACAAAGTCTTTCCTGTCACGTGGTATATGCTAATCTTCTGGGCGAGTACGTCACAAAGGATGCACTTCGCAGAAATTTCGTCCCGCGGCGTGGCGCCTCTTCGATGCATGCAAAAACTATTACAAAATATCTCGTTTCATTCATCGGCAATGACGTTTTAGATCTTTCCAATTATTCCTGATTACATTTACCCCAATTAACCTTCAATGTGTCCATTTTGGACACGACCGATCATCGATTGCGGTGAAATTCAATTTTTATGCGTACAAATAAGAATGCTATTAGGAAAAATTAGTTCGCTCAAGAACCCAGTCACGCGTGCCATTTTGTACACTGTACCATTTCTTTGTGGCCTATTGCTGCGTTTCTGTACCTCTGACACTGCAGCATACTCGAATGTTCTCAATAAATAAAGCAAAGAATAACGTAAATACTGTTAGTAACAAAAATAGCAATAATACCAAAAATAGCTGTTAGTAACAATAATTACAATAATAAGTATTGTTATTTATATCTTTCCATCACACATGAATTTTTTTATCATTTATTCAACTCATCATTCGAAAACCAAAGGAAGGAAAATATCAAATAAATAAATTGATAAGCATTACTTCTATTATAATCCTAATTCTTATTTCGAAGAACGTAGGGATTATCTCCCAGGTTAGCCCCCATTTTTCCCGCTCCATTTAAAAGAGAGTAGCTGCAAAAGGACTTCACGCAGCAATCAGAATATCAGTCGTTCTCAGAACACCGAAATGCACCATCGAATGTGTTGGGTTGCCTTTAGAAGATAGAACAATGGCATGTAAATATTCAATTCAGCAAACTAGTACACACTTCGCAATTACGATTAGCTTTGTCTTCGCCTATGAACCTACCTAGATGTTCCATTATGACCACGTCACGCGAGCATACGGTACCGACGTGTCTTTCAGGGACTCGTTAATCGCTCACCCGCACTGAAATGATGTCACAGTGACTCACTTAGCGAGAAAAAAAAGCTCGTTGGGAAGACGTAAAATGCAGAGAACCGCAACATGCAACGATGAACAACCGACTCGCAGGGAAATCGAAACCTCCGACCATTCGCACCTCGCGTGGAGGGGAATGGCAATTATACTTGCATCGACATCGGACGGTGGTAAACCAACATTATTCTCAGTCGACCCAGAAGATCACCTTACGAAAATGAATGCCGGAGTGTTAATAAGGCGTAAATCGCGAACGATGATTTCGATGCCTTCGAACTAAAATGAAAAAATTGTGTTATATTGATGGTATTATCGTATGCTACCAAAAACCAATACAGGAAAACTAGTGGCCTGCAGCCATAAAGCAATGCTGCTGAACAAAACCACACAAAATTGTTTTCTCAAATGTAACACGCATAATGCTCAAGAACAAATACAAGACTCACGAAACACTGCATAAATTACAAATTTGAATAAAAAGCATACACGAATAGTAGAGTAGAGTATTGTAGTTGTAGTACTGTAGAGTATTGTATATACATATACAGTATAGTATATATATATATATATATATATATATATATATACATACATATAATGTATATATGTAGTTCAACAGATCTTTACATACCAAGAATATCAAGGAAGTTGCTGTCCAACAACGCATCACGTGATTAGCCAAAATATAATGGCGGCCGGCCTCATCTTCGAAGCCTTGCAGTCGCATGATGTCAAGTGTCTCTTAAGCAATGACGCATCCAGTATGAGAATTCAGTCGGCATGAACAGTCCGAGAATACGATCACGCCATCAAATATTTGCAATGTTTTAGTCAAATTCGAAACTGTTTCATTGTTTCTTTTATTTTTGCCGAATTCTTGGATGTCTAATGAAACCAGACACCTCTCACATGGCTGGAGGCTGCGGTTTTGTGTGTGTGTGTGTGTGTGTGTGTGTGTGTGTGTGTGTGTGTGCGCGCGCGCGTGTGCGCGTGTGTGTGTGTAATTTCAATTTCTGCGCGCGATGGAAATTAGTAACTTAGATTAATTTATTTCGTCTCCTAATTTCAAAAGCATGTCTCAACGTAAGTATTAAATTTCGCAGGCCTCCTGTGTAGTTCAGTCGTTTCCAAATTTCTTTTCGAAGACAATAATTGTGATGGTACACGACTTTCACAGCAAACCCAAGAAATTGCGTTGCATATTCTGCTTGACAAATCAGTTAACCTTTAATGTACCCACTCTTACCAATCGTTATGGAGATAAAATGTACAGTATTACTATTTGCTACGACTATTACTGTGATTATTACTCGACATCAATGATAAACAATACTGAAATTCTCAAAGCAGATAAGAGTGCAATTCTTCTAACCTCGGGGTATTATTACGTATTAAATGAAGTTAAAAAACAACAACAACAACAACAACAAACAAACATAACGTGAAAGATTTGTTAGATGTACACGCAAGCTTCCGCGGCTCGAGTTCATTTCTTCTCGGCTGTCCGGGTGACGCCGCGTCGTTGGCAGAGAGGCCGACGTTTCGCCTAACATGTCGTAGCCAATCGGAGGGACCTCTCCGCCAATCACGGCGCACCTGCCCCACCCGAGCGCCCAGTCAGAACAATATATAATACTGGACGCACACAATGTCGTGTCACTGCCCTGAGGAAGCCTACGACATGTTAGGCGAAACGTCGGCCTCTCTGCCAACGACGCGGCGTCACCCGGACAGCCGAGAAGAAGTGAAAGATTTGTTGGTTGGCAACAGTAATGCTTGTAGTTCAAACAAAGCTCGACATATCGTGGTCATGATATTATGATTCTACACTTTTCTGGGGAAATCTACACAAACGCAAGAAGCTGAGTTAACAACAAACACAGCCGCGTTTTTGCCGTCTTGCACAGCATTAGATCAGAAATTTGTAATGTGTTTCAGTAGTGAAACACATGAAACTCGTTGAATTCCTTCCCAGAATGTCAGCGCAATATGATTTCATGAAAGTACCCCACAATAATTGTACAGGAGTGAAGTAGAAACTTGCAAAACTGTCGCACTTCCGTTGCTGCTGCCCCACACCGTACGACCGGACCAGGCCCCCAAAACAGGATCGGAAAACGGGTGTATCTGGAACGCTACCTGAACAAGAATGATCAGTGATTATTATACTGATTTTTTTATCACGAAAAGGGGCTTATAATGGATAAGTCGCCACAAAATCACGAACAAACGACGAAGGCGTTCGGGCTCGGGAGTTTTCCTTCACAAAAACGCCCAATACCATACTGCTCGTCCATCTGTTGTTACAATCCAATTCATGAAAATTAACTGCCTAGCACATCCACTTCATTCTTATGACTTAATCTGGTTGATCATGCGTTCCGAGACAGCATTTCCGATCCGGTGAAGATGAAAAATGCGGCGTATGAGTGGCTACGGTCGGAAGTCAAGAACTACTTTTTAAAGGGCTCCACACACGAAATGAGGGCATACTTGCATTGCACATCATTACGTCCACGATAAGAAACGAGACGCTGAAATTATGATGATGAATTTATTAAATGACCAGAGAAAAACTAATTTGTTTTCATTATATTCATCCTCGTACATAAATTGCTCTTTGTAATGTGTGATAAAGCTCTAGTCCAGCACCTAGCACAACGAAAAGGGCATTAAAAACTCGCGATCATTAAAAGGAATTAAAAACTTGGAAAACAAGGGTTAAAATGTACTTATTTTCACAACAAAAACAAGGAATAATCAACGTACAATCGTACAGTCAATGAATATGCAGCGCACAAGCCCATGTAGATATTTATTGAGAAAAGGGAGTAGGGTCGTAAGGTGAAATATATTTGGGAATCACCATTGCAACGACCTTGCTCCTCCAGGGCACCCTGACGACCCAAAAGCCTCTAAACCTTTACCCGTAGATTTTCATACATCCATGAACGGCTTTGAGAAGCTGCCTCTCACTCTAAATGAGCAACCTAATATGTAGGAGGATCATGCACTTTATTTTCTCCCTCCCAATAACCCTTTAAATTCAAACTGCAGGCCAGAGCGCTTTCGAACATCGCTGGGCGAGATTTCACCAACTTTCATTAGCAGCGCAACCCAGCACAGCAAGGTCGCTGGCGAGGTCGGAATCGAAACCTTTCACTAACAGCACTGAGAAAACGTTTTCCATAGGGCCCAAATGAAATCCGTGTCCAGTTTCGCGTGTCTGTTCGAACAAAAAAAAAAGCGGTGAAACCCCGTCTCGTTCAGTTTTCGAACGGGAATAGTGGCCAATCGATTTCCTGTCGAAATCGGACTCTTGAGTACGCTTTCTTGAGAACTGTTTGCGCAGGTCGCGTAACACTTGCAAATGTACTGGTACAGAATATCCAGGAACACTTTTAATGATGTAACACAAGCGTGAAGGAACACGGAATTCGGATTATGAAATAAATCTATAAAAGAATTGCTAGGAGTCACCGATTTCCCTGCATATAAGTTCCCAAAAGTAAGCTGCCAGTCGTTAGCAGTTAGATCCCAAACTTCGCCGAGAAGATAATCTATTCCAGTCGAATCCTAAATTGTTAACAATTTGTTTAAAAGTATTCTCATTACGCAGAGTTATTCAAGTATAGTAACCGTTTTAAATTTTTTTTGAAATTGTTCATGTTTCGAGGGATGAGTGAAAAGGTGATCAAAAATTGAGTTCCGAAAGAATCTTAGGTTTTAATTATTTTAATTTCTCCCACACAAACCTCATTGGCGTAGGAAAAAATATTCGAACACCTCCACATTTAAATATTCTTGACGCTTTGTGAGTTTTAATGTACAAAAACTATTTGAAAACGCAACCAATGGGAAGCCCAACAGACATTGGGACAGTTCATCCTATTTCCAGTACGACAGAACTGTCTAAAAATGGTAGTTTAAGAGAGTGGTTAGTCAAGAGTGGTTCAAACAGTTGCGTATAAAATGTTCGTACAAGTGTTTACTTTTAATGTTTATCTTCACATTAACGCTTGTATTATTAAAATCTGTAATGTAATGTAACGTAGAAGTGCCAATGACTGAATAGTTTTTATTTATTTATTATTTAAGGTCGCATCAACTACAAGGTCATTAGCGACCACTATTGGATGTAACGTTATGGTACGAGGATGAAACTATATGGCGATGATAGGGGTGAAAGGAAGAACACATACAACCATGCCTGAGGCGGGACTCGAACCCACGACCCAAGATCACTACGGCACTACTGCTTTAGTAATCTCGGCCACGGGGCCGACAATGGCTGAATAGTATTTTATCTTTCATGCACTCGTTTTGAACATGTGCTAATAAATCCTTAAATGAGTCCTAAAATGAAATAAATAGCACATTAAGAGTGATGGATTATCATTCAGGTCTTAATTTTTGTCTGTCGCTATCTTCCAATCTAAAATGGTAGGAAGATAAAGATCTTCCGTTTAAATAATTATTGACACGTTTAGAGAGAAAAATCTGTAAAAATATTCAACTTATTCCACGATTACGCAAGTTTTACGGCAAGTTTTGGGGCGGCTTGAGGACAGCTGGGGCAGAGATATTCATCTTGAGAGACATTCGATGAAACTAGATCTTAGACATTATAGTAATATTCTTATGACAATCATAGCATCCAGCGCCGGAAAATTGGGTCAGTTGTGTATTCATCCATGATGTGATTCCCGCTGTACCTTTACGACGCGAAGTGAAAATTGATACAAAATGCCGTATTCCCTCAAACCAGCAGTTGTTTATATTCTCAGCCTTTATAGATACAAGAGTAAATATAGCAAAATGATTGTAACAAACTTATCTCGCTGAACACAAGCCAGGATTTAAGCCTGCTAATTCATCCCGCATATGATAACGAAATTACAAACGAACGTTTTACGCACGCATGTAAAACTCTTTTAGATCCAGTTTCCTCTCAAGAAACTTGTAAGTCGAACGAATCCTCTACTTCTAGTGATTCAGACAAATGCATCTTAACAACGTCCCACGTGAAAGTCTCTTCTTTCCCTTTGGAGACACAGGAAGACCACAAAATCAGAAATATTCCCTGACGAATGAAATCTCTTCCTTCCAGAGTTTCAATGACAGAGGAGCAAAGCTCGTAAACATGCCACTGCAATTCTCGGTTCAGTAACCGCGCACCACACTAGTGTTGATGACCGTGATGATACATATCGGCCACTACCGGAAAAGTCCTTTGCTGCATCGGTATTTTGAGGTCTGATGCTCCCAGAATGGGACCGGAAATTCCGCCCTCCGTGTTCTTTTCACAATGTGAAATTGGCGCAGTAAACAGATTTTATACACACAAAAAACTGCCATTATATTTAACTGACCTCTTCACTATACTGCGATTTTTGTAGGAAGAGCTCTCAAGATAACTCAAATCCCATCTTCGCGATGGAATATGTCACGGCATTTCGTATCATTCACAGTCGTTCCGCTAGATTTCGCACGATCGCGACCGTATGAAGCAGTGCTTGCGATCATGCGACTTCTACCGGCAAGACCGAGAAAAGACGCGAAATGCCGTGACATATTCCATCGCGAAGATGGTATTTGAGTTATCTTGAGAGCTCTTCCTACAAAAATCGCAGTATAGACAACAAAATACTTGTAACTTAGGACACTAAAGCATGAGAAATAGTCAATAAAAACAACAGAACAGTTGAGAATTTTCTCCCATTTTTACAAGTTTACACGGTTGAAGTTCAACTCTGCTTACGAGTAGTCCCGTAGCTCGTTTGCGAACACAATGGTATACCACGTTCCCGCAAGCCTTGCAAGAAATAATTTTTCCATTTTCTTCGCTTTCCACATACTCATGAACTTTATATTAATATTTAAACGAATTTGGGTCAAAATAATTATTTTAAAACGCCATTTTACTCGACTTAAGAACCAGCAAAAATTGCCTACAAATAACGGCAATTTTAATACGCGTCCTGGTATTACAACATCCATCAATGCGGAAGAAAAATACATTGCTTTGATCGGAAATGTTCGTGGGTTTCATGGGAATTCTAATTCAGTTCTTCCTTAACTTCGCTGAAGTAGTAGTAAAGCGAGTATTCTACAGCTGTCGCCATTTCTCGCCCCCAAATCTCCAATTCTTTCGATCTTCCCAAGCATCATCTTCTAAATCTCTCGCCGCCATCATTGATCTTATGTCTTCCTCCCACTTCCTTCTTGGTCTTCCTCTGTATCTTCTGTTTCTTCAGGATGGTATTCCCACATCATCTTTGGCAGTCGCTCACTGTCCAACCTACTTAAATGCCCATACCATAGCAAAGCCTTTGTTTCTATCAGTTCTAAGGTTGATTTTCCAGGTTTCATTATTTCTATTATTCTTTGATTTTTAATTCTTTCCTTTCTCGTAACCTGACAAAACCGCTTCCAGTATTCCATTTCTGTTCCTTGAATCCTACTTCTATCCCTGGCATTAATAGTCCATTACTCAGCTCCATATGCGAATAGACTTCAACAAATGTTTTATACAATGTAATTTTTGTGTTTCATTATATGTTTGAATTCTATGTCAATGGATGTAAAGATTTTATTACTTGCCTACCTCTATTCGTTTTGTTTAAAACATCTTTGCTATCACGACCATCACTTGTTAAAGTTACACCCAGAGAGTTGAATTCATTTACACATTTAATTACGCCTCTATGGGTTAATAGGTCCTGACCATTTCCTCCCACTACCATATATTTTGTTTTAGATGTATTAATTTCTAGGCCCCACTTTTCATATTCTTCAATTAATTTTCGAGTGCTGTAGTGGATATCATCTTCGTCACTGGCTAGGACCACTTGGTCATCTGCATACATCAAGGTATATAAGAAATCTCCACCAATAGGTATTCCCACGTCCGTACATTTTCTTTTCCAGGTGTGAAGAACTCTTTTAATATACATTTTAAATAGAGAAGGGGATATACAACAACCTTGTCTTAGGCCTTTATTTATTTTAAAAACTGAAGAACTATTTGCACCAACTTTTAGAAAGCTTTGACAATTCGCATATAGACGCTTTATAGCATTTATATACACTGTATTTACATTCTCATCTACCATAGTATCCCACACTTCGCTGAAAACATCTACAAAAATGCGTCTCAAGTATTCATGATTTATGGATTCTGCAACCTGACATCCAATACCCTCGGGAAATCACAGCGGGCTTCTTGGAAACTGCGAAGGAAGGGAAATGTCTTGTGACAAAGTTCTTCACTAGCGTTACGCAAGTCCTCTGGAGACTAGGTTGACTAGGTTAACTAGATTTACAAGGAATTCAAGGAAATTGCGAACTGCAGTTTGCTTTATGTCTCGTTTGAGGTGCCGTCGCATTCTAAATCACTATTCAACAACTACAAGAATGTCCTTGTCGGCCCCATGGCCGAGATCGCTAAGCCATTAGTGCCGTAGTGATCTTGGACCGTGCGGTTGTGTCCGTCCTTTCACCCCATATCATCACCATATCGTTTCATCCTCATACCATAACTTTACATCCAATAGTGGTTGCTTATGACCTAGAAGTTGATGCGACCTAAAAAAAAAAAATTCTCGCTACACTGTCTGGTATATTCTCTTTATTTCATGTGGCACCGAAGGCGTAGGCCGAGATTAAACCGTCGCACCACTATCTCTTATTAGTCGATTTTGTCGATATTTTTTTAATTACGTTGTATTTTGGCACAACATTAAAAGTTCAGTCATTAGATACACGACGAAATCAGATTACACGTTCGGAAATCGGTATAACGAACGATTCCGAATGTCAGCGAATTTCAATTTTCATAAGAAACTAGTGGTGCTATAGAATGGCACAAACTTTCCCGCATTAGTTTTCTATTTCATTGGTCTCTGTGAGCTATTCGGACTTGACACATACTCTTGCCAGCTTCCATCTTCGACGCTCAAACTACAATTTTTTGACATTTTCTTAATGGTTTCGGTTTCCTAAAAGTAAAACGAAAATAGTATTTTAAGACTATTAAAGAACAGTGAAACATTCCCCATATAGCAATTTTCTTTGAAAAATTTGGAGCAGTTTTTAAGAAAATGTCGTTTAAGCACTACTGAAAATGCGAAATTTGAAGCTCTTTTTCACAGGAATCTTGTGTTTCCGAAAAACTATCTGAAGTCGTTTAAAGCACTTTAACTCACAAATACAATAGTGTTTACGACATGCTGGTAATGTGCGTATTAAAGGTGCGAGCGATCAATAAAAAAATTATACTTGTGTAATATGTGGGGAAAAAAAACAAAATGAACTTTACATCATATTAAACAGTGCAATTAGCGCTATCCGTTCGAAAAGTTTGAAGAATTTGGATACATTTATGAGAAAATGGGTTTGAGCGGTTCCGAAAATGTGGAATTTTGAGCTAGTTTTCACAGAAAAATGTTGAGTTTTGAGAACCTTTACTTGGCATTTTTTAAAGTAAATTCACTCATAAATATAATGTGAACAAATTGCCGCTAATGTAAATATTAACGGCGGGCGGCGTGAGAGAAGTAAAAAACAGTGCATTTTTGTAATTTTTGAAAAAAAAAAATAGAGCAATATGGCGTTTATATCATCTCAGAGTTAATTAGACACTATCCTTACCAAAAGTTTAAAGAACAAATTTGGAGCCGTTTTTTTAAGAATATATATTTTTTGTATTTTTTTAAAATTGCACATTGCGTGCAATATTGCACTCAATTTTCAAAAAAATGTACATGGTCTTATTGAAAGAACTCACTGTAGAGAAATTTTATCTGAAGGAAAAATCGCTATCTTTAATTTTGTAGTTGGAAGAAAATGCCGAAAAAATTCAAACTTTTGCAATTTTTAAATATTCAGAGTTAACTGCGAAAATCGGACTTACGCCACCCTAACCAGTGTATTTTACTCTATTCTTAGAAGAAATTTAAAGAAAAAATTTGGAGCCCCCCAAATTTTGAAGAAAGATTTTCAAAATCTCAAAGCTTCGACTAGACAGATGGATGGGGGTTTCTTCAATTTGGAAAAAAATCCTACGAGTGGTTTAGGCTCTAGTAATGTGTTCAAACTGGAGGCATTCGAGATGTGGATGATCAGGAGAATGTTGAGAATCCCCTGGACTGACAAAATGCGTATACTACTTACTACAGAGAAATGGCATAGGCCGAGAGATTTTAAATATGATTAAAATTAGAAAAACACTATCTTGGTCATTTACTTAGAAACCCCAAAAATGAACTATTACAACTAATAATGATGGGGAAAGTTCATGGTAGACGGGGAGATTACCTGGTCGGCAAACATCCGAAAATGGACAGGTATCTCCAGTGCTTCCGAATTGTTCCATGTGGCACAAGACACAGAAAGGTTCGGGGAAGTGGTCGCCAACCTCCAGTAATGGAGACGGCACTTCAAGAAGAAGAGAGTGGACAGACTGACAGACGTTTTGCTTTCAATTGTTTTTTCGGTATCAAGGGCCCACAAAACAGGTATTCTAGCTACATCACTTGTTAGGGTTTTTTTCTTAATTTAACAACGGGTTTTATCCACTTTTTCGTTATCAGGGCCCGGCAATTAATTTTTTTCGCCGAAAATTCGCCATTTTTTTCGCGCAGCATTACATAACTTTCCCTATACTTCGTATATTACTCCATATATACGTATGTATACGGGAAAGTAAAAAGCATTTTTCTTTTGGGACGGTGACCAGGGGGTAAAATCATAGGGAGAAAGAACACAGAAATTTTAAAGAGAATAGGATTTTTGGCAAAAATAACTAGTTCAGAAATTTACCCTTTACTCCCTTAGTACACTTTAGTACATTACTCCTTTCACTACACTTTAGTACAATGTGTTGTTGGCCAGACCAACTATTTCTATTTTATCTTCCACAACGACGTTTACTGATTGGCATCATCTGCCACGCAGCTTAACTCACAAAAAACAGTACAGTCAGCGTGTAACACGAGCGGCAAGATCCTGTTTTTCATTGCCGAGAAGAGTTAAGTTCAACGCTGAATAACTCGTGAATGTCTTATTGCAGAGAAGGGCTACTGATTAAACATGCGAAACTGACAGCAATTTTCTAGAATTGTAATTTAAACTTATTAATTCTGAAACACTTATTCTGAGAAGAGTATCCATTATTACATTTTCTGTTACATTTTCCCCATCAATATTGTTGCAACCGTGTTGGCACTGCTCGCGTTTGCTATTTCACTTATTTCGACAAATTTTGACGTTGTTTCGAAGAGGAAAAGGGCATGTGAAAATTTTGTGACTTTCCGGACGTAACAACTATTTTACGCGAAGAGCGACTTATATCCAGGGCGGTGGCGGACTTCCTCCCCGCTTCCGCGCCGACCTATACGTCAGCTTGAGTGAATTTTTCTAAGTATCTCCCCGCAGCGAAATACCACCTCCAGTCGTGACAAGCTGTAAGCTCCCGATTGGTTTCACAATATGTGGGTAGTACAGTGCTTCTACGAGTGCGTGTTTATACACAATGGGGTTAAGACAATGATGAAGGGAAGATCGAGCGCGGTCCGTGACTCGTTTATTACGGTTATGCTTCAATATTCGCTTGGTACTAATAATACAAACTACTAAGCTAATGATTAGGAGAAAGCGCGGAAAAGTAAGCATCTTGCAAAGCAATTCGCCGCTAAAATTCTCCTCCAGACCGTGGCTGAATTTGACTTATAGCTATAGGCCATTCGAGTATTAGTTAAATAGAAAAACTCTACCGTCGGGACTCATCCTTCCTGTGAACGGGGCTGCATAGGTTAAGGGCAAAACTGCCATTTAGCCATCGTAGACGAAAAGGCCAAAGCAGAAATAGCGTTAGCTGCAATTTATCACGCCCACAAAATTAGCTGACCAGATTAGCTTAACCCATGTGAAAATTTGTGCATGTGTGAAAGGATACTGAAATACTACAATTTTTATACAAACCTCCCATTCCTAAATAATCATTCTAAGTTTTAAGCCAAGTATTTTGAGCACATAGAAGCAGCTTTAATACAACTCATTTTCTGTATTATTGTAGCAGATTATTTGGAACTAACATTTGTGGCGTACGAACATTGGGCTTCTCCCTCCGTCTGGCACGGCTGAGGAATGCAACGAGAACTGGTCTCATGACCTCAACCGCCAGAGCAAAGTCCTTTCTAGAGTGAAATATCTCCAGCATGCCTTAGTTTTTGTGAAATGTTTTGTGAATTGAAAAATGACATCATTACGAACGTTTGTAAAAACTAATGTATTACATGTGCGATAATTATTACAATTATTATTAATATGCTTTTCAAGTACAAAATGCAAATGTGATGTATCTTAAATACTCCTTTGGTGTATCTTAAATACTCGTGTAAAATCTGGTTGTAACGGTCTGCAACGCATTGTTTGACAATCATATCCGATAGTAAGTGGACTTCAGCATACTGCTTGTTGCATCTGCACGCTGTATTTTCGTAATTAAATGTGTAACACAATTTCAATCATTCCATGCCGCAGTCTGTACAAATACATTTCAAACAATAGCAGTTTTCCATTAGGTTTCTCTTTAGTTAACTACTATTTTTAACGTGGAGGTAAGGAGTAATGTAACATTAAGTTTTATGTACATTAATCTACATTCAATTTAATAATTCTGACAATACGTTGAGATCGTTCCTAACTAAGCGCGTTCCTAAGTGCGGTACGCCAATATCTATCGAAAGTGAAAGAGTGGACCGTACGTCTTAAATCCTGGCGGCAGCGACGCTAAAAATATGGCACCCCCCTCTTCACGAATAATCTAACCGCAAGCGGAACTAACGCTCACCCCAAAATGTGTCTTTTTCGCGGCGGGAAGTGCATCGGGAAGGAGGCAACCTTCCCTTCGGCTACGTCTCAGCAAACAAGTCCAGGTCAGGGCGTGTTGTGGCAGGAGGGGGTGGGCTGCGCGCGATGACGCACGCCCATCGGACGGGCGGCTGAAGGGCACAAAGGCCTGCTCGCCTCACCGAGCGCTTGCTCAGGCGGAGCAGCGACTCAATGAAGCGACCCACGACCAAATCTGATGCTTGTAAAGATTAAACTCCGCAACAATGCCATCACCATCGACGCGGTGTAAACAGCCGCAATGCTCCTCCCTCAACGTTGCCAAATTATGAATTAGCTGAGAAAATAATTGGAATTAAGGTTGTTTCTCAATTTTCAAGCCCCAATTGAATAGAGGCCCACATATACAACCTTCCAGAAAACCAAGAGAAATTGGCCAGTGTACTGTCTCAAGAGGCTGCCAGAAATCAAAGCGAACGAATAACTTAACAACTATATTTATTAAGTAAAAAAAATTATTCAGTATTGATAAGTTTATCTCTACTGTCCCTCCCCGCGGGAATAACAAACATTTGTTTCTGAAAACAACCTTCCTCACTTACCACAATGTTGCATATAATTTTAAGATGTTAACTTTATCCTTAGGTGTTGGAACCACACGATCATGGAAAGAACAGTCGTACCTCTACACAAAAGTCGTCGCGGTCCCAACCAACCACTATATTTGCATTTTTTAGCAACAGCAAAATCGTAAAAATAACCTAGAGCTAGAGTCGAGGCAAGTAGTCTTGAGCTAGGTTGATTCCTAGAGTCTCACGAAAACACTTTCTAATACGTCACATTGCTATCCCAAGCTTTCAGATTCGGGTACCAATAACTCTTTGGCAGTGCGTTTAACACCACGTCGAAGCAAGTCCATCAGAATTTTGGTAATATAGAGGCTTGCGAGAGAGGATTAAAAATTGTCCATGAACTTACGAATGCTTATTCGCTCTTTTGTATTACTATCTTTCACCTCTTCAGGTAAAAGCGTACGGCAGAATGCGGTCCTGTCAAAGTCTACTTGGGCTTCCTAAACTTCAAAATTTTGCAATAGTCCCTCTATTCCAGGGAACGATTATATGGAGGTTTAACACTTTTTTTTCCTTGTGGATCCCGCATTGAAGGTTTCGATTTCGTGAATCTTCTCTCTCGTCCCCGAATGATGCTCGGTGTCACAGGTCTGTTGCCAAACGTTTCGAAGCTTCCATATTAGAGATTTCGAGTCTCGTGGATCTTTTCTCTGCTTCCCGGGTGACGCAGCTCGGCGTCATAACGTTTCCCATCTTCTCTTGGTCTGCCCGGTTGGCCGAAAGGGATACCCACTCCAGTCGCGGAATAACAGGATCTGGTCTTGGAGGATCAATTCAACAAACTAGACGGGATGAAGTCAGGGGAGGTGGCAAAGAGCGCACTAAAACTCAGCAGCCCACGTGACGACGCGTAGGCTGGGAGGCAACCGCTGCCCACGACTCAGCGGGCGCCCGCGAAGGCGGGCGGGCGAGGCACCTTTCGCCGGCGGCATTTTGACTCACGCGCTCTCCACCTGGGCTCCACTGCCGCCGCCAGCTCCTTGGCGCGTTACGCAAGGTGGCGCGAGGACGCGGAGGGGACGGGTGGGAGGAGGTTCCGCTAAGGCGCGGCCGGAGCGGGGAGGCTGGCTTGGCGGGCGGCTCGGGCGACAGGCGGAAGTTCGAGGACGACTCGCTCTCCGCCACGCCCACGTATTTAAGGTCGCCTAATCTCACAGTCGCAATGTATGCACTATGTGCCTAACTATTGTCTTTACGAATCGTCTGCGAACAATTTGGGAAATGCTTTGACTCGTAATGTTTAGTTCTCACAAGTCAATACTCCCTGATCATCTCAAGACCTCATCGGAAATCACTTATCCATATATGAATCAGGTCTCATCGATACCCAATCATGGAATTTAGAGGCAAGGAAAGATCATAATATTACCCACTCTCAATTTCAATACAATGCACGAACATGAGCATATGATTATCTCAAAACACAAAATGAAGTGTTTCAATGATTACTAAATAATTCGAAAAGATTGTTAAACAGAACTCTCAACGCTACAACTATTCCAAAAGAAAAACTAACAAACTACCATAAGGAAATACAAATTTTTAACACCTCAAAGAGACAACAAAATCACCAAAATTGCGCAGAGACAAAGAAGTTATTTATTCGAGCAATAAAAAACCTACATCAGATGTCTTGCCAACATGAAAAAAAAAGAAACTTCGCATTGATCAACAACAGGTGCCAAATGCAAGAGGGAAAGAGAAAGAAAAATGACTGGCGGAATGTTGCTGACCCTTAGCTGAACATTCATATTAAACAGGATATCATGAAAAACTTCATTATTAGGAAGAGAGCGGGAAACTTCTCGTTAACTATTCAAGCTTCAATAAAACCAACATCTGCCTCACTTCAAGGGTCCGGAGATCGCTTAATGGCGCTCAGTGTCAGAGCGTTTCCCAGGGTTTTATGATCTTTATTCTCTAGAGGGCACGTGTCCCCGATTAATGGGGAGCTCAAAATCCACGCGAGTCCCAGGTGGCGAAGCGATGGCCCCGCGGGAAAGCCAGTCGGTCCAACAGGCAGCACCATCTCGTCGTAATACCTCCGCGATAAGATATGGACGCCACCGTATGTGGAAAACGAGTATTACGCAAGCGCGGAAGGGCGGGGGAGGGAGGAGGAAGCACCCTAGCCACCAACGCGGACGTCGTCACCCTCTACGGCTTTGGCAGAAGCTGGTGGCTCGCCCGCGCGAGAGGTCTTCGAGTGGGAGATGTGATTGAAGTAATAATTGCCTTTTCTACCCTAAACCAAGGGGAGCTAATTCTTCTTAATGGATCTCCATCACAGCTCCCAGCAGGTTCAGGTTCCCACGCTCCCTTTGGGCGCATCACCCATTAAATTATTTATTAAACATTATGAAAGTAAAGGACGGCTAAGGGGTCATCCATAAATTATGTAACGTTAAAGGGAGGGAGAGGGACGGGTCTGAGGCAGCGTTATGCTGCGTTACAAAGAGATAGGGAAGTGCGTTACAAGGGGGAGAGAGGGTATTGAAAATATTCGAAATTTTCGTTAAGTAATTTATGGACGGCCCCAAAAGAGAAATCATCCCTTTAAAATGTTAATGAAAGTAAACAACTTTCCTCGTCAGAATATATAAACAAAAAGAAAAGAGGCGAAAGAAAGAAAAATGATTGGATATCCACAAGCATAGACGCATTTGGTTTTTCATAGGGGGGGGGGGGGGGGCAAACCTGTCACCATCTGAAAAATATGGCTCACCTACGCAGAATTCAGAAACGTCAAACTAAAATTTGCACAGAAAAAATAAAATAAAAACAAAATGCAAATGGTGGGAACTAATGACCTTGAAATTAGAATAAGTCCACAAGCACACAATCGAACGAGGGGTGAATTTCAAGGATTACTTCCGCGCACATATATTGTAAAAACTTTAATGCAGAACAACTCCATCCCGAGCAGGTCGCGAAGGCCAGGCACAACTCCGGAGGAGCGGGTGCGAACGGGACGTGACAGCGGCAGCGCGCGGGCGCGGGCGCGTTCGCGGGTGCGGAGCGGGCTCGCGCGACGCATCCGCCACCTCTCCCATCGCCGCGCACCCGTCGCGCTGGCTGCATTGATCCCGCAACGTAACACGCCGAGACGACGAGGGCGGCAGCGACGGCAACTACGGCGAGATTGCACCACGTCCCCCCGAGTGCGCGCGCGGGCCGCGCCGGGCCGGGCCCTGTGCTCTCCGCTAACGGGTCGCGGGCACGCGGAGCCGTGCGCGCGCGGGGCGGGGAGAGCGGGGCGGGGCGGGGCTGTGGGCCGCGATGGCGCGTGTGGGCTCGCTCGGCGCGCGGGCTGCAGCAACAGCGGTGTGTGCGGCCTCCGTCCAATCTATACATGGCAGTGGCCGGGCGGAACAGGCGGCAGGAGGCGCGGCGCGGCGGCAGCGGCGCGACGTCGATGGCGGCGGTGGCGGTAGCGATGAGGGAGGGAGGTCCGAGGTGACGGGAGGCGGCGGCGGCGGCGCCGCGGGAGGCGACCGACGCGTCGTACCGTACCCAACCGCACCGCGCCGACCCGCGACGCCGTGACGCGCCGCGACGCCCAATCTTATCGGGAGTCCTGAAGGTGACGAGGCGCCGCGTAGGCATTCGGAGTGAAGGGGGATGAGACTAAAACGGTGTGCGTGGGAGAATCCGCGCGGGAAATGCCATTATGTACCGTAAATTGTCTTTCGTTACGCTTTTCGGTTCGGGCTCGTTCCGAAGCCACAGGTCTCAGAAATATCTTTCCCCTCGACAGTTCCTCGCGCTTGAAACCCTCTCGAGAGAAGCTGAGGGGGACCAAGGGGAAACGCGTGCGTGTCATTTTAACGAGAGAGGCATTTTCAAACTTTTACAAAAGGCGACGGATGTTTCTTTTGTTAAAACGAATCAAAATCTTTCTTACAAACGCTGCTCTTTGAGCTTCCTTACGTCGTAACATTAACGTAACCACTCTCACATTGAAAGTATTCCATGAATGTGTCATCACACTATTCACAACGTTTCCTTACGAAAACAAACTAATCGACTTAATATTCTTTTGAACAGCTGTAATTCCCGTATGCCGTTTCGACACATATTATTCCAAATCGGACCTAAAATTGCACATGCCTCGACGTCCAGACGTATATAAAGAATGATCTATAATAGATCTTAGTTTCGTAATGAAACCCGTAATGTCATGTCAGTCACGAGTTTCATGATAAATAACACTTTATTCCCCAAAACTCGTTTAATTTTTAGTCTTTCTGTTTAGAGAACTACTTTCATTCTCTGTAATACCCTTGTTCACGATTTATCAGCATTTCTATCAGAACTCCTCATGCAGGAATCAGCCCTTCTTTACGAATTCCCAGCGCGAGTATAAGGAACTATTCTGGCTAAGATTTGGCTAAGATTCTAAGATGCTATTTTTACTAATTAACGAAAGAAATAATTACAAGTGTCGAAAACGGGACTCGGCTAGCGGTGCTAGAGAACGGCACAGGCTTTCTTACTAGTTAGCTTTCTGATCTCTTCAGTCTCAAGCTTTTCGGTATTGCCCCACCCTCTTTCCAGCTGCTACCTGACGGCACCCAAAATATATTTTTCTAATTTTTCGTTTCCCTAATTGTAAAATTGAAATATAATTTTAAGAATATTATAGAAGAGTAAAATCGTCATATTTTCACTGAAACATTTGGAAAAGTCTTGAAAAATGGCACTTCCTGCGTGGTTGCGTTTCTGAAAATGCGCAATTTTGAGCTCATTTTCATACTGATAGTAGATTTTTGAATTTTCGAGAAATTTCATAAAAGTCTTGTTAATACTTGAGCTCACAAATGCAATAATGTAGAAAAATGCCCGTAATGTAAATTAACGACGTGAGAGATTTCAAAAACGTTAATGTGGAATTCTCAAACGTAAAACAACACCAAGATGACGCATTACAAGTACGTGTAATGTAAAATGTATTTCAGTGCATTTACAACTATTTGTACAAAAACTGGTAAAGAAAAAATTGAAGGCGTTTTCAAGAATTTTTTATTGCCTTTGTATCCAAAATGAGGTGAAAACTATTCATATTTTGAAAAAAAGAAGTATCTTCAATAGTTGTAGGGACACGTCGAAAAAAGATAAAATGTAGCAATTTTCAAAAATTGAGAGTTCAACGAAAATCGGGCCTGTATCATTTACAACCGTTGTATTGCTCAAACTTAAAAAAATGACAATTTGGAGGCATTTCTGACATATTTTTGACACTTTTTACGCTTCATGAAAAGTACCACCTCCCCCCAAACCAAAATGGATAATTCAAATTCAAGAGACCTGGACATCTGCCATCAATCGGAGAATATCAATTTCGGTGGAAATCCTGCTTATTAATACAGTGTAGATGTCATAGTTGTCCACAGATGGACGGGCAGGCGTGTTGTCTTAAACCTATTTTTCGGCGTGTTAGAACTAGTATGTGTGGAGTTCGCTATCAGCCGTACTTTCAGAGCCGCCTGTAAAAGCAACTCCACACATTCGTTTTTCGGCGAATAGCGAGCAACTGCTCACCGAATCACCAGTACTGTGGATGACTCTCACTATTTGCAGAGTGACGAACATTCGGTGCTCGCTCTACCCACCGCGTGTCGATTGTCTGGACACACCAAAGGAAGCGAACATTCGCCGAACGTGTCAGCTGTTCCGGTGAGCAGTAGCTGGCTGCTCGGCGAATGCCAAATGTGTGGGGCCGTCTTATGGCCTGAATATTTCTTCCATTACTCGCGACTTCGATTGGAATCGGAGTAGATTCTCGCAGAAACCTGTGTTCCTCCAAATCAATGGTTGATATACTTAATAATTAGGCGAAGTAATTTAGCAAGCTCAAATTCACTATTTCAGATATTTATTTGCACCGAGCCATCACTGTGCACATGTTGCATTATTCCAGATATTTATTTGCACTGAGCCATCACCTTGTTAGGAAAGGCCCTGAGCACATATTTAGGTAGAGATTAAGAGGTCTACAGAATACCGTTGACCATTATCGCAAATTACGCCTCAAAAGAAACGAACTCTAGTCACTGCGATTTACATCGCAACTACGATCCCTCCGTTTCATGACAGTAAATACCAAGTACCCAATGTGTTTAACAAACACTGATTGTCGAATACAAGCTAATATGACTCCACAATTAAAAGGCATTAGACTATGCTGTTTCGTATATTACAATACCTCATAATAGTTTTGGATTTCGAATTGTGTTCCCTTATTGCTGGACGTATTGACATATGAATGACCTCTTATCCTATACTGCAACTACTCTGTTGTGGTTTAAATCCAATAACAAGTCTTGCTTCAATGCTCTAATTGCTTTGAGCTTCAGCCTTCAATCTTTCTTGGAAAAATTACAAAAATCACTTAAAACTTTCAACACAGTAAGTTAGTAAAGCATGCTACTTGAAAGAAGTAAAAACAATAGTTTTGTGGGTGGCTTCGCAGAGTAGATTGCAGAATGTTAATAAAATTTTATTTTTAATGTAAGAATCAAACTCAACTGTTCACTTTGAGTTTCACGGTGTGCTTTTAATGAAGAAGGAAGCTTTCGTCTCTTTCGAAGGCATTTTTCATAACCTCAAGATTTTACTACCTTCTCAAACTAACGCGAAACTTACTGCCGAATAACAAAGGGCAATAAATATTCATCCACCCTTTTACAAATATTATAGAAAACCTTGAATAAACAGAAGTTACCGAAGAAGTTCCTTATCTGACAAACACATCAAGAGAGTGCGAGTCTAAACAAGGATATTAATGAGTACGTAAGTCCGTAGCCAGTGTTGTTCTTTATGATTTTCTATCAAATTTGTACATTTATGTCATTTAGAATTCCTGAGCACGCAGGCCAGGGAGGACATGCAATACGTTGGCTCACTACTATTCAGCGACAACACGGCATTGCTGTTAGAAAAAACATTTCCCCGTCGTAAAAGGGTGATTTAGCATCAAAATTCGTTTACTTTGTCGTCGTTCTAAAAATTAAGAGCTGCCCAAGAAATGAATTAACCTGCCATTCTCCTTCCTCGGAGATACATCATAAAACTGTTGCCTCTCGGTAACTGGCTGGAGAGAACACAAATTTACCAATTTCCTTCGGGAACAAATAATATCAAATGCACAGAAGCTATTACTTAATTAAAATTATATGCTACAATATAGAAGCATACAATGGCACAGAGAATCGATACAATGAATCTTTCTGAAACTCCTGTCCAGAGGACGTGAAAAAAGGAGGAACAAACTATTACATGAATTACACTTAGAAGCATCATAACTCCGCCTCGTGACGTTGTGAGATGTCCGTAAGCAGTGGTACACTAGTACATGACGCATACTCCGTTCGGTATGTTGAAAGTGCGATGTTGTTGGCCTACTTACCAACAAAAAAATTGGTTTACGATGTCCAGTCTATGTTCGGCTAGTAACGGCATTTTGAAAGAGTTCAATAGAGCTCGTATCATTTAAAAAATGGTCAGTTCAATTAAATATTTAAACGGAGACTATATACATTTCAAAATAAATTGACAAGTTCTAATTGTACGTGAGACATCACAAAAATCTACAAATGTAAGACCCATGAACGACAATAGCGTGATAGGATAACAAGAGCCCAATTTTGTTTCACAATACTTTACTTACTATATACTTTGCAGAGTCGGAAAAAAACACGAATGGAATAACTGCTGTTTGAAGACTCTCAAGCGACCGAACAACGAATTCTATAAGTTGCACCCGCGAACGTATAGAAGCCGAATACAGCACTTACTTGGCAAAGGAGAAAATGCAGCCACAAATGCCAAAAGCAAGAACTATCGATCCAACACGTGGACCCCTGCAGCTAACGGTAAGTTGAATTTTTTTAAATTTTGGATTGTCAGGAAAAAACTAATGGTGGATGTAATCGTACCACAGAACTTATCGTAATGAAACATTACCAACTCAAAAGTATGCCTTGCAATAATACAGTTTCTAGAACTTTCTCTTCTTGTAATAATACAGTTTCTAGTTTTTTAAATGCGTCCCAGAAATCACAACCATAGTTCAGTTCATAACCACAGTCTTGCCAAATAAAATGTCCATTACAACAATTTAAAATTAATTGAAGTATTCCCCTACGGTGACCACTGACTCTCTGTCACTACCTTCAGGATCTCATTTATTCTTTCCCCCCTTTAAAATGTAGGTCCTAAAATATTTCTTTCGATCCTATCCGTAGATGGAAGACTCACCCAAAACTGAATTCTAGCGAAAGGATCCTTATATATCGTTCCTTATTTATATATATATATATATATTATATATATATATATATATATATATATATATATATATATATATATAAATAACATTCATTCCTTTTTACCTCATTTACCTAATTCAACCCTTCCACTCCGTTACCTAGAATAAAATTGCTTTAGAAATATGTTTTCATTATCAACACCTGTGCCTGTAATTACTAATACTCACCTTACGAAAAGAACAAACGTTTGCAATCAGAAACTAACGATAGACCATTCTTCCGCCGACCATAACGAACCGAGATCCCGACAAACAAAATTAATTCACAGTAAGTTCATAACTGTAGCAATAAATCGTCACTTTAGTACTACCATTAATTACCTAGTATATTTCGCATATTAGTCACAGACTGTAAGTGTACTCAACACAGACAAAGATACTCAAACCTAGGTCAAGCGCCAAAATGACTAATAATACTAGTAGAAGAATACATATGGAAGATAACTCAAAACTATTAAAATTCCAGTCGCCTTGTTGAGGTGGATACTAGACGACGATAAAACCGTAGTATTGATATTATGGGAGTAATTGGAAGTCGACGACGATTTTGGCATTCATAAAGGTTTTCCTTCCTATCCACATAATACGGCATTCTCGAACTGAAAATGGTGGAGACCACTACGCAGTGAACTAATTGCATACCATGCAACACGATTTCGAACGAGTTTTTACATGAACAGCTCGTGTCAGATTGACAAATATTACAATAATAAAATACTTATAATTATATCGATACATCAATCATTACACATCAATAGTTTCCGAAATGTAAGCGAAAACTCGCTGAGCAAGATTTAGAAAATATTGTCGATACATTCTTAGACAACAAATGAGAAACACTTTCGAACAATTACGCTATCACATATTTCCAAAAAGGCATGGATTACAACTATCAATTTAAATAATCAGGATTAACTGGCTATCATCCCCATAAGCAATTCTAGAAAACAAATTTTTTCAGACATCTGAAGCTACCAGAAAAAGTCCCCCCCCCCCCCGATAATTGAAAGAACTTGAAAAATAAAGAATTCCCGTATTTCCGCACGATATTTTTAATCGGCGCTACAAAACTGACCAAGTAGGCTCGAGTCCAGAATTTTTTAAGGTATGACACAAATAGTTACGCATGTTGCAGGCCGTTATGTATCCAAAGTTTTTCCCGGGAAAAATGTTCCTACGACTTCTATTCCAGTATTTCCACATATACATTTCTTATATAGCAGCATATTGATTCAAAACGTAAAAAATGTACGTCTGGTGCTAACAGAAAATTTTCTTAAGAATCAATAGGGATATCATTTTTTATTCAAAACGTAAAAAAATGTACGTCTGGTGCTAACAGAAAATTTTCTTAAGAATCAATAAGGATATCATTTTTAACATCACATTCAGAAACCAAAGCAGATTTCTTTATCAGTCTGCAACTACTCCACAGACATGAAGCGTTGCTCAAAGGGGCATCACTTAGCACAAGTTTATGAGAATAAACAATTGCTCTGTTTACCTCAATTAGTGAAGAGTAGTTTGACATCTGAGAAAAAAAATGGAACCCAGTCAACCCTATCTACATCTTATTACACGTTTAAACATCTGCCACTGATGTGAAAACATAATAACCATAGATATTTACCATAAAAAATTATCACAACCACATAATAAATATAATTACCAAAATAGTTAAATCACAATAATCATATTTTAATGTACTTATCGATTTTATTGCATTATTATTACACCACTATTTAGTATACATTGACTTCAAGAACTGTGCAATACGCTTCATTGCCAGACGGAGGATGGCAAGTGTTTTTAATTCGAACTGGAATGGGCCGTAGACGTCGCTTGGCATTTAACGAGTTCGGGTCGTTACGCGAGTTATGACGGAGTCGACAGATAGGATGGGAAGAACTTATAGCGGGCATAGAGAATTCCAGTGCCATCAATCCCAATATCTATGGCAATGTCATGGGTACTGAACAGCTGACTACTACTACTACTACGGTGAGATCAATCCTAGTCACTATATGGCTCACTGCCAGAAGTTCGGTCAAATTTCGTAAGAATTACGTACACACATGCGAAAAAAACTACTGGGAGACGAACACTGAGGAAATTTCGGTAAGAAGTGAACGGCATAATTACTGTCAAGGCGAATGCTAGGATCCCCATAACATTTTTTTCTCTTTTAAAAGCTACGATTAACACTCGCATCCTAGAAGCTTCCAAAAAACGACTTTATTAATGCCAAGGTTATCTTCACATTTAGTTTAAATTCCGGTTTAAATACATCCCCCCCACAAATTTTCCAAGAAAAATACACTCTTTCAACTCAATTTTTATCCGAAACTTAACAGGGTTACTAACGCTAATCGCGACGTCTGAATTGGGTAGCACATTCTAAAACAACCCTGTGCATCGAGCTCTTCGCTCCACTTCGACCGCTTTTTCATCGAAAAAAATCGGTTAAAAAGCAGTCGCGTGTTCTCTCCACAACTAGGCCGCACGCACCACGCGTCGAGCATTGAGATCGCCTCGACCGGGGCAAGGCCTCGGAGAAGCCGACCTCTGCGGCTCGCACTTAAGATACTAGCGGGCAGCGCGGCGGGATCTTACCAGCTACACGACCCGGAAACACACACGAGGCTCGCAGCTGGAAGACGCGGGAGACGGCACGGCTCTGTCAGGGTCGGTTGCACGAACCCGCGCTTCGTAGCTCTTCGCATGGACACGCCTCACTCGCGGCCACTGTCACTTGTTTACGATCGCAGTAGCTAAGCAACTTTCTCCGGAAACTTAACAGCCAGAAGACGCCGCGGCCAAACGTTACTCAATCGTGATAATTTTGAAGAAGAAAAAAGACACGGAGGGGGAAGGGGGGTTGAATTTTGTAGATGAAATCCTGGCCACGTGCTGAACAAAGGAATATTTCTTTGTGACTCGAACCAATGAAATTAATTTCTCCAATTTCGAAAAAAACGTATCCGCAGATCTATGTAACGTTGCTTTTTCAATTTCGTAACAAAAAATGTAGCGACTTTTCACATTATTTATTAATCAAAATTAAACTCACCAGTCATGTAACGTGATAAGACATGCACGTCATTCTGAATTACTAACACGAAGTTTTATAAAGCAAATCTACGGCAAAAAAATACACAGAAAAAATGCGGTAGGGTCGTTTTGGAAGTATTCAGAGCAAGATTACAAAATTTGAAACAAAACAAAATTCAAAAATCAATAACATTGATATTTGTACAATGTGTTAACATGCTCATCTTAACACTTCAAAATTGCAGATTTACTGACAAAGGAGATGTACCCATAATTTCATATAACGCTCTCAATACTATGTACATCATGACATTTCATAAGAAAGTAAAAATAAAGAAAAATACAAATAAAATAATTCCTGTGAAATAACCTATCCCAACCATTCGAACAGTTTGTCATAGTGATTACTTAGCTATTTCATTCATTTCGAAAATGTAAAAAAGTATTGACATACAAACGAAATGAGGTAAAAATTTCGGAGGGCAGTCACCTCAATAACTGCAGAAATACAAGAGGAAACCTGTGGCAAGGCCAACAAGATACTTCACAGTGAACGGAGTTCGAAGAGTAGGCAGGTTATTCAGAGTTAAACAAGCCTGTATTTACCTGGCTGGAAAGTCATTACCTCTACTCGTAATAATGCACCATTCATGACTGCCTATTAATTCAAATAGATTTCGAAATTTTTTCTACATAGTACTCTTAAATCATGTTTGAAAACATCGAGTAAAAATAACTACATGAAAGCAAATGCGTCTCCATAACACTCACCGTTAATGGATATCCTTCAGTGAAGTAAATGAAGAACCTGTAATAAATATCACCAATATATAGGATTGAAACGTAAAGCTCTCTTTTCCCAAATCCTTCAATTATTACAGAACGCAAGGTCGAGAGTTGCACACAATACACCACTAAACACAGAGAACATACCTGCTCTTCGGACTTCGCAAAACTGTACAAAACAAATGGAACTGGAGAACTATACAGAACTCTCGGGAGAGCGCAGCACCTCCTTCTGATAAACCAACCAGCTGTAGCTGAGATCGAGGATTGGACGACTGATGGACCGATGGCGGCGAATGCAGGTTCACCAACCAAATAATTTCATTTTCCGAAATTCAACTGACAAAACACGCGCGAATTTTTGTGATTTGTTTGTGGTTGATGAGTAGTAATCAAAGAATTTAAACACGGAAGAATATTCTTCCACGGTGTCTTGACGGTAACTCACATGATGTAATGGTATGGTATACCAAAACTATCCAGCAAATGTAAAGTGATAATGAACGGCCCAACGGCATCCCAAGTTTTGGGCTTATATAGAAATTTAATGCGGTATGGGAAGCAGCTTCAATTTACTGACAAAACATATTTTGTGAATCGAATTCGTAAAGAATTCAAGAAGAAAAAGAATCTTACAGAATTAGAAGACATAAAGTTTCAGTATGAGGTAAATTTTAGAAACAGTGTAGAACTTATAATTAAACTTTTTGGGTCATTCATTATTTATTTTTTTTTTTTACAGAGAGGTGTGGCCTTGCTGAAGAACAGAAGAGTTATATAGAACCTCCACTATGGCTTTGTTTTTGTCAGTAGCCCCAACCCTAGGAAAACAGCTGCTTCCAAAGTGTTATCCACTAATGTTGTCTGTTGGGAAACATATTGATCGTTCTTGTGTACCTGTACTTAATGAAAAGGATCTGGTTGAAATGTTTGTGAAAGGCAGTGGTCCTGGCGGTCAAGCAGTAAATAAAACAAATAATTGTGTTGTTTTGATTCACAAACCATCGGGTATAGTAGTGAAGTGTCATAATTCTCGACTACAGTCTGAAAACAGACAAGAAGCTCGAAGAATGCTTGTAGAGAAATTAGATATCTTGTTAAATGGTGAAAATAGTATTCAAGCTCAAAAACTTAAAATCGAAGAGAAAAAATCCAAGGAAAAAAATCGTCGTCAAAGACGACGTGCAGAAATGAAGCAAGCCTGGAAGGAAGAAAGTGTAGAATAAATCAATTGCTTATTAGAAGGAGAAATATGTCATGAATTCAAACAGTGTGTTTGAGTTATCGTAATTTTTTGCTGTAGTGTTTGTGTAAATAATTAATATTTTAAGATCAAATGTATTATTTATTATATTCCAACATGTTAAAAGTATTTTTTTTAAATTTTATACAGTTTTAACTAATATCAGAACGGTTCTCTAAATTTGTTATAGGTTTTCTTACAACTCTAAGAAAATTTTGAAAGTTAGAAATAATAAAATAAAAAATTCAAATGACCCCTCTGTTTTTTGAATAACTTCTTTACTACTTGTCATGGGACAAAATTGTATTAATGAATTCTTCAGAACTCTTGCAAATAAAATTCTCAACCATTATTTCACAAAACAAATTTAATTTTTGCCATAACTTTCAAAATATTCATAGGTATAATAGTAAATTCAAAAATATGTCATTTGTGAAATACAGCTTCATATACTTTAACATGTGTCCCACCATACCCTTACCTACTGCCCTACATGTTGATCTGGAAATTGATTGTTTTTTTATTACGAAACTCAAGAAAAACGCAGCACCTTTCCCTGGGACACGATAACCATTTTTGTTTTCGAGTGATGCATGTTGTGTGTAGTAGGTTAAATTTGAACTTGCAAGGTTCTCCTTTACATTGCAATCTATAATTAATTTTTTTTAGTCTCTTTTACAGATCTGGGGGGGATCCCTATCCATCAGTAGCACACTTACATGGATAAGTGTTCTTCTTAATATATTAGTTTACTTAATAAATTCATCTCTAGTTACATTCACTTTCCCAGAATCCCTAAAAATTAGTATTGTAATAAGTAAAATCTAAATTTAATAAAAATTATTTTGTTAAAAATCTAAATTTGAACTTGCTAAATATATACAAGATGTTAGGAATTACCGACCTATAACCCTAACTTCAGTATTTGGCAAACTCTATGAAAAAGTTATGTTAACAAGACTTAATTGTTTTCTTGAATCTAATAATATCCTCAATAAAGCACAACATGGTTTCAGGAATGGCTTCTCCACCACCATTGCTGTTGTAGAGTTCATACATGAAATCATTGGAAATTTGGAATCGAGTAGAAAAACAGCAGGTTGATTTTTTGCATTGATTGCAGCACTGATCTTTCAAAAGCATTTGATAGTGTATCTCATGAAAAACGTAAGCAATGTACTGAGGTCTTCTGGCAATCTGAAAATTTCTTATCCAAAGTTAAATCAAATTTTGATACAATTACCACCAGTGTTCTGCAAGGATCTGTGCTTGAACCTTTGCTATTTCTATTATATGTTAATGATATTCCAAGCTCATCTAATTTCTTATGCAGATGACACAACATTAATAAGTAGTGGGCAAAATCTTTGTCATCTAGAAACTAATCTGACTGAATCATTAAAATCAATTAAAAGCTATTTGTCCATAAATGAATTGAAATTAAACGTTGATAAAACAGTACTAATCATTTTCAAGTTTCATCATGGTTACCAAAACATGAAAGTGGCAGTAGACAATGAATCATTGAACCAAACTGACTGTCATAAGTTCTTAGGAATATTCATAGATCAGAACCTAACATATAACAAACAAGTTGATACACTTTGTAATATAATAAACTCAAATATATTCCTCTTGAGATACTTTTCCAGATACCTGGAAACTGATGCACTTATTTCAGTATATTAATGGGATAATCTCTCAACTTCAATTTGTTATTGAAATTTGGGGTGGTACAACACAAAAAAATATGGATAGATTAATGGTCCTACAAAAGAAATATATAAGAAGCATTTTCAAACTGAATCCCAGACAGTCCTATAAAGATTTCTTTATTAAATATGAATTACTCACTGTTGTAGCACTCTACTCTTACAAAGTAATATTACTATTGAGAAATAATCAAAATCAATATTTTATGAGCAATAAAGAGATACATAACCACCATACTAGAGGACATAGGGACTACCACAGGATATATACTAGTAAGTCTTCAACTAACAAAGATCCTTTCTACATTGCTGCACAACTCTTTAATAATTTCCCAGTTAACATAAAAACTGATGATGATAAATACTTCAAAACACTGCTTAAATGTCACTTTACTGGTATGCATCCATATAAGATATCTGAATTGCTTTAACTTTCTGTAATTAAAAACCATGTACCGCTACAAGACTGACCACTCTTTGTACCAGTGATCATTCAGTCCAATAAGGCAATGTACTATTTAGTAATGTAGTAAATAATGTAATTATATGTCAAGATATTGCAATGAATGTATTTATTATTTACATCTAATGTATTGAAGTTACTGTAAGTTAATTAAACTGCTACTGTAAGATAAGGGAATTACTCACCCTAATTGTAAGTTATCTGCCACTGTATCATAATCTGCTAGTTTATTGTTAATGTTATTTGTTACGTAATAATGAGGCTTTGTGTAGTTTAAAATGTAAATTACTTTAATGTTTATTAGGAGCAATTACATGCCTATTATTCATGTAATTAATCAAGTAAACAATTTGCATTATTACTGTAAGTTATGTAATTGAATGTAAGTCCTGTTATAACTTAAATTAATGTAATTGTCTATATTAATGAATTAGGTTTATTTTTATCATATAATTTAGAAAGATAATGTAAACTTATTATATTATTACTGAAAGTTAATGAAATTTACTTACTGTAATTTTAATTTATTTCGAGACAGACTTTGCTTGATGCTTTATGTAAGTCTACAAGCAATAAAATATAATAATAATAATAATAATATTATTATTATTATAATATGTGGCTAGCATGGAACTAGTGTATGGTACATACGATAAAATGTGCCCTAGGCCACTTAAGAACTGACTTACATTAAAACCATCTGCCAATACTACAGTAGTAGGGCCTACTTCTATTATGCAGCACCTACAATGACAAATTACACTTACACCCCTTTAGAATGTAGAGATGTTCACATGTTAGATCAAATTTACCATAACCTGAATTTAAGCCAAAATATTTCATAGATCACTTTAGTTTCAGGGCCAGCCATACGTCAATTTTTTGTAAGTAGTACACTTGTGTAATAGTTGTAACTAATTTTTCCTTAACTTTTATTTTCTGTTTTTACCAGAACACAAGATGATCATCTAATTAGAATCAGCCTCCTGGGAATTTTTTTAACTTTTAACTAATTCTTACTATTTAGTCAAAATAAAATGGCAAATTTTGTAGTTGGCTAGAAAATAGCGTTGCTGAGAATGATAAGACTGAACTTCCATTTTCTTATTCCTTGAAATCATAATCGTCTTCACATGTCTCAGTATTTTTGTTTTTGGTCCTTCCATCCTCTGACTTCTTAAGGTCCCACTGAAAGTTTTGCGCGTTGAATTTGCGTTGTTACATTTTAGTCTTCCATCTGACGCCACCCAAGAACATTCTCTTCTGTCACCAAATTTTCTATCTGTTCCGAGCTTATTGATGGCCTCTGTTTATTTAACAGAATATACTTGAAATTGGCATCGTTTACAGTTCGTGTGATCGAGTTGCGGACTGCGAACTCTAAGATCTGTCCCTCCGATTCGCGATTAATGTGAGAGATAAAGGCTAGTTTCCAAGGTCGGAAAATTTTGCTAAGAAAATATTTACCATTTTTTTCTGAGGTTGGATGCAGAATGCGTACGTCTATCAATAAGGGTTTTTTTTTTCTTTCTTCAATTCGCCTCTTTCAAAACTCGTACCTTCCGGGTGTCGAACCCGAATCGTGTCAAAAATCTTGGCATTTATTTTCACCTTACGTTTTACTTGATACAATGCCATTTGTTTGAGATCCTCTCTTTACCGGCCCATTCAAAAATATCGGTCTGAATGGGCCGGCAAATTTGTGGTGGATACGATTATAATTATATAATCTACATACATAAAAGTGGATGTTGGTATGTATGAGGTAAACTCCGATATAATACCGTGTGACCGATCTCCGTGAACATTGATACTTCTACGTTGTTTTTTTTTCACCCAGAAGCTTTACGTGCTGTTAATTCTGTTGTAACCATGGTGGAAATGGTTCCACCATGGTTGTAACTCCATTACATGGCGTGTAGAACAAAACTAAATATTTACGCAAAATGCAACCTGCAACACACTCAGCAGCATTTTGAATCTATATCGTTAAATAACTCCTAAAATATGCGTTCTAGGGCCTTAAAAACTAAAATTTTGAGGTCAAAGACTCAAATCTCAGCCTCAAAGAAACGTTTTTCACACCGTAGTATATAGGATGAGCTCTTCTTGAACATTCTATTCTATTTTTGCTGGTCCGGCGCTTTCCGATATTACCTCACCTGCTCAGAGACGTGCAGAATCTGCATCACAGATTCTGCAAGTAAATGTGAATGAAAGGGACAGTTTGAGGGAGGGAGGGCGAGAGTGAGAAAGGGAGATGGGGAAATGAAGGGCAGAATAACGTCTGCCGGGTTTTCCTAGTCGAGTGTAAATACGATTATAGATACGCGCGATAGATTTGTCTTCGCAACTTATTATGTCAACTGACGAATTTCGTGACATGAAAGTTTGTTTAAAAACCATTACCGACTAGGTTTAATCTGTGAACATAAGATGACCTCGCATTTTTCGACTTACAATATTTAGTTAAAAAAAACAAACAAACAAACAACAACCTCGGCTTATATTCGGATACATACGAGTATATACAAACGGAATAGCTAGTACTCCAGTTCTGAAACACATTTCTACATCAATAACGATGATGCCTTTATAGAATTGATATTTAATATACATTTTACAAGTAAAGATTGGTCAGAGTGGTTTCAAGCAATTATCAGATTCCATTTGATGTGTGCGCATTACATTTGCAATTTGACAATTCTAAAAGAAATCTATGAAATTTCGAAGATATCCAATATCTACATTAAATCTATTGTTGCTAACAACAATTTTTAAATCACTACAAATTACAGGAACAGGCCCTCCCTAGCCTCATCCTGCAGTTCATGAGGATGAACTATGGTTTCCGAGACCCATTTTTGTGGCCAAAATTAATAATTGTAAATTGTGAAGAATGTAATAAGTGTTGATGCGCATCTCACGTATTCAAACAACAAAACCACACATAAATCTGTAGAAAAGATTCACAAAATACTTATATTATTTAACTATAATGTTGAATTAATACATGCCACCTTAACTCTTACTATTCACTAATTATACTGTCTCCAATAATCTACCGGAATTAAACCAGCTTTCAAAAAAAATTATCATTCTTCAAATTATCTTCTCCATCTTTGCACTTTTCTTCTTTTTCTCCTCTGTGACATCCATGTTTTCTTTGTCGACGAAGAAATATTTAATTTGTTTTGGACTTTAATCCTATCTTCTAAAATCATGCTAGAAATCACTGTAACTGAAGCGTTGATTGCTTTATTCAAAATGCATTCCAAATTATTCTGCCTTTGCTTTTTCTTGCACAATGCTATTGATCATATACTGTGATATACCAGAATATGATAGATTTTATTAATGATGTTAGCTATACATGGGGTAGATAAATGGGGATACAATATGGCGGTATATGGACTTAGCAACGACGGCGCGGAGGTTGGCAAGGTCAACAAAACTATTCACGGGCCTTGATGACGTCAGGACGCCGGCTAGATGGCTGAAGAACCTAGGATATAATTGGTGCAAAAACGAATGACTGACGGAAGTCACGGCTACTCGGATGTGTAAGAGGACGCACGGGTTGGCTATAAAAGATCAGATAGTCTAATGTTGCCGCCGTGTTTGAAATAATAGAAGGATGGACGCCGACCGAGCCATGAAGGGTTTAAAAATGCATTAAACAGAATATTCTGACTCGGGGTGTCGTGGAGTGAAGATCGTACATTCTGACTTTTGGGTGTCGTGGAGGGAAGATCGCACATTCTGACTCGGGGTGTCGTGGAGTGAAGATCGTACATTCTGACTCGGGGTGTCGTAGAGTGAAGATCGTACATTCCGTCTCTGGGTGTCGTGGAGTATAGATCGAACATTCTGACTCTGGGGGCCGTAGCGTAAGATCGTTGTAGACAATATAGTGGGAAAGTGAGACTTGTATAGTTTTCTTGTGCGAGAAGTGATAGTTTGTTTCCGGACTTTGAAAATAAGTTACCAGAAGTGATTTCGCGGCGGACTTGTTCCGATTTTCGGACCATTGCAGTTGGACTTCAATAGTTTACATAACCAGTGGGAGAGACTAGGACCGGGGAGCGTCGGATAAGAACTAACAAATAGTTGAGGCAGTGTGGACTGGGACGTGTCAGCAGCGGCGCAAGAACGAAGAAAGAAGCGGAAATTGGAATTAACAACGGCCAAGTGAGAAGCGACCACGGAGCGTTGGCATGCAAAAAACGGTTAAAAAAAAACTACTGCAGTATAAAAGAGACAATTTATTCAAAAAGGGTCATGACCATCAAATTTATTGTTTTTAATTTAAAGTTAAATAAATTGTTGAATTTTGTTTTCATTTGTCAATCATAATTTTCAATTAGTTGGTAGCAAAATTATTACATTTCAGATTCCACGCCTACTGTATAGTTGGCAGATCAGGTAATCGGCTATCCGAGGCGATAGCGAGTATTTGTATCCGGACCCATCGACCCAAGCTAGCTGGATTTTTATATAATTTTGTTAGAACCAGATAGAAAAACTTTGGTAGTAATTCATGTAACCTGTTTCTGGCGCCCAAATCTTAATAAATTTGGAACAGGACATGATTACAGCCACAATCTTGATGAGACGTGAGAATGGTATATTTCAATACATTTATTTTATTTTTTTACTTGTGACCTCTCTTCTCCAAAATAACCTAATGATAATCCTGTATTTCCAAATGACATCACCTTTTGTCCGCAAATTGAATGGTATTAGTGCGGCTGCAAACAAAGCATTAGAAGGGATATCGAATTTTTGCGTATACATTGATATGACCAAAATGCCTTTAAAACTATAACTACAAATAATTTCCATTTTAATATTGCTAACATTCAGCATACAGATCATATGCTAAATGAAGTCTTATAAAAACAATACTCATTCTGATTTGTGTTCCAAAATATTTTGTAAGAGGAAGTCCCGCAACCATGTCGTTTGTAGAAACGGACCATAGGTAGATTACATAGATTTATTTATTTATTTCAAATTGACAAAGTTAAGTCCACTTTTAGATATACAATTCTAAATCTTCTTGTAGTCGGAATAGGTACTACACGGTGTTCGTGTTTAAAATATAATTGCTTTCATAAATGATTGTCTAAAATAAACTCATACTCAAATACTGATGATTACTTCAATATTTTTTTCTTTGAAGCTCTTTTCAACAGAAAATTTTTGAGTTCTCAAAATACTTCATTTGAAGTCATTTAAAGCACATACACTCACAAATATAATAATGTTTATAAATTGCTCGTAATGTGCATATTTAAGATGTGAGAGATCTATCAAAAAAATTACATTTGTGTAATTTTTGAAAAAACAAAAAAATGCCCCAAATTGAACTTCGTTCGAAAAGGTTGAAGAACAAATTTGGAGCCATTTATGAGAAAATGGCGTTCGAGCGTTTGTGAAAAGGCGGAATTTTGAGCTAGTTTTTACAGAAAACGGCCGAGTTCTCGAGAAACTTTGTATGACATTATTTAAAGCACATGTACTTGTAAATATATTAATGTGAAAAAATCGTCCGCTAATGTAAATATTAACATGAGATACAAGCCAAAAAATTTTCATTTTTGTAATTTTTGAAAAAACAGAATAGAGCAATATAGTCTTCTTATACCATACATTTATCACTATCCCTACAAATAGTTTAAAGAAAAAATTTGGAACCGTTTTTGAGAAAATCTTTTTTTTTGTAATTTTTTAAAATCGCACATATTGCATGCAATATTGCGCGAAAACTACTAAAGTTTAAAAAAAAAGAAAGCTCATGGCCTTAATGAAAGAACTCACCATGAAGTACAAATTTTATTTGAAGAAAAATCTCTATCTGCAATTTTGTAGTTGGAGGAAGACGCCGAATAAAATTCAAACTTGTGCAATTTTCGAAAATTCACAGTTAATCGTGAAATTCGGAGCTAACTTAATGAATATATTTTACTCTATTCTCACAAGAAATTTAAAAAAAAATTGGAGCCGTTTCTGAGAAAATGTCGAAAATGTCCGGGAGGCTTCATGTAAAGTAGCCTTAATGAATGTTTTTCAAAATCGCAGAGCTTCGACTCAGGTCAGATGGACTGGTTTCTTCAATTTGGAAAACATCGTACGTATAGTTTAGGCGCAAGTGTTGTTCACATACACCAGACAGACGGACGGCATTACATGACTTTCCATATAAAGGTAATGGGGAGGGGTAACATTGCCGCCTCTTTGTTTCTTTTAAAATTCTACTTTGTTGCATCAAGCTTCACAATAATTATTTTGCCACTTCAATCCTTCACAACAGTACAATGTTTCTTCAAAATATTGAAGTCACAGCTTCCATTATTTGAAAGTGTTTATTACTTTTTTAAAAGCAAGCATGGTTGCAATGTTACCCCACATGGGGTGAAACATTGCCACCTCTCTTTATTTCCAAGTCTCTGGCAATTTTTAAATGTGTGAGATTTGGATAAGAAACATAAACACATAAATATGCCTCAGAATATTATTAGTCTTTGGATTTTGATAGTTTAAATTCTCTAAACAGGGGTAAATATTGCTTTGATAACTTGGTCTAAAATAAGTTTTACTATCTGTTTTACAATGTGATAAAACGTGATAGGGAAAAGTGCTTTCTCCTTTTTATATTTAGTCTGGGAAATTCAGCAACAATATCGTATTTTGGCACACGTCATTTAAAGTGGACCTGCTAATTCGATACAGTTCAGTAGCCTTTTCCTACTTAATTTTCTACAATTTACTTTTTCCATTGCTTAATGCATTTTAACTTCATCATAGGTTTGTAAACCTTAGATACTGGATTTTTTATTTGTCTACGTGGCAAAGTTATAGTGCATGTATTGCGACAACAAAAAAGGAATTTTGTATCAAATGTAATTAATCAATGTTCACAATGTATAAGTCAAATGCTTTAGAAATGGTATATAAATTCACAAATGTCAATTGTTTCAATGTAAGAATTTATTCTCAAAGGATATAGATGTAGGGGCAAGATCGCCAGGATGGCAATGTTACCCTAAAAGATGTACTATTCATACATTTTGTCTTGTTTATAATAAATAATTATTAAGTCACGACATGGCCTGCCTAAGACATATTTTCTTATCTATGTCGTTTATTTCAACTTAATTAATCTAAAATTAACGAAGTTTCGATTACGAGATTTGGTTGCATCACAATACACCATACATGTTTACGGACATTTCAGGTTACAACTGTAACCCAATGCAACAAACGATTGTATATAATGTTTCTAAGAGAGGTACCTAACTATGAGAACTCAAATAGCAAATAAATTTACGATACAGTCTGTGCTACGTAATTTTTTTTTTGAAGTTGTGGCAATGTTTCACCCAAGGCAATGTTACCCATTCACTACCTTACTAGTATATTCCTTGCAGAGTTGGGCAGTATCGAAAATACTTGTATTTAAAATACGTATTTTCGATACTTTTGTAATTTGTATTTTGTATCGAAAATACATATTGAAACATGTATTTTGTATTTGTATCGAAAATACTTTCTGATAGTATTTTGTATTTCCAAAATACAAAAATACTTTTTCTTTATCTTTCACAAACATTGATTGGACCAGTAAATGGAGTGTGTCCCGCCACGTGGACGAGTGCGACCGGACCTCCGGTTCCTCCGATTACGTTTTCTCCCTCCGTCGGTTCAACCGGAGATAACCGAGAGGAGCACTGTAATCACTGTGTAAGATATATTTCTTACACCTTAGCTGTAATCGCGAGCTCAGATTCAATTTCTCGGAGAGCAGGCTCCGCGTGCCAGAAACGAGTGCTGTCCATGTGTGTGCCTCGTGGCCCTGTGGTTTCGCGCAGTGATTAAAAACGTGTACTTGCGGTGTTTTTAAGAGCTGATATTTCGTTATGGTACATTTAGGTAAAAATCTATTTTTTTTTCTGGGTACCTTGTACTAAATGAAGCTTTTTACATACATTTTAAGTTTCTTTGCACTAAAACCCGTCAATTTTATAGCGTCTAAAAGAGCCTATTTCAATATTAATAACTATTTGTGCCTATTTTATATTTAAAAACCTAAAATGAAACTAATTTGCCTAATTTCTTTTGTCTACGACTCTTTTATCTTTTTTCTTCTGTGTCGGCACAACAGACACGGATGATATTAATTTTAAGTTACTTTTAACAACCTAAATTGTATTTGTCCTCTTGCACCTTTTTATCCTCTTCTCTCATTTTGTCGCCTGTAAGAGAGCAAGAAATGAATATACCGGACAAGGATCTAGCGATAAACGTCTCCACGCCACTACTTCCTGACTTCGTGGAGAAGCTGCCTCCGTTTCTAAGATAAAGCGATTGAATTTCCCCGAAAGCAAAGTGATCTTGACTGATAAGAAACATGGAGAATGTATTAGTAATTTATTGTGAGGCGAAATACGGTAGGAATAATTCTAACTATAAACAAACTTGTTCATAAATAGTACTATCGCAAAATGTTCAATACCGATTCTACGTAATATTGATTTATGTTTTTATTGTTGAGAAATATAATACTTGGTCAAAAAGTGAGTTTTCTTCTAAGTTTCGAATTTTATTAGTGCCCATTCTACCATTTAGAAAGCCTAAAATATGTTGAAAGAACCTATTTTAGGCACCTCAAGTGCATATTTTAAAACCTAAAAATCCGCAATATTCATCACATATCCATATCATTTGTGATGTATGTTCATACTTTAAGTCTGAAAGGCATCTTGGTTAATTGTCTATAACCTGCAATATTTGTCCCTAAACTATCACCTCGCAAGAACTCATGGTGAGATCTTTAAACTCCAAGTATTCTTCGGCTCTTAGCACGGACAAGATGCCTTTCAGACTTACAATATTAACATACATCACAAACGATAGGGGCCGTCCATAAATTACGTAACGCAAATTTCGAGTATTTTCAGTACCCTCTCCCCCCTTGTAACGCACTTCCCTATCTCTATGAAGAAGCAGCGTAACGCTGCCTCAGACCCCTCCCTCCCCCTTTAGCGTTACGTAATTAATGGATGACCCCCATACGGATACCTGAAATGGGTTGAAAATTTAATTCGAAACATTTTTGTATAAGGAATGTTATACATTTTTAATTTAAAAAATTTAAATCTGATGTGATCTTTTATTGAACGTAAATCATTGTTTAAAAGAGAAAAAATAGGATAGAAGATATTAGTTGGTTGTATTTTGTATTTTCAAAAGTATTTTAAAATACTATTTTGTATTTTGTATCTAAAATACTTCTATGAAAGTATTTTGTATTTGGTATCTAAAATACTTTCGGCGAAGTATTTTGTATCGAAAATACATTTTTCAAGTTTTTTGCCCAACCCTGATTCCTTGTATACGTACGTATACGGCAGTGGCGTAACTACCGCCGGTCCAGCGGATGCAGTGCGGTGGGGCCCCCGACCACAAGGGGCCCCCACTTGAGTTTTTTTTTTTGCTTGTTCATTACAGTTGAGAACAAAAAGTATTTATTATTTCTGGAATAATTTTTTTAAATGAAAAAATAGGGATGTAATATTTTTCAATTGGATCTGTAAAATCTTTGGTAACGACTTCACGGGGCCTCCATTATTTTACGATATTTTGGTCCCCAAATCTTACTATCAATCATTTGTTTTTAACACGATTGATAAAGAAATTTAATTTACTGTAGTTGTAGAAAACTTTCGTTGTTTCTTGCTTTCATGTCTTGAAATGGGCCTACCTGAGAGTCTCGTTATTAGTAATTTATAACTTTTCGACGTAACATCTAAATCAAAGGATTTACATGTCGCATATGGGTCCCATCTGGGGGCCCCGGTTCTAGATGTTTAATCTAATTACTAAGCATAAAAATTGTGATATGAACGAAACCTATAACAACGTGACATGTACTGCATAAAATATATTCCAATTTATTTCATTTTTCATTCGAAAATCCGTTCCATCAGGGAGTTGGCAAACTTGATTCTGATCGAGTATTTCAGTCTCTCGGCTAGTTTCCCGGATGTGTGTTCCGTACTTTTACTTTTCTTGACAATTCCCGTGACAGTTGCAACGGCAGAGCGATCATTCTCGAAACTGAAGATGATAAAAAATTACCTTCGAAACTCGATGGGACAAGAGAGGTTGGCGGACTTGAGTATTTTGTCCATAGAGAACAAGGTAACCAACTCCTTGAAAGCGAATCTGGACGAAATTATCGATGCGTTCGTGAAAACGAAAGTCCGGAGGGTTAGATTCTAATTATGTTATCCTTAAACTGTAAATAGATAGTCCTTAAACTGGAATTGAAAAACGTTCGAAATAAGCAAATAAAAAGTGCTCTCTCTCTCTCACTTTTTTTTTTTTTTTTTTGCTTATAAGCTGGGGCCCCCGACCGACCATGCATCGGGGCCCCGGGAGGAATTGTTACGCCACTGGTTTACGGGGAGGTAAAAAAAATGATAACAATGGATAGTGGCATTTTTTAGAAACTGTGAATTGAATTGTACATTAAAACTAATTGCTACGAAAAATACATTCATGGAGGCTAACAAAATTACCAATTTCAAAGAAAACAGAATAAGCATAAAAAGACAGCACATAACTTCACCTTGGCTCGACCGACCGGACATGTACCAACGACTTCACCGGCACGCCTCAAGACAGGGGAGCCAGAGTTGGGCAAAATACTTGAAAAAAGTATTTTAGATACAAAATACTTCGTCGAAAGTATTGTAGATACCAAATACAAAATACTTCCATAAAACTATTTCAGATACAAAATAGTATTTTAAAATATTTTTGAAAATACGGAATACAAACAACAGTGATCTAGTTTCGCAATTTATTTCTCAAACATTTGCTATGATTTACAGTTGTATATAATTTGACACTTATCCCTTCAACACTACTAGTTTTTCAAACATCGTATCGCTAATATTCCTTCTTGTAATTGATAAAGGTCTCATTCCATTAACAACGAATTTTGTAACAAGATAATAAAATTTTGTTAGATCTTTTCCTTTTTCCTGTGTATTGAAGAAACGAGATGTAAACTTGTTTGTTTTAACTTCTTGACGTTCGTATCTCTGTTTTCAGCGCTGTTCATCTTCCTCCTATTAGGCCTATCAAATTCACCTAGGCCTATTTTATAGGCGTAGGTGAATTTGATCTTCTAGACCAGGGTTGTCCGACTTGCATGACCTCAAGGATCACAACTAAAACCTTTAAAACGGTTGCGGGCCATATTTTCATTCCTCGGGAGATCCACATCTGACTTCCACATAAGAAAATTTATATTGTTTTTATATTGTTGATTTCCGCGTATTGCCCGACAACTCTGAAGCACGCGGGGGCAATGGAACCATGCATGATATCAGCATAACGTAGGAAACATATGGGATGATTTTGAATTTCTGAATTTACTAGATAAAAATTCTTAAATCTAAACTAAATCTACTTTTACTTTCTCGCTACCGCTTGCGCAGTAGAGAGAGCGGTATGCACTGCTGCGTGAAAAAACGGCGAATTTTCGGTAGAAAAACTTACTTCAGGGCCCTGGTAACGAAAAAATGGATAAATCCAGTTGCTAAATTTAGAAAAAAAATCCTGTAACACGTGGTGTTGCCAGAATCCATATTTTGTGGGTCCTTGATACCGAAAATCGAATGACAGCAAAACGTCTGTCCGTGGTCCGTCTGTGAACAATACCAGCGGCTAAACCGTTGAGCCGATTTTCTCCAAAATTAATATTCCCCAATCGATCTGGCTGATGTCGCTTGAATTTGAAATCGATATTGTAATTTTTGGGGGTATTTTACACGAATCTCCAGGAACATTTTCTTAAATAATAACTCCATATTTTTTATTAAATTTTAATATATAATAAACTCGTATTTTTTCAAAAATTGCAAAAGTTTAAACTTTTTTCGGCGTCTTCCTACAACTATGAGGATAGAGATTTTTTCCCTTAATGAAATCTATTCCTAAAGATAGATTTTGTAGTAAGATCATGAACAATTTTTCGCGTAATTTTGCGTGAAAGTACGTGCTGTTTTAGAACCACTACCTACCTATAGGTGCTGAATCCCCCACAGGGCGCGTGCGCTAGACGCACAATTTTCTCGTCGGACTTGGATGCAAAGGAGTTCCACTTTTGACGAATGACCTTTCGTGGGCCTCAATAAATGGCGTCGCGGGCCGCACGCGGCCCCCTGGCCGCCAGTTTATCATTTTTATAATTCTCAAATCCACTTATCACACCAGTATGAATTCTCTAAAATGTGTAAAGAAATTATCTGTGTTGTTGTAAAAAGAATGACAAGTGAAAGTCTCAGTCTATTGTACAACATTCTGTGTAGTATCTTAAATTTTGTGGTCGCATTGTAGGAATCGCTTATTATTGTGTGGCCGACTTAGCAATTTCACATGACACTTTCCCTTTTGCACCTAACTCTTCAAAAATAGTAAAATATGTTCAATCCAGAATAGGATATTTTGATGGTTTATCTATTTCCACATTTGCTTCTATCGTAAGTTTGGCTGTATAAACAGTGCGAGCACAAGCTTTTAACCAGTCAGCCCTATTCCCTTCCAGATAGTTAGAAATGCATAATATGACAATATCATGTAACATCTGTGTGGTGGTCTCCAAAATCCATTAATTAATATCTTGAAATGTCTCCAGAAATAAATTTTTCTTCAACTTACTTGCTTCAAAATATCAAAAGTTATCAACATTTGTATTATACAGATTTGACTATTTTGAAATTCAAATTTTCAACAGCAGATCAATAAAAAGTATTTTTGTATTTTGAAAATACAAAATACTATCAGAAAGTATTTTCGATACAAGTACAATTACATGTTCAAATATGTATTTTCGATACAAAATACAAATTACAAAAGTATCGAAAATACGTATTTTAAATACATACATTTTCGATACTGCCCAACTACGAGGGGAGCCGACTATCACTAAAATGGGTCCAAAACAATTAACTTTGAAATGTTTACTTTACATTGTAGTGCACAGAGAGTTCATGTATTAAAGTTGAAAAATTACACTTTGGCCAGGGAATCGGGTCTCAGAAACCATAGTGTGATAATACAAATTACAAAAATTATAATTTTATAGAGTTCTTTACTTTAATTTGTAGGTGTTAACAAGTTGATGGTCAAACAGCTGAAAATGACAAAATAATTGGAGTTCCCAATAAATTGTTCCCTTAGTTGAGATAACCTGAGTTAATTTCTGAAAAATTTGTCTGAGTTGAAAATAACCAAATATTAAGGTATAACCATTTAATACTCTGGATACTACAGCATTTCATATCCATATGCATTTTCATTGGCTTTTTTGTTACATTAGAAATATCAAAACCTTGTTCATAAATTAATATAGCAAATTATGTGATCATAAAAATAATGTTCTCTTAAATGAATCTTATGATGAAAATTTAAACATGTTTAAAATGATAAGTCAATCTCCAATTAACAATTTTTTCCTTTAAAGAATTGCTAACATGGAAGATGGATATATTTTTTGTTTTGAAAATGCTGATGTTATTAGCAACATTTTAATGGAAAAATATTATTAATATTTTATTTCTTTTGTCTTCAATAATTAAAAGCTCTTATCACTGACACTGAATATTGTATTCTACAAATAAGTGAAGCCATTCCATATTCTATCACAGCAAAAAAGATTTTTCATAATTGAAACATACTACTTGTATATCTATTAATGAAAATAACGAGGAAAAGCGAGATTGAGAATAACTGCAAGAAAAGTGAAGAGAACAGTATTTCCCAAATAATAATGTACAAAGAGAATCATGAGCTTTCCATAAAATTTGGTGAATGAACTGAAGGAAAGAAAAGGCTTACTTTTTTGTTTTTGGTTATGAAATAAATATTACATAAGGGCTGATGTTTTAGGAAGAAGTCAGCAATAATTGAAATAAAACAAAACTGTGTAACAAATTTTCACTCACTTATATTTTAGAAACAAACATCAACATGGATCCAAAACTAATTTACAAAATGTAATGGGGTAGGAAATAAATTTTTTTTAAAAAAACAAGCAAAACTTTGCCAAAAACATTTTTATAAGAATATTTTGAAATGTTACTGGTTTCCACAACAAAATTAAGTGGAACAGATCAAAAGTATGGTTATTTCTTTTAATAATATGGTTGGCAGATAACAAAGAAAGACTGGTATGGTTAAAGGTACTTTTATATATAATTTCCTTTCAGAAGTAATAATGTATTCAAACGTTTTTTCATGCACCATTGTTAATACTCCATTATTATTTCTTTTTACTGCTCCAAATTGTAGTTTGAATATTTCATTGCCATTTGATTCAAGATAAACTTAAAATATCTGATGATGAATAAATATTTATTAAGATGCCAATATGAGATTTACTTACTAAATGAAGGCACTAAATGAGTTTTTATTTCAGTGTATTGTATCTTAGAACTTAAATTTCTCACAAGAAATAAGTGAATATAAATTAGAAATTATCTGTACTGAAATTTCTCAAGCTGCCATTTTTAAAGTGAAGAATGTTGAGGAAATAAGGGATTTCTTACCCTTACAGGGATATATTATTTAAAAGTAGGTATACTAGTTAATAAGGTAAGACACATTATCACAAAGGTACTCGCAAATCTAAATTAAGCATTTCTGTACATATATCAGCAATTACGCTAACAATAACCAATAACAAAAGTACTTATACTTTCTTTATTCTGCATCACAGGTTTCCCTGATGTAAATGTTTGTAATGCACATTAACGGCCAACAATATTCAGTCTGTGTTGGTAAGCCACACTAATCAGAACCAAAGTTGTGAAACTACAACTTGTAAGTGTCCATAAAGTATACATTATTTATGTCAAAAAGCCAACATAACAGAATGAGCATAGGCACTTTGAGTCAGTGCTTTCTATCAATGAAACAACTATTCCTGAAAGATGAGTATCTACATTTTTTAATTATTATACATAATTGGCAAATAATAAATTGTAGATCAGCAAATTCTCAAAAATTTAAACTTCTTAACATGGGAAGAAGTTTCTTAAGATGAAGAAAATACACACTTCAGTAATACTTGCAAATAACTAAGCTGCAGTGTTTCCCTCAACAGTGACTTCACCACTTCTCAAATCAGTACTGGAGTCATGGAAGACTGTTGTTCACAGCAGCTTACATGAATAAAAATAATATTTGTTATTATTAAAAATTGCTGCCACAGTACAAGACCAGCTGTAACTGTGCTTCTTGCACCAAAAATATTATAAAATACATTTTGCAAATCCCATTATAAGTTACTTTGTACTGAGTCTTGCACACAATCTGTGGATTTCTCCTAAATGCTACTAGCAAATGAGATTCAACATTCAGTGTTTCCTTATGCTCACAAAAAAGCAAGGAGTCAGTCACTTCACATAATTATAAAATTCATCCTATAAATAAAATGGAATTTTCAGTCACACCACATAACACACAGTAAGTAGGAACCACTGTAGGAAAAAACCACATGAGAGCGAGCAAGAGTTCATGACTTATAAATACTAAACACATTGGTCAACAATGAACAGGAGACATAGAAAACCCTCATTTAAGCAATCAATTCAGATAGAACATAAATGCATTAAGGCAGACTTCCATGTTAGCAATAATATCAAATTTGAATTTTAACAATAAATTGAAGTTCGGTGCACATGAGAATGATTTGGCCTACTAGCTCTTCAGTTCATCAAGCACAATTGCAGCAGCTGCCTCCAAATTCCAGTCGCATTTTAGTAGAGCATTTTCACACTGCTGTCTCGATGCCAGTCCCAACCTGTATGAAAAGGGATGTTTCCATTAATACTTGACATTCCAATCAAAATTATACTGGATTTTACCTCTCCATTTAAGCAAGTTATATCAGAAACACTTTTCTAAACAATTTTTTTGTGTCATATTCAACAACGCACTCCAAATAAAGAAATTTGTTTTTCCCCACTCAATCATTTAATTTGATATTTAAAAAATGCATGCAACACAATGCTAGTTGTCAGGTAAGTTCAAGTTTTTTTTGGAAGGAAATGACACAGTATTTTTTATTAATTTTTTTCCAACTATGTCATCACAACCACAAAAAAAATTTAATGAGAACAATATTCACGTAGTAATGTATTATATTGTAATTACTTTCAAGGCTTTGCTTAAGGAAAATATGTAGTTGGCCGTTTACTATACTAATGAAGTAATAGTTTAGAAAAATTAATAAGGTAAATATTTTTGATTTTTTAAAATGAAAATTAATAAAAAAAAACCTTGGCTACTCTCATCACATATGTGCTTTAAAAAATATTTGGGAAGTGATAGTTGTTCATGCTGAAAATAATTTTTATTTTGTAGTACAAATATTTCTTAATTACTTGCTTCTATTTTATACCTTCTATTTAATCACTCTGCATCAACTTGACTTCAAATTTTTATTTGTGACATTTGGAGAGGAAGAAAGATAACAGTAACCTCTTGGAGTTACAACTGAACTAATGCACACAGGTTTCAGTTAGTAAACAAACGGCAACAAGTACATGACACATGTAAAATTTCATACATTCTTGTTAAAACAAAATTGTTTCTCACAAATATTTAAGTTGTTTGAACAAATTTAATTTTTAATGACCCTTTCTCACCTAAGCTTGTCTTGAACTATATCTAATTCAAATTCCTATTCTCAGGACAATATTTTATACCTTCGATGAAGAATTTTTCCCGTGTGTCTTTCTGGTACTGTACGACAAACAAACTTCAATTCAAAAATTTGCATTATGTATTCCCTACTGGGATTTACATGGCCAAGAATCTGGCAATTCTGAGTTAATGTATAAGGACTGAGTGATTTAATGGATTATGTGATGGATTTCCATTACCTCCCACATCATGTCAAAAATTCCATGCTTTACAGTGGTCTCAAGCTGCAATCCATTGTGCTGACAATATGAATAATTAGACAGTGCTCCCACCACATAGGCCTACAGTACTGAGGATGACAAATTGTAAGGCATAATATTTAAGAGACAAAACAATACATAATAATTCCAATAAACAATAGTATATATAGATAAAACATTTAAAACATCATTTGCAATGAAGAGGATTTACTTTTATTCGAATTAACTAATTTAAAAGATGCTTAAATAAAAAAAAAATGAACTTCTAACACAAGGGAAATAATATAAATATTCACAGAGAAAATTAAAAGAAAAAGGAAAAATTGAGACTTGTGAGAAATATATTGAATATTTTTTAAGAAAATTACCATTTTTGCTTTCTCTTAACTAACAAAGAGAAGAGAATATGTGATTTCGAAGCAGAGAAAGCTATGCCATAGATGTGAGAGGGCACTAGCAACTGGTATGGTTACAAATGGTTGGTTTTTGGTATTGGTGAGGTGTACATAATGAAGTTATATTTTGTATCCATCATCCCTGTTTTCATAAGTACTAACAATCTGTGCAGTAAACCAGTAATTTAAAAAATGATGTGTTTCTCTTAAGAAACCTGATCTTACGTGTGTAAATAATAATTCAACATTATATATTCAAATTATTTATCTAAAACCAATCAGCCTTCCTTGGTGGCTTCTTGGTTGGTGTGCTCGCTTTCTACAGTGCAACCCTGGGTTTGATTCCCAGCCAAGGCAAATTATACCTGTGCACTTTCCTTGCAAATGTCCCAGTACCTATACTGTGATTTTTCTACTTTGCCTCTCAAGGCCTGTCTTCACTAAGGAATATGCCACGGTCTTTGTGTTTATCTCAGTCATATTGCTAGATATCGCACGATCATGACCATATCAAGCAGTGCTTGCAATCATACAACTTCTAGCGGCATGACTGAGAAAGATGCGAAATGCCGTGGCCATAGGGGCTTGAGAGGCACAGTTAGAAAAATATCACTATTCTACTGTGATGATGAGAAAGCCCACCCTAAGGTATGAAGACCAATATATATGGTGAAGGGATATCCTTCTGTTAACCACATGAACCCCTTATCCCACGGCCAAGAGGCTGGGTCACTGCTGGTTGAACAAGGCCCATAGAGGGCTATTAAGCAAAAGAACAAGCACATGAAATAAACCAATCAAAAATCTTTGAGAAAGGAGACATTAAACAAGGTTTGGGTATTTATACAGTTAAATTAACTAAATTTTCAAAGAAAAATAGCCCAGAAAATATGACTGAAGGAATAAAAAAAGTAAGATTGAATTCAAAATAAATATAATAAATTAAAAATCAACATCAAGTCATTAAAGAGCTGTAGCATTGTAGAGGTAATGCTTCATGGGCCATAAACTTGCTAGAAGGCATACTAGCAAGCTATACAAATAGCAGTAGGCAAAACAACACATTAGAAATACAAGCAGAGAAATGGTAACGACATGTAAAATATGACATAATATAAATCAGACCTTAGGATGATTGTGGTAAAAATCACAGAATGAAACTTTTAACAACTCTAAAAAGAACAACAGACTGTCACATTGCAATGTACACTGTACAAGTATTTTAGGGAGTCATAGAAATCAAAGGCAAATTTGAACTGAACGTACAACATGGTCACACTGGCAGCTGGTCACATTAAAAGTGGATTAGTTTACAAAATTAAGCCACAGTGGTTCAAAGAAGCCAGGGTAGTACAGTAGCCTGTCAACAAAGCCAGTCATCCACAACAATCTCAGGATACTTAAAAGCAGCTCCCCACACACACACACTCATTTAACAAGTCTGAGACCCTTAATTTTTTTATTTGTTTGTAAGATGAACAATGTTTGCATGACTGCCTAAATCTATATGTGTTCTGTTTAAACCTTCACTAAAATGTTTTTATAATTTACCTCTGTTAATAAAATACAAACGTATTTTCTGCCCCCAATTCATAAGCTTTATCATATCTTCTCACCCCCATCCTCTCTGAGATCTTGCTCTAGGCTGGCAGAGCTTATTGCGAGTGCAAAAGCAATCTGAAGTGCTTTTGCATGCTCTAACTCATATTCTGATCCTTTCCTCTCCGAGGTTGTCGACTAATGTCATGCCCTGCTGCTCTCCACTGACAACAAATGGTTTGTTATCATTAGAGCCTGATGTTTGGCAAAATGCCTTTGGTATTTTTGTTATGATTTTAGAATTTTAACAAAAGGAATCACTTAACTGTACTTCTAGAGTACCTAATTTTATAAATTATTCATTTTGCCTTTTTAAGTCTTTTTTAGGTTCTGATATCCATTTTTTTTAGCATGATGCCTTATATTGGCCATTTTCTTCCTTTTCAATTGTTATGTTTTTCTCCTAGTACTGATCACAATGAAGCTGGAAGCAAACAAGCAAGCCTGGATAACACAAAGGCATTTTGACTTTCTCTGAAAACAGAGACTCCAAGGACAGGAAGTGTTAAAAATTGAAACGAGAAAGGAAGATGATGCCTGTCAAGATTTTTTGATTACATTCACTAATACTGACAGGCTTTGTTTGCTCATGAGGAATCCCATCTGACCTCTAAGTTCGGCCACTGATACCTTTCGAGGACTGAGCTTTCTGTAGTACATAACATTCAATATGTCCCTTCTCAGTGCTGACAAATTGCATAAGTTCAAATAATGAAAAGACTTGCTTTTCAGGGATGCCATTCTAAGATTGAAAAGGGAATTCACAATAGCATTAGAGACAGCATCATGAGAGAAACAAATTCTCAGACATCACACTGTGTCATTAAGAATAATTTTCAGTAGTCAAATTGAATAATGATGTTTCTCATAGACAGTGTGGGGGAAAAAGAGAGAAAGAGATAAGAAGAAAAAGAAAGAAAGAAAGAGGGGGAAAAAAAAGACAACAGCTGACGGTTACGTGATGGAAGTGAACTACAACTGATGGTGATGTGAAGTGAAATCAAGATTACACAGAAAAGATTGCTTCTTTCCACGGAAGTGCAGATGTTAATTTTAGAATTAAAATAATTTAAATAATTTAAATTATGAATTCTTTTCAGTAATTCCTTTCAATCAGCAATACTTAATTGTTCACATGCAATTTTGCAACCCTATTTTAGCCAGAATAAATGCCTTTTTCTCCATCTACTTTTGGTAAATTCAATGCCTGAACTTCAAGGCTTTTGTCGTATACCATTGTGGCATATAGGTATCATCTTAAAGTTAACAGTTGGACCTGCAGTACACCTATGGATCATTCTCCTGAATTGCAGTTAATGCTTAAGTAGTTTGATATGGATATGATTCACAAGAGTACTTATACACATGTAAATATATGTGTATTATATAAAACTAATGAATTTACACAAAGAAATTTTTTTGGGTTGTAGCACAAGTATTCCACAACTGCTTTGAGCAGTCAATGCTAAATATTAGAATAGAGAACATATAAATAATTATAGAAAAGTATTGGTGAATTAAAGAGGAAATGAATGGAATATAAGAACAAATAAAAGCATAAAAGGGGAACTTTGGAAGTGCAGATATACAAAGAAGCATAATCCATTAGTTCATAGATATTCGTAAGAAAGGTTATATCATCAGGTTGGTTGCGTCATTTATATAGCCATATGTAATTACATGACAACATCTGTGGGTACTGAAAAACCATGCCAAGTTTGATTTGTATAAACTAATTAGATTATTATTGAACTAATAGAAAATATTACTTAATTAAGAAAGTCATATTATTAATTTAATAATTTCAGTAATAGCACACTGCAGAAATGAGTTGACATTCAGTTCAACTATGCACCTACATGTATTATTGCACTCCTTTCCATTGGAAAGGCAACGATGCCTCTTCTGCAATTGTGAGCAAGACTTCCATTGGCAATTGCATTAAAAAATTGCACAAAATTAAACCATTTACTAAAGTGTTCTTAAGCTTACTAAACAGCTCAAAATCAGAGTTTTGCAGTGCGTCTTCCTTCATGACATGATTTCAGAATGATACATTTTTGTGAATGAAAATGCTCCTTTTCAATGAGAAAATGCCAAAGACTCCAAAGCAAACTTTCATGTCGCTCATTTTCTAACCATAGGGGACTATGTTGTTAGATGTTGTCATGTCAATATCATGCAGTAAACTAAACTTAAACTAGAGGTGCTACAGAATGGCACACTTTCCCATACTAGTTAGTTTTCTAATTTCTTTAGTCCAGGCTAGCTTTTCAGACTTGGCACATACTCTTGCCAACTGCCACCCATCGCCGCCCAAAGATCATTTTTTTTAAAAAAAAGTCTCAATTTATTGATTTGCTAATAGTGCAACTGAAATATTACTTTAAGAATATTAGAGGAGTTATATCTCAACCTAGAAGGAAATTTTCATTGAAAACTGGAGCCATCTCTAAGAAAATTATGTTAATACATTACTGCAAATGTGAGAGAAATACTTTCTTTTTCTATTAAATGGTGAAAGGAGCTTAGCGAAATTTGCAAGGTCAGATAGAAGAGAGGGCCTGATGGCCCAAGTCTTCACGTAAAATAACACATTAACTAACAAAATGTTTTTATGTAATCTTAAACAGTACAATTAGTACTATCTGTACGAAAAATTTGGAGCAATTTTTTATGAAAATGACACTTGAGCATTTCAGAAAATGTGGAATTTTCAGTTCATTTTCACAGAAAACTTTGGAGTTTTCGAGAAACTTTATTAGACATAATTTAAAGCACTATAAATTGACGTTGCAATTATGTGATTGTATTGATAAATGCAATAATGTGAACAAATTGTTGCTATTGTAAATATTAAGAACATGAGACAAGTGAAAAATATTACATTTTTTGTAATTTTTGAAAAAACAAAAAAATAGAGCAGAATGATGTTTATGTCATCTTATAGAGTATATTTAGCACTACCCTACCAAAAGTTTTAAGAAACAATTTGGAGCCGTTTTTGAGAAATTCTAGTTTTTATTATTTTTTTATTTTGCACAAATCGCATGTAATAATGCGAAAACTAAAATTTTCAAAACAAGTACATGACCTTAATGAAAGAACTAATTATGGAGAAAATATATTACTTGAAGGAAAAACATCTATCTTCAATTTTGTAGTTGTAGGAAAATGCTGAAAAAATTCAAACTTCTGCAATTTTCAAAAATTTAGAGTTAACAGTGAAAATTGGACCTAGGCCACTGTTGTAAGTGAATTTCACTCTATTCTTAGAAGAAATTTAAAGAAAAAAATTGGAGCCATATATGAGAAACTTTTCAAAATGTCCCAGGGGCTTCATGTAAAATACCCCCAAAAATTAATGAAGGCTTTTCAAAATCGTAGAGCTTTGAGTAAGGCCAGATAAACAGTTGTTTATTCAGTTTGGAAAAAATCCTTTCTATATTTTAGGCTCTAGTGTTGTTCATATAAACTAGATGGATGAACGTTTTGGGAAAAAAACACTTTTTTAGTATCAAGGACCTGCAATTTCTGAAATCTAGCTACATAACACATTAGAGGGAATAATTTACTGCATTTAAGAAGAGGATTTATCCACTTTTTCTTTAGGAGGGACACACCATATGAGATTTTCTGTTGAAAAAATCGCCACTTATTTTTTGCCAGTGTTACATTACTCTATATTTATTTATGTATATGAGAAAGTAAAAATAATTGGGAGGAAAAAATGCTAACAATTTAAATTTTATCACCGAATTAAAGTGTCCCAAATCCTTTTGAAATAAAAATTTAACTCCTAAACCACTCTTTGCATATTTGGATTTATGTTTCAAATCTCTCGTAATTTTTAAGTGAAATTGTGAATGATTGAAGACGTTCCAACAACATAGATTTCAAATAAATTGAAGCTCCAGATGACAGCACCAACACCACCAATTATACAGAACCTTTCTATTTGTTAATACAACAACGTTAACAAAGTTATGTTGAATTCTATTCCCACTATCAAGTCTCTTGATGCTTAATTGACCTTTAGTGTTCCAAGAAACACTACAGCATGTTGTCTCACCTTATAAGACGGTCTAGCTTGATTCGCCGTGCAGCAGATGCCACATCCCAACCTGTAGCCTGCAGAGCTGCCAAACTTTCCTCCTCACGTGCATCACCAACTTCTGCAGTTAACTGAGCTACCTTCCCAGCACGGAATTCTCCACTTAATGACATCACCTGAATATTGTACAATACTATCTCACTATTTGCCACACAACATGAATTTCATGTTTCAAACTAGTATCTTTCATATTATTACTTCCAAATACAGGCAACGAAAAATATTAAACTGGGTGCATATGCAGGAAGCTTGAATTTGTAATTAGAATCTTTGCTTTTGTGACATTCTGAAGAGAACAGGGAAACTGCATTTCAGGAAATTGAGATGATACATTGTTGAAGCATTTCAATGGACTGACAATTTTTCCATTTCTTAACTAAAGGGGATAGGACAAAGGGCATTCAGACTAATTAGTAAATGACCAACTAGATGTTAGGAGACTTTGTAGCACCACAACTATCGATTCAAATAGTCAAAAGTCTTCTCTACTATTGTGAACACACGAATATCTGTGCTTTAAATGATTTAATTGCAGCAATTCTAAAAAGGTCCCATGGGAATGGACTGCTAGGATTTTAAAGCATTTTTTTTGTAAGGCCACAAGAGCAATGATATATTTGGACAAGTTTTAGGGGTTAGTTGCACACAATTTTCATGTACAACACTCACCAACCGGTAGGTATCGGGATTAAGCAACTGTGAGGATTCTTGCATACCAAGTATGCCTCCACCACCACCATCACCACAATCATCACCACAACCACCACCACCACCACCACCACCACCACCACCACCACCACCATCTCCTGAAGCTGGAGACAATCCATTACCAACCTGCTCTTGATTTCGAACTCCAGGTTTTGTAAGGCCTGGAAGAAATCCAGCTGAGTGACTCTCAGAACTGCTACTTTGTTCCAAGAATACTGTTGAAGATGGTCGAGTCTCTGCAAATTGTTTGAAGGTTTTTGCAATCTCTTAGCGTATTATAAACATCTGGTGAATGAATTAGTTTTAAAATTTTTGACAAAGTTGGAGAATGACAATTTTTTATGATATCAAAAATTGTCTAATGATAAAAGTGAAATGAAATATTTCAAGATATTCAAAAATAAATGTCAATACAAAAAATTAAAAAGGATTACAATAATATTACTACCAATTTCAAAGATAATTTTAAAAGACTTGACAAAAACAACAACAAAATAATTACATTTACAAATTATTTCTTGCAATATAATGCTAGCTCCACCACTGGATACAATTACTTCTTAAGAAAAGAATTTATGAAGAGTTAAGTAACAAGTGTCAGGAAAGTCTCTCCACACTGTGCCAAATCACAGGTTCTTACTAACAATTGCATTTATATTTGTAACATCCACATCACTGGGAAACAAGTAAAGGGGACAACACTTCCAGAATCTGTTATGATTGTGGGGAGATTGCAATTTACGTTTTCATTTTTAACAAGCTGGAATTTGTGCTATCAACATACCGGGTCTTCAGTCTAACTCGCAACCCATATCTCAGAGCACAACCTCGTTTTGGCAATTTGGCAACGCATGAAATACCTTTGCTTTCCCTTTCACTTTTCACGACCCACCCTCCATCGCAGATTTCAGGGTATTTTAGTTGAAAGAAAGAGCAAGCACTTATTCTGTGCTTGGGCAGTCATTCATTCACGTTTCGTTCATAATCGTAGGAACTCACGTTTAGGAAAGAAGAATTGCTTCGAAAATGTTGACGAAGAATTCATGAGTATTTTTGGTGGAAGTTTACTTCGGCACTAAATCTTCCTTAGTCAAAAAATGATTCATTAAAATTTCTGGAAATGCCAGTTCCCAACAAAAGGAGAAAGGAGAGGAGAAATTATTAGAAATCTAGAAATTGAGGTTTATTTTATTAATATTTATTAATTTTATTAAGATTTTCCTATTTGTTTAATTTCCAGCTTGCTAATAACCTTTGTAGTTGATGTGACATAAAATAAAAGAAATAAATAAATAAAAATAAAAGTAAATAATTTCCAGGTTCCATATTAATAAATAATTTTTGTTATAAATAATGAACAGCTTGACGGTGATGTTTCACAAGATATCTTTGTGATTTCTCTGTGAGCCGGTGTTCATTAAATAATAATTATTGTTATGTTGCTGTTAATAAATTGATAAATCAGTTATAACTTCCCTCCCCGTCTTCAGTGTTACTGTTCTGTTTCTTAAGCATACTGGACTGAATCGCCTGAAGAGACGTTTTGTCTGCTGGCGCATGCCTCAGCCCAGCCCACCCCACCCACCCTGCGCAGCGTGAAAAGATTCAAGTGTGTGAGCCGGGTAGCTGCCTGCCGAAGCCCTTGAATGGGGAAACACAGAAAGAGGAAAGATGCTGCAGATTATGACGCGCAGCTCACTTCCTCCTCTGGTGTCTCGACGTGCCAGCCATGGCAGTATTGAAAGGAGGCAGACACGCGGTTGCCAAATTGCCAAAACAAGAACAGGCGCTACCAATCATGGGTTGCGAGATAAGCTAAAGATTAGTACATTTCTATTGCGAGCACTCCTCACCAGCACTGGTTCCACTCCAGAGAGACTTTTCTAGCGCACTGTATATCCACCTTGAAAAGTAGTTTAGAATGAATGAGAAACAAGCAAATAAATAAAGAGAAAAATGATTCTTACACAAATATTTACTTACCAGAGTGAACACTAGGTGCCTTGATAGCATATATGTCATCCTTGACACAACTGGCTAAAGTACCATAGGTCTGCGTGCAGCCACTTGTAGTGTCTTGAAAACCACGTTGCCTTGATGTTGTAGTTGCCAGATTCGGTTGAATATTTGACGTTTTGGAGGACCAAGTAGGAACAGTAGAATTCTGTACTTTTGCAGGTACAGTTGAATAATACGGCTGCCGACCCAGAGGTGAACTCTTGTGAGAAAGCTTGCCTGATGGCGGTGGTGGTCGTAAAGGTGGGATCACAGGACCACTCTGAGCACTTGGCAGAGAAGCAGTACTGGTGTTATGAACTAGTGTGTTGGTCACTCTGCTGCCATTCATAGAGCTAGACACCTAACAAAGATAACAAACAAAACGGTAGAGTATGTTTTTATACATATGTATGCTTAATATAATATAATAACCAAAAAGACAAGCTCATGGGCTTCCAAAAGCTGTTCTCTAAGATCTAGTAACTCACATTGTCACAAATATGTTCAACACAACTCAACAGTGAATAAAGAAATCGCACACAGCAGTGCAACTCAAAAACGAGTCATGACCAGTGGTGGACCAACTGTGTGGCTCAAATGTTTGCTGATCGCAGTGAAATTGTTAAAATGCTTGAAGCACATACTATTTAAACTAGATATTTCAAGCTTTAATTTTATATTAACTACAAGTATTTTGAAAGAAAAATCAAAGCTATGGGCATTTGAAAATTGTATATTTTCATGTTTTTTCACATAAACTTGGCCATGATCTGATTACATTGAAAAAAATTTTTTTTAGTCAAATAAATAATGTTTTATTATGAGGGCATTGTTATGGGGTATAGTAAACACCATCTCTTGAAAAAATAAAATAAAAATTCCAGTTTCTAACAAGTAGCTCAAGAAAGTGAAAAACAGGGTATTTAAAGGGTTTATAGCGCCCTTAAACCCATTTTAAATTCTGTTCCTTTGATGCATTGACAACTGTTACATTCAAAACTAACACTTTTTTGTTAAGCCAATGAAATCTATTTTTTTCTGCCGAATGTGTATATGAATGTATATGCATGAGAGATAAAATAAAGACCTTGTATATCTAAGTAACCATATGATATTTACAACATGGTAATTAAGAATACAATGGTCAGCCATGTTATTATATTCACTGAAAAAATTCACATTTTTTCATTTCTTTGCAAAAGAAAAATATTTCTGATGAATGTTTTCAATTTTTCTTTATTTTGCAAATATTATATGAACTGGTATAATACAGAAAAATTGAAAACATTTATCACAAATATTTTCTTTTGCAAAGAAATGAAAAATGTGTTATTTTTTAGTGAGTATAATATGGCAGACCACTGTATGTTGTGTATACAACACCCAAAAAATCATATGCGTATTACAGCTTTCCCTGATACAATACTTTCACTCTTTTTGCCTAATTCATGATTGAATGAATAATTTATAAAACTGCATTCACTTACTATGTTGGTATTTGCATTGGCTTCCTTTTGTCCAAGATGCTTCTCCAAAGTAGCCAAAAAAGTTGGGTCAAACATTTGACTGGAAGCAGGTGAAGGAGCTATCACATCATTGTCAGTACTAAAATTACTACTAAATTCATGGCTCACTACTACTTGACTTGATCTACTTTCAGAAAACATGTCTCTCCGTGGCCAAGTGGCACTGGGAACAGAATTCCCAAATTGAGATACCGATAACTGCTCAAATCCAGAATTCAAATCAGCATAACCCCAAGCATCACCATTTCTAGATGACACAGATATGTCCTGCGCAGCACTATTTTCAGTCACTTGTGCAGTATTTGCCACACTACGAGACGTTAGTGTACCATAAGTTTGTGAATTAAAATGAGGATCAAACTCTGCACTAATGTCTGGAGAAAATCCTAAAGTACCAGAACTAAAACTACTCCTCCTCCCAGGACTATTATTCATTTGAGAAGAGCTAGATACGAAACTTTGTGACAAAACACCGGAAGAGAACCTGGCACTAAAAGGAAGAGTAGCAGAATGAAGGCCACTAGAAGCTGAATTGTTTTCCCTCACTACACTATCACAGAAGCTTGTGGCATTCACTAATTGTGAAGTTTCTTGAACCAATGGAGGCACAGGTAAAACAGCTGTTGCTGTCGTTGCTGATGAGAACGAAGCACTCTCTGATGCATCAGATAGTGGATTTTGCACATCAGATGTTGACTGCATGCCATGTAATGAATTGCATTCAGCAGGAATAAAGTCAGTCAATTCAGAACTGGCAAGATGATTCATGTTGTTCTGAGACACATCTTCCATCACACTATACTGCTCCACATTGAGATAAGTGCTTGCATTGTTGCTTGTAATTGATGCTGTATGACCAACTATTTCTGGAGTGACACGTGAGTAGTAGCGACCGTAGATACCAGATGTATCAAAGGGATCAGGGCTAGTTGGTCGCTGATTTGTATCCACATTGGAACTAGGACCCACAGGAGAGTAAGGGCAATTTTGATAAGTATGGCCCCAAGCTTGATTATCTGGAGAAAAAAAAAAAAAAGAGAAAGAAAAAATTATCTTAGGGATAAATAAAAATCGAATACTGAAGATTTTTTTATGAAAACAAAATAAATAAAACTTAGAAAAATCAGTCAGTATTCAAATGTAGGATTCTAGAACCATCATACTTTCAGAAGTATTTGAATTCACACATCTATTTAAAAGCCACTAAGAAATACCACAAAAAAATATTTACTTGAAATTTTGTGAAGATAACATTAGTTATAAAGATATAATGTAAGTATACAATTTATTTGTACGTATCATTATATACCTATAGCACAAACCTAGCAGGAAGAAACAATAACTGTTTCAAACAATTATTATTATTTCTTATTCATAATTTACACTTACCTTCTTCAGCCCCTTCAATGGGTTCATCAAGAATGGATGTAGCAACATTTCCTGTCAAGGGCACTCGTGTTGGGCCAGAAACAGAACTACTAGGTGTTCCCCCATTGCCTGACAAGTCAATGAGGATTCCTTCATTCCCTGGCACTGGCATACCCTCTGGATCACCCAAGCTAGGCAAGTGGCCACCTTTCATTGAACCCTTGGCCCCAGGAAACATGGCGAGAGGAGATACTTCACCCACATTTGATGATTCATTGGTAAGTTTTGAGTAATTAAACTGTTGTTTGTTTCTTGGAACCTCTGAAATCATAACACATTTTTATGACCAAATTAAACATTTGATGTGTTTCAATCAAATTACTGAAATCAATTTTTTGCACTTTTTTTGTAGCTACTTTTCTTACACTAATTAAACTCTCATGTGGATAAGCAGAATATATAATCACAAAATAGTATCAAATCAAAGAGCATGCTTTAAAAATTATTTCTGAATAAACAACTCTATTTCTTTCAACTCTAGTTTCAAATAGAATATTCAAGTTATAAATAATGTATTATAAAACCAGTCACTAGGGGCAAATACTAGTCAAGGAAAGTAAAGGGTCTCCCATAAATTACATAATACCAAAAAAAAGTGGGATAGAGGGTTTGAGGCAGCATTACATAGGGATAGGGGAACATTACTTTAGTGTTATGTCACACTAAACTATTTATTTTTTAACATTTTCAACACTTGCTAAAATAATTTCTTTTTTAGGAGGGATGGACGGACAGAGGGACGGACGGAGGGAGGGACAGGCGGAGGGAGGGAGGGAGGGACAGGCGGAGGGAGGGAGGGACGGACGGAGGGAGGGACAGGCGGAGGGAGGGAGGGACAGAGGGAGGGACGGACAGAGGGAGGGACAGACGGAGGGAGGGATGGACTGCAAGACGAGAAAGTAATGAAAGAGTGATACTAGTTGAGAGCACAACAAGATTCTCGATTTGATGCAAGGGAACATTATGTTGCTGAATTACCAACGCACGAGAAAACACAAAGAACTGAAATATCAAAATTGCCCCCCTAACTCTACTTCAATGTGTCTAAAAAAATGTGATGAAGCCCTTCGTTTTTGTTGCTTATCCATGGAGTAGCTGATCTTACAGTAGCATAAAACACGTTTATAAGATACTTTTCTTTATTTATTGCAATGAAGTAATTGTTATTTGTTGTTGTAACCCCAAAACTCACTTTTCTTCACGTTTATTTGAAAATACTGATACCTGAGTAAGTTACTTGTTCTACGACTTTACCTTCACAAAAAGTTGCCCGATTGTCCTGACTTCCTTCTGGAAGGAAGCTCGTTTATATCAATACTAACAACAATACAAAGTCAAAATTGTTTTAACTTTCTTCCTTATAACCTCATTAATTCCTCATTAATTCAGGAATTTATCTTCAATTTTGTAGTTGGAGAAAGACGCCGAAAAAATTCAAACTTTTGCAATTTTCGAAAATTCATAGTTATCCGTGAAAATCGGACCTATCTCACCTTAATAAGTGTATTTTAATCTATTCTCACAAGAAATTTAAAGAAAAAAATTGGAGCCGTTTTTGAAAAAAATTTGAAAATGTCCGTGGGGCTTCATGTAAAGTACACCCAAATTTTATAGAATGTTTTTCAAAACCTCAAAGCATTGACTCGAGTCAGATGGACAGGGGTGTCTTCAATTTAGAAACAATCCTACGCATGGTTTAGGTGCTAACAGACGGGCGGACGTTTTGCTTTCAATTGTTCTTTGGGTATCAAGGACCCACAAAATAGGGATTCTGGTTACATCACGTGTTTGAGGATTTTTTCCTCCGCTTCACTTAGCAACTGGATTTATCCACTTTTTACTTTCCCGTACACGTACGTATACACGGAGTGATATACGTAGTATAGGGAAAGTTATGTAATGCTGCGAGAAAAAACGGCGAATTTTCGTCGGTAAAAAATTCACTGCCGGGCGCTGATAACGAGAAAGTGGATAAAACCAGTTGCTAAATTGAGAAAAAAATCCCCTAACACGTGGTGTAGCAAGAATCCCTCTTTTGTTGGTCCTTGATACCGAAGAACCGATTGTAAGGAAAACGTCCGTCTGTCCACTAGTTTGTTATCATTTTTTTCTGCCGAAAATCCGCCGCTTTTTCGCGCAGCATTACATAACCATAACCCGTAGGTATTGTGCATCCAAACATTTGATTGCAGTACGGCGCCTTATGGAGTATTGCCCTCTCTTTCTATCCAATACAATTTTAAATAAGACTCTCTCTTTCTACCGCAAGCTGTGTTGCCGATTCAGGAGGCTCGGGGTTATTCGACACGTCCATTTTGTTTCACGCGCAAATACTTAACAAGTTCATTCAACGATAGCTTCAGTTGTGTTAATCTTAGACAATTGAGATTTTTACCAGTTATTCCCAGAACTCTTATGAATGTGATGGTTATTTTGTAATTTAGTTTTATGGTTTAATTTCCATGAAATTAATTATAAATGATAGACAAATGCTTATTTCTACATTTTGACGTTCTTAAATTTTCACTATGCGAGAAACTTTTTTATTATTGCAGAAAAGCACAAACACCCAGCGGATGAAATGACAAGGGAAGTCCAAATTTTGATATGAGACCAACCACATTTCTGTATGAATCATGGTTCTTGAGTTAGACGGTAATAAAAACAATATTTCGTGCGCTCCGAACGAACATTTCATGTCGTTAAGTGATCTTAAATACTTCTCAGCGATTCTCAAGAGGCGATGTGAAAGGAAAAATAGAGTATTTATTTTTGAATTTCACTTATTAAAAACAGTGAAATGCATTTAAACATATATAAAAATGAATTAGAAATTTTACTGTTAATAATATTAATGCCAAAGACATTCAACCAGTAGTTGTCGTAGAATGTGCTTTCAAACGCAAATAGGTGATGAATTATTAGCTGGGTGTTCGAAAAGAATATTACGCATTGTCCGCACAAACCCTTGCAGTATTTGATACCATCCATGTCATCTCACCTTTGTGAATGAATTTTCCCTTTATTTTACATAAAAAGATGGATGTATTGGACGTATAAAATGACTTGGGACTAAAAATTAGCAATATTGACCTTGGTATCGATGTCATTCGCGCAAAACAATTCAAGCCTCGTCAGTATGTGATGAATTAACAATGTTCCAACTGGATTTGGACTTGTTTTGCTATTGATATTTCAGTTTTAACTCTCATTTAAAGGCCTGTTTTTAAATAATAATTCTAATAAAAGAAATACATCTTTTTTTATCAAAAATCTTTAATTTCTAACATTAAGCAATCTATTTAACATGTTTTGAAATTATTTCCGTTCAAGTGGTATTCAAGGTGCTGAACAAGCTGGCAAAATTTCATGTCAATCCAAGTATTCAGCACTGCGAGTGTTGCGTATAAGCGCCGCTGAGAAGTGACAACGCTGTTCTCCATAAGCTCTGTACTGCAATCAAATGCTTGGACGCTCTAGGTGGACGCTCATGGTTCTTGAGTTAGACGGTAATAAAAACAATATTTCGTGCGCTCCGAACGAACATTTCATGTCGTTAAGTGATCTTAAATACTTCTCAGCGATTCTCAAGAGGCGATGTGAAAGGAAAAATAGAGTATTTATTAGTATAGGTATACAAGCGGGCTATGACAATTTTCCCTGTACTACGTATATTACTCCGTATTTATGTACGTACACGGGAAAGTAACTGATGGTGCTACAGAATGGCACAGACTTTCTCGTACTACTTAGTTTTTTAATTTCTTTGGGTAGATTTTAAGAACAGGGTTCGGCTCCTATTGACGCGCACGATTCGGTTCCGAACGAGTCATTCGCGGCGCCGCCACAGTGTGCACACGGCCACGTGGCCAATGCACTTTCGTGTAGAATCGTGACGCTTCGCTACCCGTGTCCAAGTTGAGGACGAGGCTCGGGCCTTCGGCCCTCGCGTTAACATAAAACATCCTTAAGTCTGTCCAACGCATAATTACCAACGCATTTTATGCATTTAACATTATGCATGCAACGCATTTTATGCATTTAACCATTGTAATTCTCCATTACACATTCGCACCACACCGCACAATGCACAATGCAAGCAGTGCTCCCTGAGTGATTCGTTCTCGTGGTCCGCGCAAGTGAACCGTGCGCCGTTGTTTTAGTGAGCCGAACCCTGTCCTTAAAATCAGCCTTTCTTTGATCTGGGCTAGCTTTAAAGGCCGCTCCACAATAGCCCGTGGACGGGAACGGCAACGCGAACGCGAACGCAAAGAAAGTTGAAAGGCGGACATCTCAGGCAGGCGTTCACAACACAACGGGAACGCGAAGCTTGACGGGAACGGGAACGCGAAAGATGGTCAACATTTATCTCGCCCCGGGAACGGGAAACCTCTCGACCAATGAGAGTACAGCAAATGGAGGCAAAGCTTTCCAGCTGATCGAGCGCGCGGCCTGCGCGCGAAACTGGTCTGGAGCGGTGTTGAGGTTACAGAGTGGATTTGCGAGGTTAGGGTTTGAAAGGGATTTAGTTAGTCGTTGTTGAATTGTTTTAGTTCTTTTTAGTGATTTCAGTATTGTTCGTTTTCTTTTCATATTAATATATAGAATTAAAATTTCCCACAAAATAATTTTTTGGTTTCGTTTAAGTACATTGGAGTTTTTTGTTTATTGATTAAAATTTCTTTAGTTGCATTTTCCATAAGTTCTTAGTAGTTTTTGCACTTTTTAATTCTGATGAATTATTTTTTTAATTAATATTCTTTCGTTAAAGTATTCATTATTAATAATACCACACGCAAAAAACTGACAGATGGCAAAGCGAAGAGTGAACAGAGTAGCTCAGCTAGGAGTACTTTGGTTTCGGCGACTCTTTCCTGAAGTACTCGTTTTTGCCGCTACAGGTTCATAGCGCTATTCATCTTCCCGTCGGCGTTTATTGTGAAGCGCACGTCCCTCGCGTTCCCGTTCCCGTCCTCGCCTTCGCGTTGCCGTTCCCGTTCGCGGGCTATTGTAGAGCAGCCTTTACGGTCTTGCTCCATCCTCTCCAGCTGCCATCTATTGCCGTCCGAAACAATTCTTTTTACGTTTTCTCGTGAAATTGATAGATTCAATTTTTTAATTATAAAATGTTAAAGAATACTGAAACCTTGGCGTACATGGAAATTTTCATTGAAGAATTTACAACCGTATTTAAGAAAAAAACATTTAAGTTGCAATGCAGATGAGAAATTTGAGGCTCTTTTTCACAGAAATATTTTGAGTTTTCGAAAAACTTCATTGGAAGTCATTTGAAGCACTTCAACTTGTATAAGCAATAGTGTTTACAAATTGCTGAAAATTTGCATATTATTGGCATGAGAGATATTTCAAAAGATTATACTTGTGTCTTAAAAAAACAATAAAGAATGCAGCAAAATGAAATTTATGTTATTTAAAAAAATGTAATTAGCACTATCCGTATGAAAAGTTTGAAGAAAAAATTTGGAACAGAAATGGTGTTATAATGTTTCTGAAAATGCAGAATTTTGAGCTCGTTTTTACAGAAAACTTTTGAGTTTTCAAGAAATTTTATGATATTATTTAAAGCACATGTACTCAAATGAAATAATATACACAAATTGCTACTAATGTGAATATTAAGGACATGAGGGGCTGGTGAAAAAAATTAAATTTTTGTAATTTTTGAAAAAAACAAAATAATAGAGCAATATGGCATTTATGTCAATGAATAGAGTACATAAAGTTCAAAGAAAAAATTTGGAGCCATTTTCGAGAAAAACTTATTTTTGTAATTTTTTAAAATTGCACATATGGCATGCAATACTGCATGAAAACTACTAAAATTTTCAAAAAATGTATATGACCCTAATGAAAGAAGTAATTATGGACAACAAATTTCATTTGAAGGAAAAATCTTTATCTTCAATTTTGTAAGGGCATTACGCCCTGAGGAAGGTCGCAGAATGGCGACCGAAACGTCGGCACCTTTGCCATGGACGCGGCGTCACCCGGACAGCCAACTTAATATTCAATTTTGTAGTTGTAGGAAGACACCGAAAAGATTCAAACTTTAGCCATTATTGAAAATTCAGAGTTAACTATGAAAATCGGACCTATGTCACCTTTATAGGGGTATTTACTCTATTCCTACAGTTAAATTTATAGAAAAAATTTGGAGCGGTTATTGAGAAAAGTTTGAAAGTGTTGCAGGGGCTTCTTGTAAAGTACCCTCAAATTTTAAAGAATGTTTTTCAAAATCTCAAAGTTTTGACTTGAGCCACATCGTCTGGGGAATATCAATTTTGGAAAAAATCCTACGTATGGTTTAGGTGCTAGTGGTGTTTACGGATGGACTGATGGATGTTTTGGTGTCAATGATTTTTTGGTAGCAAGAACCCACAAAAGAGAGATTCTGGCTATACCAAGTGTTAGAGGATTATTTTTCTATATTTGGCAACTGGATTTATCCACTATTTTGTTATCAGGGCCCGGCAATGAGCTTTTTGCTACAGAGGATCCGCCGGATTTTGGCACAGCATTGCATACCCTTCTTTATACTATGTATATTACACAATATACATACGTATATGAAAGAGTATAATGTGATTCACAGGGGAATGTTTTTAAATGGCGGGAGATGAAAGTCAAATGCAAATTCAAGCCTCACATGTTGAGGAAGAGGGTAAAATGTTGGCAGGCAACACGGTATGGGAGAAAGATCGAAAATAAAGAACTGAAATATGTGAATGAAAACGATTTTCTAATCATGTACACATGTTATTTTACTTTGACTAAATAATAAGAATTAATTAAAATTTAAATAAAAACAACTCAGATGCCTCTTCAAAATTAGTGGGTCATCTTGTACTCAGGGACAACTTATATCAGGTAAAGACTTTCTAAATAACTTTGAAAGTACGAAGGTAAACAATTTACCACAATTTTTTTTGCAATCTCCAAGTTTTGCAATGGATAATGTACTTCTTTACCTGTCTGTAATGTCTTTCTTTACCTTAAAAAGTATAATCTCTTAGTACCATGGTAATTTGAGGATATTCTGATATCAGGACACAAAGTAATAATAAATAACATTGGGGTGCAATTCCTTAACCATAAAAAACTGAGCCAAATCTGTACAAATTTTACGCAAAATTACGTGTCGCGTAAAAACCTTTTCCATTCACAAGCTCCATTTCTTCCTGTTTCCTACCATTGCCAAGAACCAAACACTCTTTCCTACAAATTCCTTGTCCTTCTGCTCTGTACAACCAAACCATCCCATCCTCTTCACAGACCTACTTATATACTAGTAATTGAAGTAAGTACTGCTTAAAGTACTGTTTCCCCTTACCACTTCCCATTACTTATTATTTTCCAATTAATATTTTAGTTTCTTTCTCCCTCTTCTATTGTTATATTCAAGACTTATGGATTAACACTAGTTATTACAGCACACAAAGTGGAAATTGCGAGGTTTGAAACTAGTCCTCTCGCATACAAAAATTTATTTATATTTTATTTTTTACAAACATTTTGTATTTAGGTATTGTTGTATGGCACTTGTTATTGATTGACTGTCTGATTGATAGTACGAAATGCCACAATTAATATAGTTATAAAAGACATTTTCTTCAAATAGTGTTTTAAAAAATTTCCATAAATAATTTTTCTTCCTATAAATACTACAGCAATTTCCATTTTTTCCTAACTCTCTATTTGACTATTTTTGATTTCATTGAATGTTCTGCATTTGTTTAGGTGTGTAGAAGCAACAACTGTTCCGTAATGTTTCTTCAGGTGGCTCCACACATTAATTATTCAGTTAGTAGCAAACCACTCGTCAAATCACAAGTAGTGTGGATGAGTTGCTTGCTATTTGCCAAGTGACAAACATTTGGTGCCCTGCCTTTTGCATGTTGGTCTTTTGGACACATCAAAAGAATAATCACCAAACACATCGGCTGTTTGGGATTTGGTGAGCAGTAGCTCGCTGTTTGGCGAATGCCAAAAGCATCAAGCCACCTATGGAGTGAAGGATTACTCATACAGTAATTTGAAAGATACTTATGTTATGTTATGTATGGTTGCATATTGAATGCTGTGAAGTATTTTTCTATTGAATATACACATTTTTGTTATTTATTGCATTATATTAAGAGGGGTATTTGAATTCAATACTGTGAATGACAGTGGTTTCTGCTGTTCTCTTATATGCTTTTTGTACAAATCTGTCGTTTGTACTTGCTGGACACCTGTATTTGTACTAAAATGACTTGTCTGTGTATTATTTTATGACCAGTTGAATAAATAAAAAATATATAAAAAAGAAAGAAAGAAAGAAAGAGAGAAAAAGAGATAGAGAAAGAGAGAGAAAGAGAGAGAGAGAAAGAGAGAGAGAGAAAGAGAGAGAGAGAAAGAGAGAGAGAAAGAGGAGTGAGAGAAAGAGAGAGAGAAAGAGAGAGAGAGAAAGAGAGAGAAAGAGAGAGAGAGAAAGAGAGAGAGAAAGAGAGAGAGAGAAAGAGAGAGAGAGACAGAGAGAGAGAGACACAGACAGAGAGAGTAGTTTGATAAATATTGTATACTATCAAGAATAAAGGCACATAACAAACTCACTGCATCCACAAATTGAGAGCAAAATAATTTAAACAGTACAAAGCATTCCATTATGCAAAAATATTTTGTACTCTTGTACTCTCCCTTTTTTTTATTGCAATTCTTGAAGAAATTCTTGCTGAACTTCAATCATGCTTTCATATACTTCATTATTAACTAGTCAAAAACTGTTCGGCGATGTGTTTTAATGTAAATTCTAGAAAAATGTTTTGTATGTGAACACAAAATCAATAAACTTCTAAATGTAGTACTCATGCTTACTCTTTTTGCGATCTGACAGTCGCGGAGCTGGTGAAGGATCTCCGATGGGAATACCCAACACATCAGGTGGTTGCATTGGATTTCGTAAATACAAAGGGTCAATAGCACTTGGACTGCCCCATGATTCTCCATATGGTGAGCCATGCCCTGAACATATTTAACACACATGCATTATAAAAATCCAGCTAGTCTGGAGCAAAGATTTTTGTACCCTAAAATTGCATTCATGTCAACAACACAACAATATTTTCTGACAGTGACCTACTTGCTACAACAAGGTGGCCACTCATTTCCTGAAACAAATTTCCCAACTTTTCCTTGTATTCCAGTGCATTTAAAAAAATTTCTGATACGATTTGTAATTTCAAAACTACTTAAAGAAAATATTAAAGCCTCTAACATTAATTGTTCAGCTGTCTGATTTTACTTTGACAAAGAAGAAATTAACAATATTTTCTCATTAAATAAAAACTGAGCAAACAATAATGATGTACTAATGTTTTTTAAGGAGTAACAAATAATTTTATAACCCTCATAAAATTTTCCCTGACTTCAAGGAATGTTTCAACAAATTCTCTACTTTTTCCAGAGAAATGAAATTCCCTGATTTTTCCCAGTTTTCAATGTTTTACAAAAAGAGGCCGCACTTCAGAAATAGCTAGAAAAAATGACCTTTCTGTTAAATGCTATTAAAGCATGGGATTATTTAACTTTTCCTTATTAAACTGCATTGTGTGTTGGTCTTCCTACACAACTTCCCTTCCAAGGTAATGCATCCATTCTTTTATAATGACATTTAAAGCTTCCTATAAGAAAATGCATTCAAGCAGTATATTTAAGTGAAAAGTTTTGAAACAAAGCTTAGAAACAACTGTAACACTAATTTTATTATTTTATTCAGAAGGTAAGAAGGAATTACTAAATGTAAAATTTTGATACATGTAAAATTATATAACATTCAACAATAAAAAAATTATCCTACTGATCATGATTTCACAATAATTTTCAGGAAAATTTCACATAGCAACACTGCTAATCTTACATTTTAATGAATTAATTTCACTGATTGGATTAAACAAATAACGCTACAATGGTTGTTTTAAAAAAACAATTGAATATTTTTTAAATCATGTAATTAATAAAAGCAATGCTCACCTGTATGAACCCTTGAATAAGGTAAAGGATTACTAATATCCTGTGGCAACTTTCTCCGCATGGGATCAACTTTACATCTCGGAAACTGGGCTACTTCAAATGTTCGTTGATTTTGACCACGCCACCAATAAAGTTCTGCACGTCCCTCAATGACCACAATGGTGTCACCTTGCTCAATAGTCATTTTTCCTGGCTCCTGAAATTTCTCAAGAGCCTTCATAACAGGTGGAAAGGTGTCCTTAAGAAAATCTTTTAGGGCAGCAAATGTGGGCCGGTCAGCAGGTACTTTAGCCCAACACTGAAATATTTTAGCAATGAACCAACAAGACATAGGTCAATGATTCTTAAGTGATTAAATGAAAAATTTTTAAATTAAGAGAATTACCAAAATTATTATGAAAAATTGAACAATGAAGCATAATAAATTTCAACAAAAATTGTAAACATGCAATTATTTTAAGAACTGAATTAACTTTTGTGGTAAACTTCCAAGAATGTTTCAAAGTGGCATATTCACAATTTTCTGATGTATTTTGCTCTTACCTGAAGCATTAATTGATACAAAGTAGGAGAGCATGCATCAGGGCAATGTAAACGTTCCCCTTCTCTATCAATCTTGCGCAAAATTTGTGTTCCATTCAGACCAAGCCATGGTTCTTCTCCAAACGTAAACATTTCCCATAAAGTCACACCAAACATCCAGGTATCTATAAATAAGTGTATATATTCACACACAAAAGAATGAGTGAAGAAAACAACAGGTCCTTCAAAATATTTTTTTCCTTTCTGGGGGAAGATGTATAACACACCAGTGATAACAATAAAAAATTGAGAGAGAGAGTTGATAAATATTGAACATACTAACAAAATTTGTTTGAGATCTCTCTAGAATGATCTGTGATACAATGTTATCCTGCATAACACATCATTATTTTTAAGCCCCAGTCCCAAAGCCTAAACAGCCCCATCTACCCATCTTTCTCTCCCTATACTCCCCAAACTGTCAACTTTGCCTGCCCAAGTGCTTCCTCCAGGTTGCATAATCACTTTGTTAGTAAAATTTTCCATTCTGTTTCCCAGCCCTAGGGGCAGAGCTAGTACAAAATTGTTTGCATCACGCTCACTCAAATAACTAGAAGAGTCTACACGCTTTTTGTTGTTGATGTAATTAATAAATCTATATTTCTATGTTTTCTTCTTTAAATATGATGAACATAAGGTAAATAAAACACTTTCAAGCAGATATGTGCAACTTGAATCTACCTTCAATTACCCAAATATACTAATGTTGATACAGCCATTCCTCCACATAATTTTTTCCACTCAAAATCAACAAAAAGCCTTTTCCTAGCCAACCACTGACATACATACCGGAAGCATGACTAAACTGTCTACTTTTGAGGCTTTCTGGAGCACACCATGGAAAAGGCACTTTCTTGTGTTCAGTCATTACATAGCAGTCTTCTTGTTGAGGAAGGGCTCGCATTAGTCCAAAATCTCCAATTTTTACCTACCAATAAAAGAATGTGAAAATGTATCTATTTTATTTTGCAAAAAATCATTTAAATATAATGAGATAGTATTTGTATTACAATTTTAGAGCACGTATCATCAGTAAACAAGTGAAACAGACAAAAATATTTTTTTTATGTTTGAATTACTTTTAACACTAAGTCACATTATTTAATATTATTTTGATTAGTGAAGTCCTGAGTTCGGATGTACTCAATGATCAATTAAGTCTTACTACATTTTAGAATATAAGATATGACAGAATTCCATCATTGGACTTGTGTTTCTTTTTTTCTTCCCTTTCTTTCTTTTATTCTTATAACTAGAGGGCAGATTTCACCATATTTGCATATTTAATTCCTTGCAACCAAGCAACTTGTTTTTTGCAATAAAATCGGACTCAGACCCCAAGAAAGGAATATATGAAGTTTTAGAGTGCATATTTTTGCATATATTGGCAATAGGTGCTTATATCAGAAATACATGCATATTTATGGATATTTTGATATTATTAACCCTCTCAAGATTGTTGCTCTCTTCAGCAGTAACCAATTTTCTTTCAATCCCTTGTGAGAGTATCATTAACAATGTGGGAAGTCGGGCAGAGACAGAAATTCTAAGAAATAGCTTTGCTCATAGGCAGCTTATCGACTTTGATTACAAATTCAGAGAAATAGCTTCGATGAAGGGAACAAAATTAATCCATTCGTTTCATCACATTCAAAACACAGTATTTTACTTATAAAATAAGTAAAAAAACAAAACTCATGATACATAGAGTAATAATCCAAAGTGTTGTATTGTATGGTGCTGAGATATGGCAACTCTCGGAACAAATGAGAACAAAGTTGAGGGTAATGGAAATGGACTTTCTTAGAAGATCAGCTGGCATTTCAAGAAGAGAGAAAATACAAAATAAAAGAATTAAAGAGGTCATGGGTTTGAAGCAGGATATACTGCACGAAATTGAAAGGAAACAACTGTTATGGTTTGGACACGTGCAGAGAATGCGGAGCAATAGACTTCCAAAGAAGCTTTTGGATTGGCAACCGCAAGAAAGAAGGAAACGAGACCGCCCGCGACCTGGTTGAAGAGACAACGTAGAGAAGACCTTGGCTGTTTGGCAGATACCTCCTGGGACTTGGAACAACAGAGAAGAGTGGAAGAAGAAGTTAGGCGCCGTAAGACCCACATAAGGGTCAACCAAACAGTGAAGAAGAAGAAAACACAGTATTTAGAGTGGTGCTGGCAGGTTTCAGACAGGTGTTTCACCATGGCGGCGAAGAACAAATCTTTCAGAAGCGTTTTGCTTCGAAAATGGATTAGAAGACGCCACTTTGTCAACTGATGGAAAAGTTGTTTTACGTCAAGCATGTAACAAACATGTAAATATGTAAATAAATTAAGGGGAATGTAATTTGGGCATATTGTCAGTATTTTTGTGCATATTTCACTGATTTTAGGTGCATAAATGCATGCATATTTTGACAATTTAAAGTGCATATAAATCTGCCCTCTACTTATAACACAAACACAATATAACATATGAAAGGGTGTGTTAAAAAAAACTTAGGTTTTATCTCATATCTAGTAAAAGATAGAGGTATGTAACAGAATCATCAACCAGCTTCATCTTCAAACATGACTCTGTTTCACTTGTATACTGACTACATTCACGTTTTTTGCCATCTACACAGAAACATAATTACACACAATAATTTAACAATAAAAGCATTTCAGCAAATACATATATAAAACTGCTCGCAAAATTACATATAATTTTTTCCCATGACAGATTTCCTTATACACACTTAACCAGTGGTGTTTGGTGCCCTAACAAACTGGAGGTTGCAGCTCCATCGAATGACGAAATGGAAGTTCCAAAATTCAGAAAAATTTTTAATGTAAATAACTGAATGATTTTCATTAGCATAGAAAATTAGTGAAAGCTACATTTTTTAATATACATCACTGACTAAGCCCCGAGCCTCCCCTTTGTGTGTGCCAATGAACAACACTAAATAGTACTTCAAGTTATCACTAACATTTATAATTAAAAAATATTACGAAAGTAATTTTTTGTATTCCAACATTATAAATAACATTGTGATGTTTGTTACAAGAAATCGTTCATAAAATGACCTCTTCCAGCACACATTTTGACATATTTGCCATTTCTGGCTCAAATAATTGGTCATCGCAACATTCAGCCAATTGCAACAAGAGAATTGTGGAGTGGTTGCACTAAACTGAACAGATGACCATAATTTTTTTTGCACAGATTTCAAACACCTGTGAGGTCACAAAGTTCTTTCTGAAAATTACCTTTAATTTTCTTATGAATTTTTTAATGCTGTTATACAAAAGAATAATGTATGCAACTCATTTATTAAGTTTTATAAACTTGTTGCATAATATATTATTAATGAATTTATGTGACAATTGACAATATTATAAAAAATTACTAGTTGAAAGAATATTCGGTCTTATCAGGTCTACATCACATCCATGTCTAACTTTTTTGAATGACAGTATTTAGAAGTAAAATTATGTGATGCATATGACTTGGGTGGAACTGCACAATCCAGAGCTATTAAAAACATAATAGATTACTGTAAATATTACACCACATATTTCAGGGTTGTCCAACATGTGGCCCATATTGCCATTTATTGTGGCCTGCACAAGGTTATTAGTCAAATCCCTTTCATCCATGTCAGGTGAGAATATTAAGCACCTAGTGCATGCACCCTACTGGGATCAAAGCAGTCTTTAATGTAAAAATACTATGGGTGAAAGTAACACAGATTGATATCACGCATAGTTCCAACCCCCCTCCCCCCATACTTTGCCCCATTTCAGAGCAGCTGGGCAAAGTGATCAACAATACGGGGAAGTCACATGTAGATTGCCTGAGTAATGAAAATAAGGACCACAACCATGTTAAAGGTTTTAGTTGTGGCCCTTCCGGCCCTGCAAGTTGAACACCCCTGATCTAGTTCTCCAGCAACCGGAGCTGAAAATGACATTTAATAAAATATTTAAGAAGAGTTAAATAAAACTTACCTTATCAGCAGCAGCCAATAAAACATTTCTACATGCAAGATCTCTGTGGATGAAGCGTTTTGATTCCAGATATGCCATTCCAGTAGCAACTTGTAAAGCATAATCCCACAATGCTGGGAAATAAACAGTGACAAAACTTTCACTCAACAAGATAATATAATAGTTTTACCCTTTGACTATCAATTCATAATAAAAGAACAAGTACTTTAATTTTTTAAAATTCAAGACTGAACATAAATGAAGACAAAAAATTAGAGGAAAACATGTAAGTGAAAAATACAGTTCAAAATATTAGGATATCAAACTGAACATATCCTTACTTGTTACAGGAGTGTGCTGACACTGTTTTCTCAAGAAATCTAACAAGGAACCAAGAGGAGCTAATTCTGTGATCATCATCATTGGTTGGGATAATACAACTCCATATAGTCTGGAAAGAAAAAAGATTACTTACTTCAGAACTTTGAAAGGTGAGACATTAATGTATACTCTTAAAAACTACTGTAAATAACTGTAAACTAATATACCACAGACAATAATGGGAATTTCCCTCCACAGAACTTATAAACATAACCAGGAGAGCTTTACAATTACGTCTCGCACACTCTGAATGCTTTTAAAATGCAAATAGTTTTGGAAACTATGCAACAAATTCTTCTTCCCTTGGTCTTTATTAATTAGAATCAATTTATTTTTAATGCAATGATTTTGTAGTATTTTTATGATGGATTTTATGCAACAACAAAATAATTGTCATAATAATACATATATAAAGAAAATATAAAACAATATAAGAATACCTTATTAAATTTTGATGATCAAGAGCATGCATGGCTTGTACTTCTCGCACAAAATCTTCAAATATTCCAGGCTGAGTAATAGCATCCTGTTTTAGAACTTTCACGGCTACATATTGGGTATGTCCAGATGGTGTGGTCCACTCTCCTTTCCTTACCACACCAAAACTCCCATCTCCAAGTTTAATGGACAAACTGAAACTTACTTATATTAATATCTTAGTTTTTTGTTTTTTTTAAAGAATCTATGTTAAATGCGAGATGTAAAACAACGATATTTCAATACAATACTTCTCAAATACAATGCAAAACCATATTACCTACAATGCACACAAATAGCCTGATTGTTAACACTGTACTAAAAGTAAATGCAAGCCTAAAATTGATCTAGAAGATGCTGGTAATTCAATTATGTGTAAATGAAAACAACCAAAAAATTTCTGAGTACAAGTAGAATTCTACTCAATGAACTACTAAGGTATCCTATTTACAAGAAATGCAATTAATGTAAAGGATGTTTGTACTCAAATTAAGGAGACCGACTTAACATAGAAATCTTTAAAATGTATTCACATTGTTAGAGCTGTTAATGAAACAATAATTTTCTTACCTAACATCTTTCTCATGAATTAGACACGTGAGTGGAACTGCTGGTTCTGTTCCTGGTGAACCAGAATTACTAGGTTTTTCACCTCGAGGGCGTATCTTGTCGAGTAATCCTTTCTTCCACTGGGCTGCTTTTCTTTTACGGACTGCTTCTAGAAGACGGCGGGCCCCAGGTTTACTCATCCCTACCTTCTCCAAGTCCTCCTCCCGAACATAGTCAAAATGTGCCAAACGTGTGACCTATTGACAAAAAATTACATAATTTGCACTTCTTTTCTAATTTAATATAGAAAACAAAGAGCAATCTGACACATAAAGAAATTATTTGAGAGTTCTCTTCATCTCAATAAAGCCCTTGGATACTAAATTATAAAGACTTCTGTTGACCCCAACTTCACAGACAATAGTTAAAGGCTGAAGATACTTAATTTTTGTGAGGTACCATATGAAACTTTAAAAACAGAACACAACTGCAGTTAATGCTAAACCTTTTATAAAAATGTTTACACCAATGGTAATTACTTGATGCATAGTAGCAAAAAAGCATTCTAACACAGGTTTCTTCAGCACAAATGTAAGCAACAAATTCACACCCAGATAACAAACAACAAATCCAGCTGAAATAAAATTTATTAAAAACTCAATTATTTCCCATTCTGATTAAAGAATATATAATTCAAATATTCAATTATATTCGTTAAATATTCTGATGAATATGTGTTACTAATTTGTTAAGTTATATGGCATTTGTTGGGACAGCTTGTAGAACAGACATATCAATGTTTTTTATTTCTCTTACTAATCTTCAAGGATGGCTTTACTTCTACAAATCTAATACACTATGAATTCTGAACAATTAATACTTAATTATTGTCCAATAACAGAACTTTGCCACTACAATCTTCTTACATATCAAAAGACACGTCATGCACCACCATTTCAACAAAATATGCACATTTTGGAATTTATAAATAAAATTAACAATCAGTGCTTTGGATTATACTTTCTACAAATTAATTAGAGTAAAATTAGAGTAATTACAGTGAAACGAATTATAGAAAAAAAACATTACATTGGCACTTAATACTGACTGACTTTTTTCTTAAAATGTATGTAACAGAAACAAAAATAAACTTCAAACTTGGATGAATTTCAAGAAAAGTAATTGAGAGAGAGTATCAATTTTCAACATTTTTGAATTGGAGTTTTATTATTTTCATTTTGATTTGAACATATGAATATTTTTTCAATCTATTAATTTCATTACATTTCAGTAACACTTATTACCAGAAGTTGTTTATTTCAACTACTGGAAAAACTTTCCACATATGAAACAATTTTCAAAAATGATTGCTTCATTCAACATTTGAGAGGTAAAATGCCCAAACAATAATTTTTCGTTTGGGAAAAATACTTAAAACATACATATGCAGGACTGAATGCTATTGTGACAAACATATTAAAAAAAAAAAATTAGCACCAACAAATATAAATCTTGAATTATATTGCACTCTCTACTGGTCATTAATCACCCCAAAAAATATTCCCTCACATATAAGAAACAAAACTTAAAACTTCACTTTAAAAAAAGATTTTATAACATCAGCTCAATTCTGAAGGCTTTTAAATACATCTTTATGTTTAAATAAATTTAGTTTGAGATAATTACTTGAGCCAAGTTATTAGAATAAATAATAAAATCAACCATAATTCGCAGCAAACAATTACACTTTTAAAAAATTATATCTCATTCTTACATTAAATGAAGATAATTCACATCAAATGCTTCTACACATATATTTACATTCTGATGCTGCACTAAAGATTATATTTGAAAGAATGGAAAAAGTGTCATCATTTTTAATTTACCTGAAGTTCATCTCGGATACGAGTTAGAAATTGCTCCAGCTGCACATCACGCAGTAACTTCTGCAACCATTCCAGGCCAGGTTCTTCTTCTGCCATTTTGGACTTTTCTATAAATCTGCAAGGAATATTTCTTTAAAACAAGACTCTAAATGAGACAACAGTTTTGAGACCAAGTTGATAAACTTTTTTTAACTTTCACTTTAGGAACTCCTATGTTCCACATTACCAGTGCATATTTCTGAAGAGTATAACGATTGTACTCAACATGAACCTAAACTAAGCCCTGAAACACTTCACATTCACTAGTCATCCAATAAAGAACAGTATAACGTGTTCACAATATTAATCTCACTGCAATTTGCCCACTAGTCAAATGGCCTCTCAAATACAATTGAGCATCTTTGTGTGTGTCAATGGACCTAGCAATACAGAACCAAGGACATCACTTTTTACAACCAGCTTCTAGTATTACAATCAAATGAAATGTCTTTTTTTCATATCTACATTCTAAGTCACATGTGAAAAAAAAATGTCACAAGTCCATTCACAGTTCATGACCTCTTATGATACAGTAATAACAGCATTTGATAACACTAGTCACTTGTTATCCTACACACAAGTTGATCAGCTGTCAATACGCAATTAGTTTTTTATATCATTCAGTCAGAACTGAAACCAAATACATGAAACATTCACGGCACATAGAACATGAACTATTTTTGACATTGCATTTTGTATACAGCAGGTGACCAGTGAATACTTTCACTTACATGACAAAGGTAATTACTGAATGCAAGTCTGTAAAAGTAATAGAAATGTGTCCAAATATGAAAATAACTATTCTCACACACTTACAATTCACAGTTTAACACAACGTGCGTGACACACTCGTTTAATAACTTAATACATCTTCCAGAGACGAAATCCCACGGTCACGTATCTTCCTCCATCCCCACCTCTTCACCACAACACACAGGGTTGCCAACATCAACAGTGCTGTCAATTGCGGAAAATCTTAAATATTTTACAGGATTCCCAGTGACCTAGAAAAGGAGGCAAGAGTAATTCAAAACGGAAAATGTTTGGCTGTTAAATCATTTTAATGTTTTTTCCCCTAAATAGAAAGCTGCGAGTAAATATAATTTGAGTGTATTGATTAGACAAGGAAAGACATTGCCAACGTACTTTCCTAGAAAATGTGTCATGCAATCTTTGTAAGACAGCACGAAGGTCTTAAGGAAATCCCTTCACTTTCCATGCGTCACGAAAATCGGAACTTCTTGCGTGTGTCCGGTTTTTATGCTATATTTTGCTTTATACAATATTTTTAACTCGGAGAGCAGAAGAGTGACATTAATAGTGAACAGTCCGCAAGTGCGTCGCATTGCTAAAACATAGAGCATTGAAGATAATTGAGTAATGAGTTTACCATGCAGTAATCATAACAATTCTTTAAGCCACGCTGTTCTCATCAAACAATAAAATCATTTCTTCATCTCAACTGAGTGCTATTCGGCTTACTCTTGAATGTAGGATCAGGGACAAACACAAACTCAAGTACGCAAATTACTAACCAGTTTGACAACCTTATCTCACTTCTCAAAGTGATTATGCCCCAAATTCTGAATTATAATTCTGAACAAAAGTCTACTATTGAGGAGGAAATAGAGGTAGGAAAATTCCCATTTAATAATCAACATTTCCTTCGCAGCAATTCTATTCAGAAACGTAAATTTAAAAATGCTCAAGTAAAACGTGATTTGAAACTATTATGATAACAGTTTCAAATCACGTTTTACCTTAGCATTTTTAAATTGCGACTCGACGTCTATAGAACTCTGGACATCACACACGCTATTATGGGAACTGAGTCTTGTACAGTGGAATAGGTAGGCGTGCCAAGTGTGTCAGGTAATGGAATTTGCATTGTGTTTGAATTTGGCAAGTGTCCACTTGACGGATCACACATTATGGCAATATAATTATCACCTTACCTATTCCCATTGCAAACAGGATTACATTGACATTCTTTCGATATGAAAAAAGATTAGATCCTCTTTAAGAGCCGGTATGTGTAATACATTGGCGAATCCCCGTGCAGTCATTAATAGCAATAATTGGTTTGTTATTAAAATTTTCCTTATTACAAAAGAGTTCGTAACGAAAAACCAAAACATAATCGTAAAACATGTAAAAATGCAATTTAACAACTGGTGTGCATAGTTACCTTGGATCACTGTAATTTGTGCAATAAGCATACACAGTTTCAGATACGGCGATTTTTTCAAAATCTATTTTGTAGTGCCTTGAGACTTCTAGCTCTGGAATGTGTCTCCTGCAGACCACTGGCATTCTTTTGATTTAGTTTACAAAGTACGAATATTATGAAAAGTGACGGAATGGCTGGTATTTTCGAGAAACTGTCTCTCGGACTTCTAGATCAGGTTCCGCATTAAAATCTGTTTCTGATTGATTAATTTGTTTCCGGGCACGTCAACCTCTATGGTCATTAGTCCCGTAAATGTAGCGAATGATTTATCACGAGAGATGGCGATGTTCCTCCTCAGCTGGATAGTGAGATCCAGCGCCGACCTTCACACTTGCTAGCCTGGAGAGTATATTACAACTCCAGGTATCTCTCCAGAAGAGCACCGCTCCCACCGGGACCGACTTCCCCCGACTGGTCTTCCCACACATGTGCTAGTATAATGCGTGTAGGTAAGTAGCAGTGACGGCTCGTGAACAATTCTTCAGGGTAGATAAAACAGATTACTGAACAGCGGTGGATTCCGGGAAAGGGGCATGGGGTCCACGCTCCATACTAATCCATTTTCTTTGTAATTTTTTTCACTTTATTCAAAACAATTGTCTCACTGATATCAATACATTTTAAAGCATTATTTCCATGAAGCACACGCAAACTTGATTATGAGATATTCAGTTTTTAAAAAAAGAATTGTGAGTTTGTGTTTTGGCTATAATTCAGAAATCGGATTAATTTTTTTCTCGGTGTATAAATTTACGAAATGTGAATTCACTAATGTAATTTTTTGACATTTCATGTTTTTGTATAATTTTTTATGCAATTTTCATGTCAAAATATCCATCACTATTCCAAATCTCTCTCTCTCTCTTATATATATATATATATATATTATATATATATATATATATATATATAGAGAGAGAGAGAGAGAGAGAGAGAGAGGGAGAGAGTTCTGTTAGTTACACCACTTATAACTCAAGAATGACTGAACCAATTTTAATTATCTCTGTTTTGTTGGATTCATCTCCGTCCCGAATAACAGAATAACAAATAAAATATTTAAAAAATGGTACTACATGGCGCTGAAAAATAAAAAAACTCGATATTCATGCAAATGCAGCCCGCTGCACAGTTCAAATGCATATCATTAAATAACTCCTAAAAGAATTGTTCTAGGGCCTTAAAAACTAAAATTTTGAAGCCAAGGGTCTCAAAGAAACATTTCTCATACCATATTCTATAGGATGAGATGTTTTTGAACATTCTATTACATGTTTGGTGATCCGGCGCTTCTCAATATTACCCCACCTACTCAAAGACGTGCAGAATCTAAGTAAATAAAACAAAGTCGGCTTAATTAAACCATGGCGCTAGAGCACATGATTGCGCTTCAGTTAAATGCAATTCCCAATTCACATGAGCTGCATTGTTGCTGGTCGTTGCCGTGTGCCGTGGAGCGAGGTCGAGGATAATACGAGGAGCAGGTAGCGCCAAGTTGATGAGAAGAGAGGGATAAAGAGACAGGGACAAAGAGAGAGGGAAAATAGAGAGAGAAGGAAATAAAGAGGGAAAAGAGAGAGGGGAAATAGAGGGAGGAGGAGACAGAGAGAGAGAGGTAAATGAGAAAGCGGGAAAAGAGAGTCAGAGAGTGGGAGAAGAAGAGACACAGAGGGAAAGAAGAGACACAAAGGGGAGAAGAGACACGGAGGGGAGAAGAGACACGGAGGGGGGAATTGACACAGAGGGAGAAAAGAGACACAGAGGGAGGAAAGAGACACAGGGAGAAAAGAGACACAGGGGGAGAAACGAGACACAGAGGGGGAGAAAAGAGACAGATGAGGGAGAAAAGAGACACAGAGGGGAGAAAAGACACAGAGAGGGAGAAAAGCGACACAGAGAGGGAGAAAAGAAACACAGAGGGGGAAAGAGAGACAGATGGAAAAGAGAGAGAGAGGGGGGAATAAGAAAGGAGGAAAAAGACATAAAGGGAGGGAGAGAGGGAAAAAGAGAGAGGAAAAGAGAGGGGGAAAGGAATATTTCCTCAATTATTTCTTCTGCGGCAGCAACGCGCCGGGTACCAGCTAGTTGACAATAAAATACATGGCAAACTATAAAGTTTTGTTTCAACTTCACTACCGGTTATGCATTTGTGTGAATCATACTAGAAGGAATTGAATTTTCTTGCATTGTTTTTGCCAGCACGGTGTACAACCGTAAACAACATGGAGTAGGTCGACCATTGTCCAAGCAAAATTTTTATTTTACTTTCTCGTACGTATAAACGCAGTAATACGTAGTACAGAGGAATTATGTAATGCTACGGAACATCAATTTTGAGATTTCAACGGAAATACATGTTATGGGGTCCCCTAATACCGAAATAATGTTGTTTTGTTTTCAAAACATCCGTCCGTGTGTCCGTCCGTCCGTATGTCTGTCCGTCAGCCTGTCCGTCTGTGAACACACCTAGCGCCTCACCCATACGAAGGATTATTTTCCGAAATGGATATTCCCCGGTCAATCTAGATTGTCTCGATTTTAAAAAAGTTCTTTAAAATTTAGAGGCACTTTACTTGAAGCCCCCAGACATTTTCAAAATTTCCTCAAAGACGGCTCCAATTTTTTTAAAAATTTCTTGTAAAAATAAAGTAAAATACACTTATAAAGGTGGCATAGGTCCGATTTTCAGGCTTTAATTCTAAATTTTCCAAAAATTCAAAATTTTGATTCTTTTCGGCCTCTTCAAACTACAAAATTGAAGGTAGAGGTATTTTCTTCAAACAGCATTTGTTGTCCATAATTAGTTCTTTCATTAAAGTCATTTAATTTTTTTTTTACAAATTTTAGTAGTTTTCGCGCCATATTGCTAGCAAAATTTACAATTAAAAAAAATACAAAAACCAGATTTTCCCAAAATCGGGTTCAAATTATTTTCTTTAAACATTTGGCAGGGATAATGCTAAATATATTCAGTAAGATGACATAAAAGCCATATTGCTATATTCTTTTGTTTTTAAAAAAAATAGTGCTTTAAATAATGTCATATAACGTTTCTCGAAAACTCAACAGTTTTATGTTAAACAATTAACCATTTTCTCAAAAATGGCTCCAAAATTTTTCTTCAAATTTTTCCAAAGGATAGTGCTAATTACGCTGTTTGAAATGACTGCACTGTCATTTTAAGGTATTCTTTTATTTAAAAAAAAATCCAGAAATGTAATTTTCTTGAAATATCTCTTACGCTGTTAGTATCCACATTTCTCGCGATTTGTAAACACTATTACATTTGCGAGTTAAAGTACCTCAAATGACTTTAAGAGAAGCTTTTCGAAAACTCAAAACTTTTCTGTGAAATGGAGCTTCAAATTTCGCATTTACAGTAATTCTTAATCGCCATTTTCTATAAAAGAGCTCCAAATTGTTCAATGAAAATTGCCAACTATGACGAGGTTTTACTGTTCTTTAATATCCTTAAAGTAATATTTTGGTTCTACTATTAGGAAACCGAAAAATAAGAAAATGTCAAAAGTGTACTTTGAGCAGCAGTAGATGTCACCTGGCAAGAGTATGGAGCAAGACCATAAAGCCAGTCCACGCAAAGGAGACTAGAAAACTTTACTACGAGACAGTCTGTGCCATTCTGTAGTACCAGTAGTTTTACTTTCTAGTATGTATATACCGAGTAATTTATGTTATGTAATGCTGCGGAAAATCGATTTCGAGATTTCAACGGAAATACACGTTTTGGGATCCCTTGATACCGAAAAGATGTTTTCTTTCGAAACGTCCGTCGCCCGTCAGACCATCTGTCTGTAAACACTACCCCATGCGTAGGAGTTTTCCAAATTGAAGTTATTCCTGTCCATCTGGATCGAGTCGATGCTTTGAGATTTTGCAAAACATTCTTTAAAATTTGGGGGTACTTTACATGAAGCCCCCTGGGCATTTTCAAAATTTTCTCAAAAACGGCTCCAAAATTTTTCGTTATATTTCTTGTAATAATAGAATAAAATACTCTTATAAAGGTGGCATATGTCCGATTTTCACTGTTAACTGAATTTTCGATATTGCCCCATGCGTGCCCCGATTCTTGGGATCTTCTGGTCAGGTCATTGCCAAGACAGCGGTAATATTATGAGAAACTAGTTCTAAATTTATAATTCAGCGGAGTGTGCGTACTTTGATTTTAGAATTTAAACTAGCGCCATTACAATGTAATTTCGCTTTCTCAGTTCCAGTTTTTCTAAAAAAGAAAAGAAAATTGAATGTCAAATGAAGGTGAAAATAAGCAATCCGTTCTTTGCCATGTTTACACACTTAGTACCATGTCCCTCTTGCTTTTAAAGAGGCTCACTAACTGCACCGAACAAAACGTTTTATTTCCTTAAATAGATTCAAATTTCCCCTTTTGTAACCTGGCATATTTTATAAATTCAAATCCTATACATTTTTAAAGATCCGTTAAACCTGCAAAGTTTTAGAGGGGTTTGCCCATTTTCATTCTTCCATGCCATCTGGAAACTGTGCAAATGGGGTAACATAATATTATTTGTATTTGTTAATTGAATCATTGAATTTGTAATTCCATTAAAATATATTTTAGAGGGCCATACTTCATAGTCACGTGAATTACACGACGGCTTTTTCCCATAGATTTACTCACTCTCTCTCACACACATACAATTCCTTTCATAAGCTTGTAGATGCTGGTAAATCCTATTATGAAGCCATTGTTTTGGTACAGCACCTATGAGTTTCAGGAATTCTTGGAAACGATAATAAAGAAGTAATTCACGAGGTACGTACTAAAAATCCTTATTCAGAAGCAGCATTGAGTTTTTCTGGGGGCCCATTTTACCACGACAAACACAAAGAAAGCAAAGGAGACTCTCCATAATACACAACAGTAGAAACATGACCAGCGCACAGGTGTGTTTACGTAGTTTGGAGGTTGCCGAACGGAGAACAAAACCTCCTCTATAGTTGTCATTTGCATCATTAACACGGTCAAGTAATTTCGTGACCGGTATCTCCTCACCTGGGCCTGCTTTCTCGCAGCATAATGTTCACGCGAAGGCGCGGGACAGAACACTGAGAAGATGTTCCACAAAGAAGGCGTAATGTAGAACACGATAATGAGAATTCAAAAACATATCATTTTCTTAAGGAGCTTCAGCTCAGTCCGAGCTTTGGCCTGTCATCTGTGTACAGTAATCCCTCACCATTCGCGAGGGTTAGGCTGCCAGAAAACATCGCGAATGTCAAATCCACGAATGTAAAGTCTATATTCTAATGAAGAAAAGTGTGTTAGGTTCATGGATATCGAAAAACTGTTCGAAAAGAAAGAAAAAATATCTGAAAAGCAATTGCAGAAGAAGTGAGTAAGCGATGCTACAAACAATGCAAAATTAACATCCCAAAGTGAAGAAATAAAATAATATTTAAAACATTTGAAAGTTGAAAGTGGTTGGATAAGGAACTGGTTATTTTTTTATTTCATCACCCTCCTCGTTGTTGTAATATCCAACTATGGAAGAGTAGTTGCTTCTATTTCTCTCTTAAATTTCGATGTTATTTCTATGTTAGAATCACATTCGAATGCCCTTTCAACCAGAGTTTACTGAAGTTTTAGAACGCCATTAACAGTTTTGACATTGAAGTTGCTCCAGGACGCAGATTCGCTTCCGTTACTTCATCAATACGTTCGAGGAGGTTTTCTTCGCTGATGATTTCCCGAAGCTCCTCTTCAGTGAGAGCATTATAATGAGAGTTGCACAGATCCTCAGTAGCTTTTCTGTTGATGTGGCCAAAACCCTGAATTGATTATGAATTGATTTTACAATTGTGTTATTCTATTAATGTAAATTGACATTCCAACTTTTACATTTTTACAGAATGTGGCATTTTGAGCTCCGGCGTCTGCAGAGTTCCTTTTCCCAGATGACGCTGTTAAAGGAAATGAAATATGCTATCTTTCAAAAAATGTAGTGCGACCAAAAGACGCAGTCGCGAATGCTGAAGTCGTGAATGTTAAAACCGGTAGCGTTTCTCTAACAGCGAATGTTCGGAACTCTCATATTTGACATACAAATACATGACGATTGAATGAAATCATATGTTTGCAAACGATTCTGAATTTAATAAATGAAATAAAGTTTTGAAAGAGGCGAACTATGGCCATTGGTTCCTCTGCGTGATGTGAATGTGTAATTCAACTTTTTTCCTGATCTGACCCAGTATGCTCCAATAAATGAACACAACATTTTTAATACCTTCACCAATAACAAGCTAGCAAAGTTGTGAAATTACAAATAGTGATTTCATCCATTTTCCTGGCATCCAGGATTGCTTGGAAAATTCTCCTGTTATTGACAATGAAGCACAAATATGCAGCTAAAAATCTTAACATTTAGATGGAAGCCAAAAAAATATTTAGTGAATGTTGTAGACATTATTATGACTCTGTTGCAGAGTGATCAACTTAATATTACATTTAGGCGTATTTTCTTTTAAGTTAATTCAGAGTTGCCGAAGAAAATTAATTGTATAATTCGCAAACATATCTAATAGTTTCTAGCGCCAGTTTTACTTTCCATTGTGTTACGCGCGATAATGGATTGTTTAGCCACCACTTTGATCACCTGACCAAGAAAGAGAAGAAGCTAAAAGATGTAAGCCATCGCCTCCCTCTTCTATCAGAAATTAAAATTGACGCTCATTACATAAAGAATTGTTTAGGCTCTTGCTTAGATATTTAATCAATGATATAATAATTAAGAATTCTGTCGTTCCGACGAACAACTTCTGTTATAATGGCATGCATTATAGCTCACAGCAAAAATGAATATATTTCGAAGAAGATTTAGAAATTTGAAAGCTAAATTAGTACGAGATGTGTCGCATCATAAGGTTCCAGGAGACTTAATGGAAATACGTTGACAAAGGCCACAACGATGATACCGTAGAACACCGTTGATAGCAATCGAAAGAGGAAGGATATACACCGGACACAGATGATCAGGAAGACCTCTTCGAACCACAAGGAGGGAGGCCCAACGGAGTATCGGTCATACACGGACGACTCCAACAGCTGCGGTTGCTAACATTTAGCGAATTGTTTCGACCTAACTGCAGCATCCACTGCGTGTCAGGACGTTTGGTCCAAGGGCTCGTAGGCCGTTGCGGGTACTGCATTTACCACTATAGCGGTGTTGCTAGACTACAATAGTGTCGTAAACAACGGTCGTGGATGCTGACCCTCTGGCTAGCCCTCTGGTTGCGGATAATTTTCAATAATGAGACTTTCTTTACCGCTTGTGGTAACGACCAATGTGTTCTTGTCAAGGGGCAACGTTTTCTTGTCAAGAGGACAGATCCGGAGCGCGATATCGTATGATAACCGATCATCGTTAGTTTTCGTCTCAAACAAATTGAAAGCCCAGCGGTACGTTCACAAGGCATTGTAACAAGCCCTGGCTTTTGCAAACCCTCTACCTTATTACTCTCCTCTGGATTAACGCTCGTCCTCATACCACTGAGTTTGCCTCCAAGTTTGCCAGCAAGTCGTGCAGACTACGCCATGGCCAACTACTCCGTCAGATCTCTGTTAAAAAATGAATGGGATGCTGTGGGGTCCCCTAAAGTCTGGAGGAAATGCGGGCAGCTATTCGAACTACAAGGGATGGGATAGAAAACAAAACATCTTGTATATACCTCTCTGCTGCAATATCTGGTAGAATGAGCAAACATAGCAGCTCCTTGAAATTGTGTTTGTAATACGTATTTACTAGTGCGCATAGTGATGTCAAATTTTAACAATTTATAGTTTGCAGTGAACTCTGCAAAATTTGTGGGTACTTTACATGAAGCCCCCCAGACATTTTCAAAATTTTCTCAAAAACGGCTCCAACATTTTTTAAAATTTCTTGCAAAAATTTTCGAAAATTTCAAAAGTTTGAAATTTTTTCGGTGTATTCCTACAACTACAAAATTGAAGATAGAGATTTTTCCTTCAAATACATTTTGTTCTCCAAAGTGAGTTATTTCATGAAGGTCATGTACATTTTCTTGAAAATTTTAGTAGCTTTCTGGCAATATTGACCGAAATATTTGCAATTTTAAAAAATTACAAAAACAAGATTTTCTCGAAAACGGCTCCAAATTTTTTCTTTAAATTTTTGGTAGGAATAGTGCTAAATGTATTCTATGAGATGTCATAAACGCCATATTGATCTACTCTTTTGTTTCTTCAAAAATTACCAAAATGTAATTTTTTTACTTATCTCTGAAGTCGGTAATGTGTACATTAGCGGCGATTTGTACACATTATTGTATTTACGAGTACATATGATTTAAATAATGTCAAGTTAAGTTTCTCGAAACCACAACCGTTTCCTGTGAAAACTAGCACAAAATTCCGCATTTTCAGAAATGCTCAATCGACATTTTCTCATAAATGGCTCTAAATTTTTTCTTCAAACTTTTGGAACGGATAGTGCTAATTGTACTCTTTAATGTGACGTCAAGTTTATTTTGAAGTATTTTTTTGATTTTTCAAAAATTACACAAATGTAATTTATTTGAAAGATCTCTCACATCTTTAATATGAACAGTAGCAGCAATTTGTAAACATTATTAAATTTGTGAGTGTAAGTACTTGAAATGAGGTTTTTTGAAAACTCAAGCATTTTCCGTGAAAAAGAGCTTCAAATTTCGCATTTTTAGTAACGCTTAAACGCCCTTAATAATATCTCCAAACTTTTCAAAGAAAATTGTCATTTCGGACGAGATTTTTGTGTTCTTTAATATTCTTAAATTAATACTTCGGTTCTACCGTTAGGAAACCAAAAAATTAAGAAAATGTAAAAAAAGAAGTACTTTGGGCGACGATAGCTTGGAACTGGCACGAGTATGTGGCAATTCCAAATAGCCGACCCGAGGAAATAGAAAACTAATACGGGAAAGTCTGTGCCATTCTGTAGCACCATTAATTAAAACTATGAATGCCCTTAAGTAACCATAGATAGGGGTTCCGATCATACGTTTTTAACGAGATTCTCTCTTTACAATGGCCTTTTTATACCAATTTATTCATAGCTGTTTATTTTTATTGTATTACCATAGTTTTGGGAAAAGTGGAAAAAAATGTTCATAATCACGATTGCGTATGTTTTATTCCCGTTTTCGTTTTAAGCAAATATCATTGTGAATGCCATGAAATGTGAATACCATTGTGTATGTTGTTACTTGATGGTGGGATTATCTGAGCTTTTTTTTTCAAGATTTTTTTACTGGCTTTATTTGTTTACCTCTATACTTGTGGTCAATGCCAATTCTAATGAAAGGGTCATTGCGTTTTTGTAAAATATTGAAATATCCCTTTCTCAACGTCTCATCAAGAGTGTGGCTGTGTCCTGTTCCACATTTATTAAGATTTGGGCGCCAGAAACAGGTTACATATATTACTACCAAAGTTTTTCCATCTGATTTAGACAAAATTATATAAACATCCAGCTAGCTTGGGTCGATGGGTCCGGATACAAATACTCGCTATCGCCTCGATAGCCGATTACCTGATCTGCCAACTATACAGTATGGCGTGGAATCTGAAATGTAATAATTATATGCTTCCAACTAATTAAAGATTATGATTGACAAATGAAAACTCCTTTCATTTCCAAAGAACAAAATTCAATAATTTATTTAACTTTAAGTTAAAACAATTAATTTGATGGTCATGACCTTTTTTTTGAATAAATTATCTCTTTTATACTGCAGTATTTCTTTACCGTTTTGGATGCCAACGCTCCGTAGTCGCTTCTCACTTGACCGTTGTTGATTCCAAGTTTCGCTTCTTTCTTCAGGTCTTGCGCTGCTGCTGACACGTCCAGTCCACACTGCCTAAACTATTTGTCAGTTCTTATCCGACGCTCCCGGTTCCTAATCTTTCCCACTGGTTACGTAAAATATTGAAGTTCAACTGCAATGTCCGAAAATCTGTACAAGTCCTCCGCGAATTCACTTCTGGTAAATAATTTTCAGAGTCCAAAAAAAAACTATTACTTCTCTCACAAGAAAAATATACAAGTCTCACTTTCCCACTATATTGTCTGCAAACGATCTTTACACCACGACACCCAGAGTCAGAATGTTCTGTTTAATGCGTTCTTTAACCCTTTATGGTTCGGTAAGCGTCCATCATTCTATTTTTTCAAAACACAGCGGCAAAATTAGACTATCTAGTCTTCACTAGCCAACCCGTGCGTCTCTTACGAACCCGAGTAGCCGCGACCTCCGTCAGTCATTCGTTTTTGAACCAATTACATCTTATGTTCTTCAGCTATCTAGCCGGCGTCCTGACGTCTTCAAGGCCCGTGTACAGTTTGTTGACCTTGCCAGCCTCTGCGCTGACGTTGCTAAGGCCGCATACCGCCATATTGTATACCAATTTATCCACCCCCATGTATAGCTAACATCATTAAATAAAATCTATAATATTCTGGTATATCACAATATAATTAGTGACGTTATTTAATTAATAATTGGTTACATTCAAATGAATAGAAGGCAAAGGGAAGATATACTAAATTCTTTTATTCCATAGGAATTTTATTACAGATATAGATATTCAATTATTTGAAGATGATACTTAACATGAATGCAATACTCAGGCAGTATTTTATTTGCGCAAACACTCTAATGTGAAATTCAAGTTTTCATTTTCCCTGGTGGTAAAGTACTTACAAAATTACATCTTGGTCTTTTTTTTTGACCGATGCGACGTTCGGTCTATTGGTCGACTGCCATTCGATGTTTACCCTTACGCAATCAAAGCGCCTGTTTGATGAATGTTGATGTTTTGAGATTTATGTAAACTGATAATGAAAGCTTGGAAAGACATCTTTCAGACATTCGCACTCAGACTTGTGCATAAGAATGTAACACAGCCCATGTTCGTAGTATGAGCATGCCCATGACATCAGAATTATTCATTATGATGAAATATCGTATAGAAATTAAATATTATTTCGCCAACGTTTTAATGATGTATTTCATTCAAGTCAAGCGGCATAATCAGCCACTAAGCCATTTTATTTATATGAAGAATGAAATACATCATGAAGAGATTGCCGACATATTTTGTTCTCTTTACGACATACAATCATTGTCAAGTGGTCAAGAAAAATACTGAAATATGTTCTCATTCATCCACATTTGCATACACAATATTTACAAATTTATCAATTAGTATTATTTACATTCCAACGTGAGGAAAAAATCTCCTTTTGGGTTTAAAATTTTGTGGATGAAGGAATGTTCTTATATTTTCATTCTAAAATTCTCAATCATTCAGACTACAGTACAAAAAGTTACGCACTTTGTCTTAACTGTATGAAAAAACTCAAAGGAAGACTTGCTTAATGTAATAAAATATGTGATTAAAGTAAACACTATGTATTTACATGACATGATGAACATTAGGGGGTAAACTGACCCATTTTGTCTGAAACTACATACAAAAAGTACATAAAAACAAAAAGTACACACACAAAACTTAACTTGCAAACAAAGGTGATATGGGCATTTTATATTACAGATTTTTACGAAAATGATTTTATATTGTTACAGTATTTTCCACAATTTATCACATAATAAATCATATACTTTTTGGTAGATCCTTCGGATATATGTGGTACTGATTCGGTCAAGTTCAAGAATAAAATGTACTGATAATTATTCATGATTGTGTTTAATGGTCATTAAAATTTCTTTTGTCTCTGAAAATTCAAGAATTTTAATTTTGATCATGTACATTAAATGCAGCAGATTATGGCAGACCAGTGACGAAAAAGCACAGAATGTCTCAGACACTCCACTTATCCATAATTTATCGACCAGCCATAAGATAATCATCTATAAATCAGAACAGGAGCATCTGAAAATCCACTCTTAATACTTTTTGGGGGTTGTTTATGGAGCACTAGCACTGGCTCTACGAGCTAATGTCCTATGCTGATTGGCTTGAACAGGTGACGTGGGGAATGGATATTTCAAGCTTTTGATAGTAGTATATGTATTATTCCTAAAGGAATTATTGGTTGTTCTACAAAAATACATAGTTCAGAGAATATGTGTTCTGAATTGTAAAGTTTGGCCTCCACTTCCAAAAAATTAGGAGGATAACTTTACTAGGATATGTTCTAAATATCCCTTTAACAAATAATTATAAAAAGCTCTTGAGATATTTTCTTGTTCACTTTGTACATGTCCATTCACTGAACAACATTGACCCCTATTTATTGATTGACAATTTAGCACTTTCAATCTCTTCTGAGATACAAGCAACTAATATTACATAAAATTATATAAACTGAAATTATTTCTCACATAAGCCTGGGGAAAACACTCAATTTAAATTTTAGAGTCCATTAACATTTTACATTAGCTTACAAGTACACAAACAACAGGTATATAAATTTTCGACTCTTTATCAATAAAATAGATGTCATAATTTTGGAAAAATTATCACACAGAATAATGAAAAGTCGTGAGTTCTAAACTTTTGGAGGCTTTGATGCGTTGTGCTATTCATTTTGGTTTATGTGTAAATTTATTATTTCATCTCGAAATTTAAACAGCAATACATTTCTTTCTCATATGTCGGAGATCTTGTGTGATTAAGAATGACAAATTGTTCCTCACCTCAAGGTTATTATACTCGAAAGTCGTAGCAAATACAAGTACTTACTCGCACTTTCTTGAAGACTTGATTTGAGTATATGAAATTATGGTATTACCAAAATATGCAGCCTGCAATTGTGCTCCTTTGTGTAACAATTTTTTAACTTTGGATTTAACATCGTAGTAACAATTAATATCAATGCATTCACACTCACACTCACATATATGTATATATAAATAACACTTGTAAAATATAATAAACCAAAACATTTGCATAAAATTTTAAACACATAGGAAGGATATTCAATATTCCTTCCTGAGGATAAAGGCTATCACTCCAATTCTCCCTGACTGGTAAACAGGCACATCAACATGGAAATCTACGTGTTCCACAGTGACTTTCCTCCTACACACAACGCACACCATAGTAACACCAACTGTGAAGAATTCAACAGTTCAAGTGGTTCCAGTCACAAGTACTTATGTTCCGTACTCTGCTAGTGCTGTCCACTATTGCTTGAAAGTGAAGAAGCTCGTGCCAACCTCCCACTCGGCAAAGTCAAGAGGTCCGAAGCAGTCATCAAAGAAGCCTTCCAGCACCTTGTAGAGATGACTCTTGACACCATCAAAGCTGTTTCCTTCGTCTGGATACGTCTGCAGATAGAGGTATAAACACGAAGATCAGTTTATAGGCACGAAAGAAAGCCTAATTGTCTTTAGACGGGAACTTAAGGTTTCTTGGATAGAACTGTCTTTGACAGGAACCCAGAAGAGGAGGATAATTGTCGGAAAAAAAGTGATTGCAAAAATATAGAAATTACTATGGTTTACAAATATAATATAAAAGTAACTCCATTTCTCTCGTTTGCGTGAGCTTGGATGTTGCGGACACGTTGATTGCAACTTTCTGGACAGAGAAATAATGTAAGTAAAGTATGTTTAGATTCTATATTTAATAGTAAATCTCTCAAATGTTGTACCGGTAAAACTCTGAAATATATTAGTATTTTAGCAGAATTCAGGTGGATATTTATTCCTTGTAAATTGATATCAATCTCCTGAGAATGCAAATGAATTAAAGGAGCTCTCGACATTGCCTTTACAAGTACAAGAAACTGGTGATCCTACTCTTTGTGGTCAGGAGGAAGAGCAGATCATATGACCTGAGTCTCATCACAAAAAATACATTACTTTATTTATTTACTCCCAATTTTTACTTCTCGCGTATTACTTACGTAGAATACAGAAGTATTGTAAAACTGTGATTTTTCGACAAAAAATCGTTTCGGGGGTCCTTGATACTAAAATGACTGGATAATTCTTATTCTCTATGAAGAAGTTCCAATATCTAGTATTATAATTTTACTTAACAGTAATGTAATCGTAATCTACGTTTTATGGATTATTGATACCAAAAAATTGGTTTATGGTAAAACAGCTGTCGGTCTTTCTGTCTGTCCGACTGTGAACAGCGCCGTTACGGCTAAAATCATAACTTGATTTTCATCGAAACTGATAATTCTCAATCGATCTGATTAATGTCAATTGAATTTGAAATTGATATTTTGATTTTTGGAGGGGAATTACGAGTACAAGAAGACTCAAGGTAATTTTCAAAATTTTCTCAAAAATGGCTCCATTTTTTTTTCAATTTCATTCTCAGATTGAACTTAGTATGCTTATCAAAATGACCTAGGATCGAGATTCGTTGAACATTTTGACGTATCGGAAATTACAGAAGGTAAATTATTTTTCGGCATATTCCTACAGATACAACTTTAAAGATAGATGTTTTTCTTTTTGAAATTTGTTATCGAAAATTAGAGCTTTGAATGAGGTCATTTACAATTTTTTGAAAAATAATATGTGGTTTTCGCGTAATTTTTGGTGAAACAAAAACTTCCCAAAACTGGCTCTAATTTTTTTCTCGAATAGTAAATTTCTAGAATAGTACGCTTAAAAAAAGACGCCTGGCCGATTTTTGTTGAACTTTCTGAATTTTTGAGAATTGCAAAAAGTTACAAATATGCGAAAGGGTATGTGCTGCAGTAGCACCACTAGTTTACGATAAGATTTATTTCCATCTTATCATCATTTAATAATTTCATTCATACTTTGCCGAGTTAATCTTTTAATATGTTTTCAGCGAGTTACGTCAGTCTCAATTCATTCATATCTCTCATTACGCTTGTTTACATCTAGTGAGAAAGTATGCATCATTGGTTTTCAGATAAGATTTTACCGTATGTTTACATTCCACGGGCTGATATGAATGCCCTATTTCGGGTTGGTTTGGATTTCTTAAAGATGAAGAATGGAGATAATTACTATGATTATTTAGGAAGCAGGAATTATTTCGCGTAAAGGGTATTTCAGGTTAATCATTGCTGGATGTTATGAATTCGAAATCTGTACAAATGAATCGAAAATGTTTAAAATATTACGAAACAGGGTTTCTCCTTTTTGTCAGAAACTCAGAAATTATTCTAATGATTTTGTTTTCCTGCATACAAACGACGGAAATTACTCCACAATTCTACACATCTAGAGATGAGTTTGTAAACACACCTTTTTTTCTCGGATAAGCAGACATCAGCTAAAGCGAAATCATGATAGTAATAAACGCTGAGCATACACAAGAAACACTGTCGCTGAGAGGATACTTTAAAAGCTGGTTGATGCTCGTACTTGTGACAAGTGGTGGGTCTAATTTTATAATTTGCGCAGAGTAAATAAAACACATAAAGGGCACATATACAGGCACAAATAAAAAACATTATAGTACTATCTCTCATGTGCAAGATTTTATAAGAAAGTAGCCGTTAAATTCAATATATGACTCATCAATATAAATTAACAGTTTTCTGTCAACAGAAAACTGACGTATCTTATGGATAATTTACTGTAAATTCTGGGAATGGGAAAATTAATTAAGAGATTTAGTTGTAATATTGAATATTAAGTCTTCCTGAAAACGTACTTCCCATAAATTATTTTCAAGATTGATAATTGAATTTTGAAAAATTTTGCAAATCTTATCTTAGAAATACGTTCCAGGATAAGGATTACTTTCACACTTGTATAAGATGAAGCTAACTTTTGCGATGTGAAGCATGCAGAAACAATTTCACAGGTGTAATACTTTGAGCCGAGTTGATAACGAAAAAGTGGATAAAACCAGTTGCTAAATTAAGAAAAGAAATTCCCTAACACGTGGTGTAGCCAGAGTCCCTCTTTAATGGGTCCTTGATACCGAAAAACCAATTGAAAGGAAAACGTTCATCTGTCCGTCCGTCCGTCTGTGAACACTACTAGCGCCTAAACCATAGGTACGATTTCTTCGAAAATGCATATTCCCTGGTTGATCTGGTTTGAGTCAAATATTTGAGATTTTGAAAAAGATTCTTCAAAATTTGAAGGTACTTTACACAAAGCCCCCTGGACATTTTGGAAATTTTCTAAAAACGGCTCCAAATTCTTTCTTTAAATTTCTTGTAAGGATAGAGTAAAATACACTTAAGATGGCTTAGGTCCTATTTCCACGGATAACTAAGAATTTTCGAAAATTGTGAAAGTTTGAATTTTATTCGGCGTCTTCCTAAAATACAAAATTGCAGATAAAGATTTTTCCTTCAAATAAAATTTGTTCTTCATAGTGAGTTTTTTCTTTAAGGCAACGTACATATTTTTGAAAATTTTAGTAGTTTTTGAGCTATATTGTTTGCAATATGTGCAATTTAAAAAAATTACAAAAACAAGATTTTCTCAAAAACGGCTACAAATTTTTTCTTTAAACTTTTGGTACGGATAGTGGTAAATGTGCTCTATGAGATGACATAAACTCCATATTGCTGCATTCTTTTGTTTTTTTAAAAAATTGCAAAAATGTAATGTTTTTGACTTATCCTTCACGGCTTTAATATTCATATTTCTAGAAAACAATCGTTTTCTATGAAAACTATCTGAAATGTCTGCATTTTCAGAAACGCTCAAACGCCATTTTTTCATAAATGGCTATAAAAAGTTTCTTCAAACTTTTCGATCGGACAGTGCTTATTGCACTCTTGAATTTGAGGTATAGTTTATTTTGAGGTATTTTTTTGTTTTTACAAAAATTATATAAATGTACTTTTTTTGAAAGATCTCTCACATCTTTAATATGCACATTTCCAGCAATTTGTAAACAGTATTATATTTTTGAGTATAAGTGCTTCAAATAACTTCAAATGAAGTATTTTGAAAACTCAAAAATTTTCTGTGAAAAAGAGCTTCAAATTTAGTATTTTAAGTAGTGCTAAAACGCCATTTTTTTAAAAACAGCACAACATTTTTAAAAGAAAATTGTCATTTAGAACTTGGTTTTTGTGTTCTTTAATATTGTAAAATGAATATTTCAGGTCTACCGTTAGGAAACCGAAAAATTAAGAAAATGTAAAACTAAAATGTACTTTGGGCGGCGATAGATAGCATCTGGCGAGGGTATGTGGCAATTCCGAATAGCTAGCGCAGACTCAAGGAAATAGAAATACGGGAAAGTCTGTGCCATTCTGTAGCACCACTAGTTTTCTTATTTTTCTATCGTGTATCCTGTGAGTTATCGGAAGACGTCGATGTCGCCGTGTTGCAATCAGCAAGACGTAACGCACGGAATACTTACTTCATGGACCACGCCATTCGTTGTTTATCAGTCTACTGTTACTGATGAACGCCGTACTCGGCCTCCGACTAGGTGAGGGGTCAGACTCAAGGTAAACATATACGAGTAGAGTTTGCAAGTCTGGCTTGCGCCAGTTGCAAATCTGTCGCCGCCGCTTTGTGAGAATAAATCGGCAGGATTCACAACCGGCGCAAAAAATCTCGGGTGCGGGGCTCGTGAGTATATGGGTTATTTTACGCATTTATGTCCTCTTCTTTGGCAGGTTGTTCCAGCGGAGATTTACTAAAGCCTTCCACTTGATGAGTGATGCCAAGGGGATGAGTAATGGATAAACAATCTAAAATAATTAAAAGCGCTTAGAACTAAATTTACTCAATATGATTTTGTACCATCATAACACTAGAAAGAGAAGAGAAATTTCGAACAGACTTTAAAATTATACATTTTGGTGTCGGTAAAACAAACGTGGGTGTGGGACGCGATTCAAAATATTATCTTTTAATTCTATTAAATGCAACCCACAATGCAATTGAGTATTTAGGGATTGCGGAGCAGCGGTTCACACAAGAGCATGATCGGAATGGGACTAGGCAGGGATGGACGGAAATATGGCGGGGAGGTAGAGAGATTGAGCGAGGTCAAGCGAGACCAGGCGGAGCAGGAAAGAACGAGGGTATTGGGGAGAGGAGGATGGAAGGTCGGGGGAGTAGGGTGGAGTGGGAAGGAGCGAGCTGGAGTGGAATGCAGCGGAGGGGAGGGTAGAGAGATGTAAATGCAATTTTATTTCCATTTAATAAATTTCTTCTCTTATCATGAAGATGATTGTGATTCGAGTAAGTAAATAACTAGGCAACGCCCTAATTTTCAAAAACTGTGAGATTACTTGGTCTAAAAACCCTACACTCACCATTTAGATAAACGCTTTTTGCAATATATACGAAAAAGAATGAAAGGAAATGCATCCAGTTTGAGAGCGGGATAGTATCAACAGCGTTGGCTTCTTTTGTCCTAATCCTGTGCATTATCAAAGTGAAATTTAAAGTCAATGTCCCTTACAACAGGGCAAAGACTTTTTAACGCTGTCAAAACTAATAAACATTCCAGTGACATTTCGTTTCATTGAAAAGGGGTGTCATGTCTCATTTGTCGTTTTTTCTCTGAGAAAAATCCATTTGTACTCAAAATGAATGACTACATTACTAGAAAATATTAGTCCTGACATTTTAGAGAGCAGCTTTGATTAAGAAGATTTATTGTCTCGATGAATAAGCTAGAACTGAACCCCAGTGAATATACCACTGAACTCCAGTGAACGCATATCCCTGTTGTATTTCTGATTATCGCATCGTAACAGGCACGTGTTGCCCGCTCGCGCGCAATATGGTTTTTCTCAAAGGCCAAATACGTTATTACTGTTGTAGTGCATATCCACGAACGCTCTTCTGAGAGAGAAAGATGGCAGAGCATATGCTATCCACGATTTTTAATAAGATTGCATTTATGGGTGGAAAACAACTGTGGTTAATTGTAATTAACAATTCGTTTTAATAATTCATTAATAAAAATTTGTAATTCAGCTTCTATTGCACAATTCTCTTCTTATTCATTCCTCCTTCATTCTCAGGAATGGGGTAGATTTTCCAGTGCTCTACACAAATTCTTAAGTTTATTTATTTTGTTCTTTCTTTCATCCTTTCATTTATTCATTCGTTGGTTCATTGATGTATACATCCATCCATCCATTAGTTCGTTCATTCTTTCATTCATTCGTTCGTCCATTCTTTTATTCGTTTGTTCAATCAATTACTCTCTCCCACTCAGTCCCACCCACTCGCTCATTCCCTCTCACTCTCACTGCTGTATTCATTCATATGAGTATGAGTATTTTCATTTACTGACACATTCATTCTCCCGTCACATCATTCCTTCTGTTGCTGACCCATTCACTCAAAATTGAGATATTCGCGAAATGATCGCGAGCACTCACCTGATGACGGAAAATGACGCCCTCCCTGGCCAGCGCCTTCACCAGCAGCATGCTCTGCTGGTAGTGCACGGTGTCGTCGGCCGTGCCGTGGATCAACAAAAACATCTTCTCGTTGAGGTTGCCCGCGTGCTTCGTCAAGTCCGCCTCATCGTAGCCGCGATAGTTTGTCCGTCAGGTTTGGCGTTCCCATATACCGTTCTGTGAACGCTGAGTCTGTGAACATCAGGGAATTAATAAGCATTAAACAGGATGGTTGTTAGTTGAAATACTTTATTCATTTCTTTATTTCGTTAAAAGTTTACGAGTAAAAGATCTATTACCTCAATGAGAACCTCAACCGATATAAAGCAGTTAACGTGGCTTAGGTTCTGGTGCGTTGAATATTCAGAGACGTAAGAGAAAGGATAGATATATAATACATATGATTGGAATTCGAGGTCCGATATTCCCAAGACATACTGAGATTATTAAGCTTATCTTTTACCTGTTCATAAGGTGATATAACAGACTGAAAATGCTGCGAATACTAAATATAAATTATGAAGTTTTGAACTAGTGAAGTTGACACATATACAATTGCAGAACAGGTTAGGAATATTTTGTTATGGTAAAGCAAAAACGTTTTTGGTTAGATTGTGAACAGTTTAAAAAATATGGGAAAACTAACCTCACAGAAATGGAAAAGCTTCTTAAAACCTCCTCCTAGAGAGATATCGGAAGCCTTGGAAACCTTGCAACACAATTTGTTCATTCATTTGTGCGGATTAGCAATTTCTATGTTATCGGAGTCGATGCTTAAAATTAAACGTGTGATCGCATCCCACATGTAATCTTAATCCTCAAGAAAGCTTCTAGTTCTTATTGAGCCGGTATGCTTTTGGACAATGAAAGATGAACATCTCAATCCTTTCGAGAAAAAAATTCATTTGTACTTCTGAATCCCGTCAAAGTAACTTTGAACACAATCGATATTGTTTACGACAGGGGTAGGCTAAATTCAACATTCCGGGTAAAATAGAGATCTTAAAATATTCCCTAAGAAGTTAATAACAATCAATAGTAAAACATTATGAAATAATGAACAGACTCAGGAGATTTTTAGCAAATGGGTAAATAAAAATGAGTTCTAAGAATTGTTCTGAGAAAGTTCTGAGAATTGTTCCCAGAATTTTCATGTGAAGTTTACAATACTTCAGAAATATAAATTAATTTAAAACCGAATATTTAAAAAATAAAAATTAGAGAAATGTTGTGCTAAACTCTAATCAAATTGTCATCAATGGAAATGCTGTCGATTTTCTTCGCAAGTAACAATACGGAAAAACGGGTTACATTGACCAAGTGGTATTACTTTGTCTCGGGATAAAAATGAACGAACCATGCGTGCTACACGGAGACCATATAAATGGCGTTTCCTCAAATACTCAAAATTAATGACGCTAGCCTATTTATATAAAAAAATTAGAGTGTTTTTCTATCATTTCAAATGGTTTACATTTACATATGAAGTAAAACCCGAAATATAAACTCAAAATATAACATTCTTTCAATTTTTTCGCGATTATCTCCAAAACGGTGCGTAAATCTACTGAAATGAATGCAACATTTTTGAAATCCCAAACAATTTTCTAATAAATGCATTTTGATTCATTTCGGTAGCCTAGTTATATTTTGAGTAATTGAAGATCAATATTGTTTCTAAAAGTTTCCTGGGAGTTTGCTATAATGCACTTGTCCGTAGGAATGATTGTGGTAGCGATAATGATAGTAGCGAGGCGGAGCGGTGCGGGCAAGGCAGGTTGAGGAAGAACTGAGCGAATGTAGACGGATGAAACAGATTAGGGTGAGATGGGGATTGACGAGGAAGAGACGCCACAGCGTAGAACGGTCGGGTAAGCTAGAGTAAGTTGGGAATACATTATACATAGCATTAACTTTTCTGTCCAATAGATGATTGTAATTAATAAATAGCAAGGCAACGCGGGTGCTTCGTCTAGTCTTCAGTGTAGTTGTAATAATCACCACTAAGTTTAGTCCATAGCAACCTGCAAATTGGATAAAGTAACCTAAGAAACCCGTTTTTGTGGTATGCTGCAGAAATTGGACTGTATGCCATTAGAATTCGTCGACTTGTGAACGCGAATCCTGGGTCGAAGCTGTGAAATGCTGTTAGTTTCAGTCGATTTGGGTGAGTGCACAGGACGGCGGCGCCGTGCCGCCCTCCCGGTTATCGGACCGTTTTCCGTGACGCGGCCTTCGCGGTGGTTTGGCGGCTGAGGAAGGCGGTATCCGCTTTCATCAGAAACCGCACTTTACGCAAGCTATGGCAATGTATAACGAGCAGAGATTATTATTAAAAAAAACTGCTCTTTCCCGCGCCTTTGCAAAGCAGATAATGCGTCATTAAGACTAAAAAGTATGGGAAAACTTCAGTCGCCAATATTTGAATTAGATAAGAGTAAATATGTTCCTTCCTTATCGACAGATATATAACCGTAAGTAACATTTCATAATTTTGGTGTTATTTTACGTTTTATTTGCTGGGATTTCGTTGATTGATATAGGAGCAGTCAAAAGAAAACACGATCGCGTTTCATAATGATCACACTGCGATGAAAGTGATCAAATATTTAAATGACAAGGTTCTGTTTCTGTACATGCGACGACGTTTTCAATTTAAATATCAAAATGCTGGTTCCAATTTGATTATTAAACATTATTTTGTTTGTTGGTTTAAAATACATAAGATTCATAAAATAAAAAATTGAAGGGAATTATTTTACAAGAATACAAAAGTAGAACCTCGGTAGACGCGTCTGAAGATTACTCGCACTACGGAACCGATGGCATTAAGCCAGCTCGTTTTGCCGTCATGGTCACAACTTGCCACCGCTTAGCCAGCGTTTGCGAAAGTTTGCGTGTTTTCATTACAACTCATTGCAAACCTGTTTTCTTCGCAATACCTAATAGAAATTCTGAAATTGTATTTGTCTCCATTTAATGGCGTAACTTCAATGCCTTGTCATTCAATGGTACAAGAAATGATCTTCCTCAGAGGTATTTTCTGTATGAGAGTGGAATAAAAACTAGGAAAGTTCAGCTTACTCGTGAATCCCACTTAAAAATTGAAAATTGAAGACATTACTGCTGTAAAAAATATCATTGGTATAGAAAAGTGATACACCTAAAAAACCGTCATTTTTTAGTTAACCGAAGAAAAGGATTACAAAATTGTATATTTTTGCTGATAAACTTTTAATATACCGTAGTTCTTAAGACAGTCGGCATACAAAATTAAACAGTGCCTTTGACCTCGAAATAAACGTATCCGCTCAGGGTACAACAGATCTCTTGTAAAAGGACAATTTTTTAGATGCGACACATCCCTCGTGAAGCGACGGAATGTCGATTCAGAGCCAACACACTTACATACCTTGAATAATAATAATAGATATCAATAGCTTTAAAATGATGCATAATATCAGAAGTGATTTTTTAAATATTAATGAAATGTGGTAAAAGAAAAAATACAAAAGGCATACAAAAAAAAACAACTACAAATAATTCTATGAATGGCATATAAGAAACAGATTATAGACATGTAATAACTAAATAGAATATACTTGAGAATAACTTAATATCAAAACAACTATACAAATTTAATTTTTTTAAATTAAATTGTTTTCAAGAATTTAGTACTTTTTAAAAATATTATGTAAAATCCACATCTACAATATTCCATAAATCTGTATCTCAGATCACATACTTTTGTCAGCGGGCCGTGATTGCAAATCGGTAAGGAGGCGTGCAACAAAAATCATTAAATTTTGACCTCTCCTCCACACTTTGTACGATTTTCTTACAAGAATATTCGTACGAACACATTACGAACTCCTCTTTACATTGAACAGAATTAAGAAAATGTAATATTAATAACAGTATTATAATTAACTATACCATCTGTGTATAACCCGTGGATTTCCGGTGAATATTCGGCGGCATGCAGATCATCAAAAGCAGAATAATGTATAAAGAGACTTCGGAAATTATAGCTGTTCTTTTGACATATGCTTTCTTCATAGAACCCTCGAGGACTCCTTAAAGCAACTAGTAATGCTACAGAATGGCATAGTATTTTCCCGTATTAGTTTTCTATTTCCTTGGGTCTGGGCTAGCTATTCAAAATTGTCACTACTCTTGGTATTGCTATATTGGTTAAAACTAATATTGGGAAACCGAAAAATTAAGAAAATGTCAAAAAAATGTACTTTGGGCGGCGAAGATGGCAGCTGGCAAGAGTATGTGGTAATTCCGAATAGCTAACCCAGGCCCGAGGAAATAGAAAAATAATACGGGAAAGTCTATGTCATTCTATAGCACCGCTAGTTTAATAATTTTCTTTTTGATTTTGGCAATGTAAGAAATCGTAAAGTCGACGCGAACGCCTATGAAATGAATTATAATTTTCGGTATCAGGGTGCATAAGGTTATGAATCTCTGAACTAAAAGGTGTACGAAAATATTTGACTTACTACACGTATTTTGCAAGGTAAAACGTATTTTTTGGAACATTTCTGGGTTTATTACATCAAAACGTCTTCAAAGAATGGTGGTGGAATGCCCTTGTTTTCTAATGTACAGATATGTGCTTTTCAATAACTTCTTCCAATGGCTTAGCTTCATAACAAATCAGCCAATATGTACCTCCTGCAAGATTGTGAATGCATTTCTTAAATGACACTGAAACAGTTTTACTTTGCACTTGCTTCCAAAGAATTCGTCCGTAATTTCCATAATTTGTGCTTAACTACAGTTCTCGTGTTAAGGAATATCTAATCACCCATTTCCATTCTACCAGGCGGATTTGCGTCACACTGATATGCGCTCCCCTTTTTTAGAGGAAGTTGTGTGGCCACTCCTAACGCCAGTATTCTTCCGCAGATCGCTTACTCCCAATGCCGACATTCTACCAGGTACTTCGTAAGGGCTTGGTAACGAAAAAGTGGATAAATCCTCTTGCTAAATACAGAAAAAATTCCTCTAAAACATGATGAGGCCAAAATTAATGTTTTGTGGGTCCTTGATCCCGAAAATTGATTGACGGCAAAACATTTTCGGTCTGTCTACTGTCAACATTTGCGGTCAACGATAGCACCTAAGCCGGTCAGTCGATTATCTTCAAACTTTATGTTCCCCAATCGATCTGAATGAACTGGAGGCATTGAGAATTTCATACGGATATTTTGATTTTTGATGGTACTTTATGTGAAGCATCAAAACATTTTCAATTTTATTTCAAAAATGGCACCAAATGTTTTGATAAAACCTTGTTTTCGGAAAGGGTAAAGAACACTTAAGATAATGGTGCAGATCTCATGTTTGTTGAAATCTGATTATATTTATTATTATTATTATTATATTTCGTTTCGATTCGTTATTCGTATTCGATTTCGTTGAAATCCTATTATATTTACTATTATATTTTTTGAAAATTGTAAATGTGCATTTTTTGGGGCGTCTTCCTTCAACTATAGAGGAACCAAAAACCCAAGCCCAGTTCCTAAACCGAACCCATTGATTTGCAACTCTTTAGAGTGCTATTGCCAATTGGAAACGTACTAAAATAGTTGTTCTTTGTAAGACTACAGTCCAGTCAAATGGTAGTGTCTTCATCTTCACTTCTACAGTCCAGTCAAACGGTAGTGTCCTCATCTTCACTTCTCACTGGACAGCCGGCAATTAGTGTGAAGAGTGAAAAGCAGTTTTTTCAGGTGTTTATTCTCAGTTGCCTGATTTCGCTACTTCATCGGTAAATCTTCTCATCATTACATTCTTTTGAAGGGCACATTACAAGCAATTCATGTCAAGTAATTTATTTTACGTACCTTGTAAAAATGTTATTGGCATTTAGAATATAAACATGCTGGTACATAACCCTCCCAGGTGAACAAGGCAGTGTGCATGTTTTGCACTGTAAAATTTTCAGAGGGCTGTGTTAGAACTATGGTTGATGTACCTAATGTGTTCACTCTGGGCTCACGTAGAATGTGCGGGGACGGAATGATGGTTATATATGTGATTTTTGTTTCATTTGATCTTGTGTATAAGACTTGTATTTTTGTAAAATTATACAAAGTTGAATCTATTTGCAGTTTTTCATTTATTTTTACCCATTTCTTAAAACATTTTGCGAGGGGCACACATTAGGAAATCTTTTTTTAAAAATCAACAAAATGTAATGTTTACGAAAAATATATTTCATTCTTAAACCACTTGCTCAATAATTTTAAGTAGAATATAACATTTGTATAACAGTATTGTATGCATTGCAAATATTTTGATTTAATTTAGCAGAAAATTGGATTTAAAAATATTCGAAAACAAAATGGGGCCCGGGTTTGGTTACTTTCCTCTAATATTGAAGATAGATATTTTTTCCTTAATGCAATCTATTCCTTAAAGTCGGATTCTTAAATAAGTTTGTGGTCAATTTTTTGAAAATATATGTTTTGGTGTGATTTATTGCGAAATATAGGTAATTAAAAAAATAACATTTTTTTCTCAAAACCCCCTGCAATTTTGTTTCTTTAATTTTTTTTCGCGGATAGAAGAAGGGATGCTTAAAAAAGGCGTAGATCTCATTTTCGTTGAACTCTGAACTTTTGAAATTGCAAATTTAGAAATAATGCAGAAAGTATGGACTGTTGTAGCATTACTAATTTCACTTTAATTCCAAAATCGATTGTTATCGACAACCTATTCATTGCAGCGCGTCAATGTCCGCGTTAACAATACTATAAAATATTTTCATAGAATTTTTCATTTATTTTGTCATACAATTTTTGGTACTCATTTCCAAAACATAGAAATCATTAAGCAAGTTTTCTTGCAGTTCTATTGACTGCTTCTCGCTTTCTAGTCACCATTGCTTTTTACTCCGCTAGGCATCTTCTATTCTTCACTGTCGAATCGATGACGGTCTTCCAAATTTTCTCGGCCTTCCTTGTTTTCTTCATTCAAAACGGATCCACTCAAAGATTATTTTTACTTTCCCGTATACGTACGTATACACGGAGTGATATACGTAGTATAGGGAAGGTTATGTAATGCTGCGCGAAAAAATGGCGAATTTTAGGCAGAAAAAAATTCATTGCGGGGCCGTGATAACGAACTAGTGGTGCTACAGAATGGCACTGACTTTTCCGTATTAGTTTACTATTTCCTTGGGACTTCGATAGCTATTTGTAATTGCCACATACTCTTTCTTGCCAGCTGCCATCTATCACCACCAAAAGTATATTTTTTTGTCATTTTCGTAATTTTTCGGTTTCCTACTGGTAGAACGGAAATATTAATTTTAGAATATTAAAGAAAACAAAAACCTAGTCCTAAATGGCAATTTTCTTTTAAAAATTATGTGCCGTTTTAAAGAAAATTGCGTTCTAGCGCTACTAAATATGTGAAATTTGAAGCTCATTTTCACAGAAAATTTTTGAGTTTTCTAACTACTTTATTTGAATTTATTTGAAGCACTTACGCTCACAAATAAGATAATGTTTACAAATTGCTGGTAATGTGCATATTAAAGATGTAAGAGATCTTTAAAAAAAATACATTTATATAATTTTTGAAAAAACAAAAAAATAACTCAAAATAAACTTTACGTTATATTAACACTATCGGTTACAAAAGTTTGAAGAAAATATGTGCAGCCATATACGAGAAAATAGTGTTTGAGCGTTTCTAAAAATGTGGAATTTTGAGCTACTTTTCACAGAAAACGGTTGTGTTTTCGAGAAACTTTACTTGAGATTAAAAAGCACATGTACTGGTATATACGGAGTAATATACGTAGTATAGGGAAAGTTATGTAATGCTGCGGAAAATCGATTTCGAGATTTCAACGGAAATACACGTTTTGGGGTCCGATAGCGAAAATGTGGGTCTTTTTAAAACGTCCGTCCGTCTGTCCGTCTGTCCGTCTGACCGTCTGTGAACAACACTAGCGCGTAAACCATACGTGCGATTTCTTCCAAAATGGATATTCCCCGGTGGATCTGCGTTCACTCAAGGCGCCTTGATTTTGAAAAACATTCTTCAACATTTGAGGGTACTTTACATGAAGCCCTCCGGACATTTTCGAAATTTTCTCAAAAACAGCTCCAAATTTTTTCTTTAAATTTCTTGTGAGAATAGAGTAAGGTACAATTATTAAGGTGGCATAGGTCTCATTTTCAAGGTCAACTCTGAATTTCCGAAAATTGCAAAAGTTTGAAATTTTTCGGCGTCTTCCTAGAACTACAAAATTGAAGATCGTGATTTTTCTTTTAATAAAATTTGTTGTCCAAAGTGAGTTCTTTCATTAAGGTCATGTACAGTTTTTGAAAATTTTAGTAGTTTTTGTGCAATATTGTACGCAATATTTGAAATTTTAAAATATTACAAAAAACAAATTTTCTGAAAAAAGGCTACAAATTTTTTTGTACGTATAGTGACGTATGAGATATATGAGATGACATTAACAATATATTGCTCTATTCTTTTGTTTTTTTCAAAAAAATTAAAAATGTAATTTTTTTGACTTGTTTCTTACGTTGTTAATATTTACATTAGCGTAGATTTGTTCACATTATAATATTAATAAGTACATTTGCTTTAAATAATGTCAAATAAAGTTTCTCGAAAATTGAATAGTTTTCTGTGAAAACTAGCTCAAAATTCGGTATTTTCAGAAACGCTCAAACGCCATTTCCTCAAAAATGGGATAACTGTTTTTGCTCAAAGTTTTCGAATTGATACTACTAATTGCACTACTTAACATGGCGTAAAGTTCATTTTTAGGAATATTTTTGTTTTTTCAAAAATTACACAAATGTAGTTTTTTTTTAAGTTTTCTCATACCGTTAGAATGCACATTTCCAGCAATTTGTAAACACTATTCAATTTGTGAGTGTAAGTGCTTCAAATAACTTCAAATGATATTTTTCGAAAACTCAAAATGTTTCTGTGAAAAAGAGCTTCAAATTTCGCATTTACAGTAGCGCGTAAACGCCATTTTCTTGAAAACGGCTTCAAATTTTTGAACGAAAATTGCTATTTAGGACAAGGTTTAACTCTTTTTTTAATATTCTTAAAATAATATTTTGTTCTTCTATTAGGAAACCGAAAAATTAAAAAAAATGTCAAAAAAATATAGTTCGGGCAGCGATAGATGGCAGCTGTCAAGAGGATTGCAAGTCCGAATAGCTAGCCGAGACCAAACGAAACAGAAAACTAATACGGGAAAGTCTGTGCCATTCTGTAGTACCACTAGTTTAATATCGTTGCGATCAGATGCATCTATTCTAAGAGTCACTACAATATATTCTTATTGCTTTACTACTTGAAAAATACTCATTTCTGTTTCTAGATCATTTACAGATTTCCCTACAACCATGTGTCTTGGCTTCTCCTTATTTATTTCGAGCCCCCATTTTTTATGTTCTACTAATTTCTTTAACTTATATTCAATATTATCCTGATCTTCAGCCAAAATGTCATGTTCGTCAGAGAAACGAAGATTATGAATCTTCTCATTTCCGACAGTCACTCCCGTATTTCTACATTTTCTGGATCATTATTTCAGAGTTTCCCCAATAAAAATCTTAAACGTAGTTGGTGGAAATGGACATACTTGTCTGGGACCCTTTTTGTACTATAAAACATTCTGAATTTTCCTTTATCTTAATATGATTTGTAATGTTTTCATAGACTCTTCATTATGTTTATCAATGCAGAATATTCCTTTATTTTTGTTAAGACTTCCCACACTTTGTTTATCAGAACATTATCATAAGCCTTCTTTAAATCAATAAAACTTGAGTGTAATTCTCTGTCCGTCGAAATTTTCTTTGCAATAAGCCGTTTAGTAGAGAAAATATTATCTAGACAGGATATCCGGGGAGGAAACGTCGAAACTTCGAAAATAAGCTCTTAAGATAATTCTAAGCATATTTTGTCTAATAAACTACGGATATATTGGATATTCCCAATGGTTGAGTCGCAATGAGAACTCAAAAGTTGGTTTGAAAAAATGATAATACCAAATTTTATAAACAACCAATTTCCAAAATTTGTTTTCCAAAGTTTTTCTAACACAAAAAAATTTCATATAAAACAAGTATTATGAAAAGAAAACTTTTAAGTTTACATATTTCAGACACACATTATAAATTACATAATTTTAAAAAGAATTTATTGTTTTTACAACAGCAAATGAAATTGAGGATTCCTTCGCAGTCTTTATGTACTTTTTTCACTCCTCAAATATCCAGAATCAAAAAAGTATTTTATTTAGCCAGTCAGACAAAACAACAAAAGTTTAAAAAATTAGTTAAAAATAAACAGAATTCCAAAACATACTTCTTTCAAATTAATAATCTATTTGCAGATAAGTTTATAAATTTAACAAAATGTAAGATTCCGAACGAAGTAGTAGAAATTTTATCATGGGGTCCTAATTTTTCGTTCCCTAGCAGTAGAAAGAGACAAGAAACAAATTATGACAGAGACATCTAATTTTGAATCGACAATATATAAAATCCCTATAGAATTACGTGAAACAGCTCGTAACACAATGATTAACGAACTTTCTAAATTTATTTTAAACCCAATCAGACTTTCTAAGAGTCAACAAACTATCATTCAGAAACAAACCGAAAAATTTTTAAAGGTCAATCCTGATTTATTTATTGTTCCTGCTGACAAAGAAGGCATCATAGTGGCAACAGACCCTGCGGATTACATACATAAGGTTGAAACATTTTTTTTTATAATGATAATTAATCTTTACTTACGAAAGATCCATCAAGGATATTTTTAAATCAAATTCAAAAAATGATTTCTAAGCAAAAATTTGCATTATGAAAGCATAGAAACACTCCAGATACATGTAAATTGTTTATTATTTACAAAAGAAATTAATGTATTTGTTCAGAGAAAAAAATTAATTGATAAATAAAAAAGCAGTCGAATTGCGTAAATTGGGTGCTTTTTTATTTCTTGCTTAATTTTTCTTTCTGAACAAATATATTAATTTCTTTTGTAAATAATGAAGAATTTATATATTTATGGAGTGTTTCTAAGCATCTATAATGGAAATTTTTGCCTAAAAATCAATTTTTCAAACCAACTTTTGAGCGCTTGTTGCGGCTCAACCATTCGGAATATCTACGTAGTTTATTAGACAAAATATGCTAAGAAGTGTCTTAAGAGCTTATTTTCGAAGTTTCGACGTTTCCTCCCCGGACACCCTGTGTAATATCTTCTTGCCACTTTGTACCTAATTTCATTGAGTCCTCCAGACTTTCCAGTCTTCGAGTCAAAACTTGTTCTTACCGTCTATCCATAATCGCAGTTACACTAATTCCACGACAGTTTGAAAAATTGCCCTTGTTTCCTTTTTTATGTGTGGAACTAATGCATTCACTCTTCCATTCTTCAGACACGATTGGTTAAAATGCACCTGTTAAAAAACATTATCGCATAATCTAAAACAATACTTGCTTACCTAATTTAATAGCTCGATAGGAAAACAGCCAGTATCAGTTGACTTGTTCTCTTTCAGTTTTTTTTAAAGCTTGTATAACTTCTTGTGTTGTGATAGCTAACAGTGACTGTGATTCTACTTGTCTATTGTAACACGGAAATAAAGCTTTATAAAAAAATACATTAATAATTCAAATTATATTGTTTTCTGGTGATACGATCTATGATAACATGATTTGGCATTGATATCATTTGGCATTCGAGAAACAAATTAATCGAAATTTGTGGTGAAGTGATGAAATAAATTAATTCTAAAATTAGATAGACTGAATTTAAGTTCAATACACATTTTACTCTAATCTAACATGCTGATTGAATAAAGATTGAATGTTTTATTTCTAAAGCAGTATTTGACGTAAAAATACATGAACTTTGAAACAAATGCAGTGCTGTTACAATATAAGAAATTATTGCCATATGTATATCTACAGTGTTTTTGTTCTTATAATTTATATGTTTCACCCACCGCCATGAGGATGGAATAAAAATATTCCGAAACGTTGACAGCAAACTCTCTGTTAATGTCTTTAATTCCTTCGTCCAAACCTCGTGATCTAAATTTCCTATATGTTTTATTTATTTACAAGTAAAATGTCAAAGGGAAAGGGGAAAACCTTTAATGGAAAAGGGGGCCCAGAAGTGTAGTTGTCCCCATCCTATTGTCTGAGGCTGCGCACGCCTCTTTCTCTCGAATCGATACAACGTGACATATATTATAGTAAGCATGCTCCAATATGTAGCATGGTTCATAAATTATGAGAAATTTCTAATAGGATATTCCGTCTAATTCTTTTCCTTTTTTTATTTTTCTACTTATAGATTCCCTCTATATCCCGTTTAATTAATGCATGTTTTACACCTATCTTCTTAGTTTTTGTCGAATCGAACACACGAAGTTTTACTCTACTACCGTTTCGCAGTTGCGGTTAATTGACTGGTTTGTACTAGTTTGTAGCGTTTTTCGTGAGACGTTAATTTCCGCTGCTCTGTATTGCAGAGGCGCCCGCCTGCGTCTGGGGGCGACCCTCATTCGTCCTGCCTTCAATCTGGGCGCCGCCCGCCGCCGCCGCTGGAAGCCGCGTGGCAACGGCCGCGCTGGGCAGTGCGGAGAGGGAGCGCAGCGGGCGCGGAGCGAAGCGGCGGCGGCGGCCGGCGGGCCCTCGCCAGCGCCCCGCGCCGCCACCCGCTCGCTTTCGCGTTCACATCACGCTCCGCACTCGGCCTCGGCTGCGGGGGCGGGGGCGGGCGCGGGGGCGGGCGCGGGGGCGGGGCGGCGGAGGCGGGCGCGTGGGTGGGGGCGGCCGGCCGGCGCTGTGACCACGCGGCGGCGGCGGCGGCGCTCGCGACAACTGTGATTGCGGCGGCAGCGGAGGCGACGATTGTAGTGGCGCGGTGGCGTCGTGGCAGGGGGAGGGGGAGGGGCAGGGGGAGCGGACCGTCGCGGTCGCGTGGAGGCAGCGGATGCAGCGATAGCGACGTTGGGGTTGGCGCTGCAGTGGCGAGGCAATTAGCGAATTGCTGATGATGGAGGGTGACGGTGGCCAGTGTGGTGAGTTGCGGCGGGACGGAATTACGAGTGGTTAGGAGAGAGCGTGTCGCTCGGCGAGGAAAGCACGGACAATTAATAAGAACTAGGGAACGGGTTGATCATGAGTGCAATGTACTCTTATAGAGACAACATCAGTTTCATAGCGTTTACAACAAAAAAGTAAGAAAAAGAGAAATTAGTAAGGAGAGTAGAAAGGAAGGCCAGGGGACAAACAATGGGGGCAAATAATTCATGCTGGAAGAAACGTCAGATACACTCGAAATTTTCATTGTAATTTCAAATGTAATCACAATTTTTTTTAAATTTAAATTTTTGATTCTTTAATTCAGACACTTTAAAGCAGAGTATACAGTAGAATTGACTTCAAAAAACAAGTCTATTATCTAAGTAAATACAGAACTGTTACTGAAGAAATATTTTCAAGAACTGAACTTCCTAATGACGAGAGGAGTCTTTCCGCGAATAGACAAGGTCAATTCTTGTTGTGGGTTGTTGATAGAGTGGTAAAAGAACTTTGGCCATCACAGTGTTGATGCGTGAACAGCACCGTATGATACTTCGAAAATCGAAAAAAATGGCTTAAGAAGAATGATATAACTTGATGAAAAAATTGCTTAATACATTACAGACACATACAAAAATATATGACAAAATTATCACTTTTGATTATATTTTTAATTTTGTTAATAATGTAAATGACGATTTTTGATTAATCTTTTCAGTCGAATAAGTCTGTATTTTATATACAATATTGTTTTCTTTTTCCCTTTGGATTTCGATTCGATTTTTCGTTTTCCCTTTGAATTTCGAGTATAGGTCAAGTAGCACGCAGGGCAGGATAAAAAGAGAAGCGTATCTAGATAAACTAGAGACCAAGGCAAACAATTTGGGCACAATAAATTACTCATGTAAAATTATGACTTAGACTTTGATTAACAAGATAATATAATAACATCTATGCCATACCATGGCAAAACATACCATGACCATTGAATTTTAATAAAGTAGCCTAACACCCAGAATCTACAAGGTATTAAAATTTGTATTAATTTGCATGCCAAATGAGTAAATAAATTTCTGACGAGTTCAATTAATAACTTTTAAATTATTATTGAAGAAATTTTGATTTGCTATGACTAAAAGGTAAGGAACAAAAATAGAAATAAGATTTTCCTGAGTCGATATCAATTGACAGCATACTTTTCTAAATAAACAAACAAAGCGGTTTACGATAGGAAAATAGTAGGACTAAGTTCGATACATTATAAGTGGTGTTTATTAAAGGATCGTATTTATTCCCACATATTTAGTGTAAAAAGTTTATTTCGTATTTTTTACATACAACGAAATCTACGTACTTCATTCTTGAAATAATCAGTAAATAGTAATAAACAGAAATTTACAATATAAAATGAAATGTATACGTAGATTGCCCTCGCTATTTTCCGCGTCAATGTTACATGCGAATTTGGTTTTGGGGGTTGATTATCCGACTAACGGTGCTCCCATGCCGGGGTTAGCTAATTCCCACTCTTGGGGGAAGAATAAGAGAGACATGTGCGAACAAGACGTATTCCTTTATCGTAACTAGCAAACTCCGCTTGCCTGAGCTTTTCTTCTTCACACAGCTACAAAAACCGAGACGATTCAAAAGGAAATCTACAAATCTATTTTTGCATCGGACAATTTTATAACTAAAAGACAAAACTCTTGATATTAATTAAAAATAACACTCATTCAACATTTCTTGACACAAATAGAAAGCCGAATGACGCCTCACTGCAGTGTGTCCATGACACGTACCACGTCCTAGGAAACGCCACAGGGAGTAAATACAGAGCAGGGCCAGGAAGGCGGCTATGTCGATTAGTAGTTCGAGCGCGGGCAGCGCCAGGGCGCTGGACGCGAGGCGGAGCGCGGGCTTCGCGAGGCGAGCGGCGACGCCAGCTCGGCTGCAAGTTGGGCGGGGCGTGGCGGGGCGGGGGACGGGAGGGGGGCGTTGAGAGGGCGGGGGCGGCGGGGCAGGCGGAGGCGGGTGGTGCGTGGACCACGGCGGAACAAGCAGGCGACTGGTGCAGCGTATCAGGCGATGCACACTGGACCCAAGCGCCCACACGCGCGTAGACAGAGATAATGGCAGTGGGTACCAAAGGAGTGTATTGAATACTCAAAGAACCAACTGTTTGAATTAAATTATTCTATTTAGATGACTATGATAGTTCGTAGTCAATGGCTTCAAGCAATCAGAAAGAAGGCTTACCCTTTGCGTATCGACACCCCTTTGATTCTTAAGTCAAATTAATGTTGTTTCCTGAAATTCTGTGCATATACATGAGTGCACTTTTTTTTGAGAGAGAGAGAGAAAGAGCAAGAGAGAAAGAGAGAGGGAGAGGGAGGGGTAGATACAGGGAGAGGGAGAGAGAGCTAGGGAGATGGGAGAGAGATAGATAGAGAGGGAGAGAGGGGGAGAGCTAGGGAGAGGGGAGAGAGAGGGAGAGAGAGAGAGCGAGAAAGAGAGATAGCCAGAATGATTCCGAAACTGAGATATGATTGAAGAGGAGAACGATCCAAATGTGTTTCTAGCCGGGAGGCCACATGGTTAGTGACATCTGACGCTGCAACACTGACCTCCATCATGCTCAGCTGTCAAACAAAGACATTTTATTCACAGTACAGGATATTCAGAGAATTTGCGTAATCCATATCGGTAGATAAGCTCAAGGCAATGCAGAAATTGATATCTTAGGAGAGAGGAACTTCAGCGTCTCATTGAGTAAAAAAATCTATTAAGTTGCCAACACACGACGGGATACAGGGCCATTTTATCAGTTTTATATTATCCGTCTGGGTAAAATAGACGTCTGTCTCATTAGCTCAGGGAGTACATCTATCATGTTATAAATCCTCCAGCTCCTCATTTCTTTAGGGTTCGCGCACGTGATTGCTCATATTCTGGAGGTCTGTGTACGTAACCCTGTGCCGAGTGCGGTCCTCTCCAGGCCAGGGAGTAACGCTGAGGCAAAGCAGCTACCGGCTGTTTTGGCTCAGAGACAGCATTGCCGCCGAATCGCAGGACCGGAAAATCCTAGGGCTTCGAGGCCCTACAGTGGCGGATTTTCGATATTAGCTAGATGGGTCAAATTCAGTAACTGAACTTTTAGCAATCATAATGGGACGACAGCGATCATAACAAAGGTCGCATGACGAGGTACTTCTGTGGAAGCTTTTCAAAAGGCACGTGTGGACAGCACCAAGTAAGAAATCTGCTGTGAGAGTCCAGTATTTAGGTCTATAAAAAGTTTTAAAATTTATTTTGTAACTCCATATCATACATTTTCAATCCATCAAATTCAGTGTTTCATTGTAAAATTTAGTTTTTCTTTATTTTTACAATGTAGTCTGTCAGACTACGCCTTTGTAATAGTGTTTGGTGCATGTCGTCTTTGTTATCTAGGGTAATCTAATCTCTTGTGTTAAAAGGAAACTATTTCTGTAAGGAACATTCCATTACTTCCAACCATGAAAATAAGGTTACAAGCAAAGAGAAACGTTCCACAAATTAATGAAAATTTGCCCATTTAATGCTACTTTAATTTTATATGCTACAAACGCCGAGGTTTAGCTTAGAGAAACCTACATTAGGAGGGGATAGACTATCATTTTTTGTATGTGCAAATACTAGCTTGAAAATCATAGCTGTGTGACACTGCGTGACTTCACTGTGATTTTGACCCATTGGACACCACTGCAGAGGTCGTAGGATATTAGTAACAAAAAAATACATACACCACAATTGTAAAAGCTTCACTTTTTGATTTCGGTTTGAAATAACATGCAATTAACAAATAGAGGCTATTTCTAATATTGTATCACGCGAACTGTAACTATTTGAATTCCATATGACAGTTCCCACGAGAAGGGAGGGAGAGAGAGGAGAGGGAGAGAGAAAGGAGGAGAGAAAAGAGAGGGAAGAGCGAGGAGAATAAGAGTGGAGAGAGAAGGGGGAAGGGAGAGAGGAGAGCAAGAGAGAAGAAGAGGGAGAGAAGAGAAGAGAGAAGGGAGAGAGGAGAGCGAGAGAGGAAAAGGGAGATTAGAGAGAGGAGGGAGAAGAGAGAGGAAAGAGAAGAGAGAGAAGAAAGGAGATAAAAGAGAGGAGAGAGAAGAGAGAGGAGAGAGAAGAGAGAGGAGAGAGAAGAGAGAGGAGAGAGA
>JAHLJT010004567.1:82459580-82480798 GCA_031308135.1 Acheta domesticus
CTCTCTGTCTTTCGATAAGGCTTTGCATTTCAAAGTCCTGTCGTCGCTGTTTCGTCAAAGGCGCGTATGAATTCTTAAGCTGACTCTGGAACATTGTCATGATAATATTTTTACCGAATCGCTATTAAAAAGAGCGTAGAAATTGAAAACGAAACAATTTTTTGATATTACTTTTCAAGAGATCTGAATGGACAGGCTGAGAACAAATGTCAATGAATTGAAATTTTTAGTTGCTGACACTTTCAAGTCCGTGATAACGGTACAAGGTTATTCACTGGACAATCTTAAGATTCTAATGAAATCCGATGATATCTCTGACGTCACGCTCTCTTGGAGCTGTTGTAAATACGCGTGGAAGATCATCGCATCAATGTGTTAATAGGCTTAGGAGTTTAAAGGTGATGATACAGTCTCCAAGGGTAACTATTATGCCAATTTTTAAATGTACTACCTAATGACATTTTTAACTGCATACACAAATTATGCAGTTACTAAAAAAGCAACTTGCTATCAGATTAATTCAGTGAAAAACTGCACACAAAACAGAGCAAATTGTATATATGTACGATAACACATCAGTTGCAATTTCTTGAGTGTATTGTTATTTTCAGGAGGTATTTAATATAACATTATTTAATAAAATACGATCATTCAGTTAAACCGTTAAACATAATAATATCACACCTTATAAAAGAATAATAAATCCCCAAATAAGACACTTTTGATAAAAAGAATGAGGAAAACTCATAAACAATAAGTGAGTGAAATAATTAATTTTTCATCAATTTATTTTTTAAAATTTTGTCTTCAGCTGTGTTGTGAAACAATAGGCGAGCGCAACATAAAGCAACAAGGGGGACAATTACATTTCTGGACCCCTTTTCCTTTGAACTTTTTTATACTTACATATGATATATTTTAGTAGTAAATCATTAAAATATAATACGACGAAATTTAAATTCCAATTTTAATAATTACTATTAACTAACCGAAATAGGTTTATGTTCCACTGTTTACAGGGTTGCCAAACCTGGATAACCTCTTGTCCACGTGTTAACGAATGCTCTCATTAAATGGTTTCGACAAATTAATTGAAATTTTTGAGAAATGCTATTGTAATTATTTATTCCATGTTATTTTAATTTTTAAAATGCTTTGACTTATGCATAAAATAAGTCGCTAATGACCTCATCTGTTTCTAAAGTGACTTAAATTAAGAAAAAATCCTATTTGTTAGGTAAAAAGGGGGGAAATTAGGAAAAGAAAATATTTACGGAAATAAAATGCGAGCCCCCTTGAAAATTTTCATGGGACCACGGTCCCTTCGGGCCTACCCCGCCCTACCTCTGTGCACGCCTATGTGTGGAAGTATTAATTCACATGTAACTAATTAAATATTGATCTATGACATTAGAACATTTCTATCAGCCTTTCACTAATCCGCTGAAGTTTACGCTACGTGTTGACGATACTCCATTTTTCATAATCATGCATCTGAAACGTTCAGTATGATTATTTTATTGACTGACAGATTAGTGTTTCTGGGGAGGTCAAATGCTAAGATCTATATTCCCGTGAGCGTAGTGCACGTTTTTATCGCAGGAAGTGGTGATGATCTTCTCCCGCTTGATGGCGAGATCCGACACCAACCTATACGTCGGTCAGCTGTTTCTCCCCAACTATGTATCCCCAACTAGGTATCTCCCACCGCCTCCCGGCGGGGCATCCCCTAAGTTCCCGACTGGTCTCCCGAAATATGTCGTAGTAAAGTGCATGTAAATGTAAGTGTGCGTAAATACGGAGAGAGGACAAACAACGAAAGGAAAGATCGCGTGTGGTCCGTGGTCCGTTTGTTAGGGTACTGCTCCGGCATTCGTCTGGTGTTGATTGATGAAATCCCGGAAAACTGTTGTTCAGAGCAGCCGGCAGCTTGAATTTTCCTCCGGACAGCGGCTGAACTCGACCTAGCTGTGTAGGTAGTGTCGAAACTCCTGCTGCGCCGTCAGGATTCGAACCCTAGGACTTCCCGGTTAGAGATTTCAATGGTATACCGAATTCAGGTATCACCCCCACCTGAATCTCCTAAATAGCAATGCGTGATACGCAAGTTACAGTGTCCTCACACTTTTCTCCGTAATATTTTCTGAACTCACGAAAACCATTTCAGGTGGCTGATTTTGTCTCTTAATCAACTTTCAGAATGCATAATATTCCTTGTAATTTATGCAACAGTGAGAAACAGAAGTGCCTGAATCTCTTACACAGTAGTAGAAAGTACTGCTGTGATTACCAGAGTAGTAAATATACAAAAACATAGATGGATGCAAAAACTAATCTTTCATTTTAATGTTTTGTATTATAGGTGAATCAAACCAAACACTCACAATGTTGTAATATTGAGTAATGTTAATAAACTTTCGTGAAACTTTTTGTGCGCATGAAAGTTGTTCAATAGACAGGAAAATTAAAATTTTCTTGTTAGTAATTCTTTCAGCTTTTACAACTCTAAAGTCAATTATAAAGCTGATACAATTCCGCCGAGAATGAATTATTTCCACGCAGAACATTAAAAATCCTTCTGTCTTCACACCGAAACCAACCACTCTATTTACGCCTGCTGAATACAGCCTACTCGCAAGGAAAGAGAATGAGGTTTTTCACTACTTCATTTCGTTTATCAGTTCATCTTTCAGGAAAGAAAACGTTAGTCGGAGTACTCGACTTTTTACGCGCGACATCAGAAGGTTTTGACGGAGCGGAGGCAGCGCGGTCTCCTCTAGCACTCTCCTTTTCCGTCCCCAGTTCCCCCCTCAAGCGTAAGCGGGACATGGTAGGGAACGAGTGGGAGGAGAGAGGACGAGGGACGAGGGATAGAAGGTGTAGGGCTCACGCGGGGATCGGGTGGATGACAAGCAGAGCTCCAAGGAAGCATAGGGAGCACCGCCAGGCCGGGCCGGTCGAAGTGGTGCAGGGTGCGGGCGGGATGGGCGAGGCGGACGGCTCGGGGGATTACGGCAGTGGGGTGGGCGGGGAATAGAGGGCTACCCGTTTGGGTTCAAAGTGCCAGGTAGGGGGTGAGCTGGAAGGGTGGGGACACGGCGTATGAGTGGGATGGGTGAGGTTGATGGGGGTAGGCGTTAGGGCGATGCGTCCGGTTGGGAGAGGCGAGAGCGGGCGTAACGGGGTGAGTAAGGAAGGCAGAATGAGCGGGGAATTGGTGGGTGGGGGAAGGGGAGAGATCTGTACGCAGAGAGCGGGCGTTGTAGGTTGGGCGGTATAAGCGTAGTAGACAGAATAGGCGAGGTTAGGGAGTAGGTGTTGGTGGTCGATCTGGCTGAGCGTGCGTGGCGGAGTGAGCGAGAAGGGTGGGATTGGTGGGGTGGGCAGGACGGGTAAGTTTGGTTGGGTAGGCGTCGAAGAGTGGGAAGGCGGTTACGAGACAGTTACTACGGCTTGGGACTTGAAGTATATGGAGGGGGAGTAGTGAGTGTGGGAAGGGCGGGCTGGGTAGGCAGAGCGCGCGAGCGCTGGGCTGCAGCCGTATTCTGTCGTGAGGCTTTCGGGCTGCCGCCTCTGTTCGCTGGCGTCGCTCCCCTCCTCTCCCCTCGCTGTAGTGCGCGCGCCCGCCCGCGCAGCGCCGTCGCTCTTTCGCTCTCGGGTTGCATCGCTGCGCTGCGCAGCGGCGTGTGGTGGAGAGCAGGTGGCGGCGCGGCGCGAAGGCTGGATTAAAGAGCGGCGACGGAAAAATGAGGCCTGGGAGGGGATCCGCGCTGGGTTGAGAAGATGAGCCGAAGGTGAGGGAGGTGAAAGGGGATGCAGGTAAAAGGGAGGACGGGATGGGGCGAGGCCTGCTGAAACGTCTAACGAATGAGACCGATTTGGGAAATGAATACACCGGGGAGGGAATACTGGGGAAATATGTAAAATGACATACAAAAGGATACTATAATAAATAAAAACTAAGGAAAACAGATCAAGAGGAGGAAAATGAATTCCAAAGAATTGATGTCGGTTAAAATCGAGTTATTTATGACATAAGAAAGCTAATGTTAGAGAATCAGTGTGGAAAATTGTGTGCAAATACAATAAATTGTAAATAAAATAGAGTGTGGTTATTTATAACCTCAAAGCAGCAAAGGAAACATGTGTATTGAATTTGTTTCAATGGCTTGTAGAAGTAAGAGTGCATTTATGTGGAGAACCATAAGAAATTAAATAACTTAGAGTGAAAATTAATATAGAATTTTAGGGTGAGGTGAAGAACTGAAGCGAGACAGAAAGTACAGCAAAATGTCGAGGTACGATAAGGACAACGGGAAGATATGCATTATTAAAGGGGAAGGCGTCATAAAGAACGATAAGCAATGTTGTCAGAGGAGACAGGAAATGACGTTGGAGCTGTTTTATGGCGATATGGCATGGAGAACTTGAAATACTCATCGGTCTAAGTTTAAAGCGAAGCAGGAAGGCAGGTGAAGTGGTGACGACTAACACGCACAGGTCACGAGGATACGGTTACGAACAGCAGGGCGTTTTTGAGCGAGGGAGCGAAAACGATCTGTCGACGGGAAACGAGCAAGGAGCGACTAACAACGATGCCGAAGGTGAACTATTACAGCCCTCCCTCAGTGGATGCAGGATGCAGATGGCGATGGGTAGTGGCAATTCCTGGCGCTCGAAGCGAGAAGAGAAAGACCATCCAAAGGGTGTTGCAAACGTTGGTTGCTTGAGAAAATAGAAAAACGGAGAAACCAGAGGCGCTGTTGAACTGAACGACAGTTTCGTTGGGCGAGGGCGGAGGCTTGGCATGACAGCGCTGTCGAAGGTATAAACTGGAGCGTGCCAGTGGATGCAGCGGGTAGTATCCGGGATGAGTTCTGGAGAACGAGGCGATAGAATAGCGGATCATAGAGACGGAGTAGAACCAAAGGCGGTTCCATGAGAGTTGTTTGCATTGGTTTTCGAACTCAGGGACATCGCCGTTCAGCAAATTGATCTTCATAAACTAAAAATTCTAAAAAACATTTATATTTTCTAGTGTATATCTAGCCACAACAAGAGTATTAGAAATAAGTAATAACATACCATAAAAAGTATTAGTTCATTTAAAAATATGAAGAATCATATCGACAGGTCGTAACATATATATTACATTTTAAATTACTGTATTTATGAACTATTCTATCATATTACCCCTTATTAGGCTAAAACACTATTTAATGTAATTTGTGCTATCATTGCTATTGTCGTTCAACATTTAACAAGCTCTCCACGTAATTTATTTACTTGCATTTTATTCACAGAAAATGCAAATAAGATAATTATCTCAAAAATCCATTTCCTCAATTTTTGTTGAACCGATATCACGATCCAACGCTGGGTCACGATCCGACGGTTAAGAAGTTAAAGCGGACGCTGGTTATGTCAGCCGCACAGGAGGAAGAAGCGGAGTCAAGAACGGGGGTCGACAAACATTGTGTGCAAAGGGACACAAAGTAAATATTTTAGTTTCGGGCCATGGAGAAAACTCAAATTTTGCAGTAAAATCTTCTTAGTCTTCTTCTAAGTACGAAAAAACAAGTGTTTGCGTTTTTGATAAAACTGCTGCGTATAAATAAAAATAGCAGACTATAATTATTTGAAATACAGCTCTATCAATAAGAAAACCGTAATTGATTTTGAAGATAATATTTCGTCTAAGTGGAATTTACGTTTTATACTTAAAATTGACTTTGTTAATATTTATTTCCATTGAGCGTTTACGTGTTTCCTTCAGTTGTATTTTGAAATTTCGAAGAATCTGAAAAGCTATTCTTAGCTCGCGGACTGTACGGCGTGGCAGCGTTTGACTCGCGGGTTTGTCGACCCCTGCTCGCAAGGGTCAAGGAGGGAGGGGAAGGGCGTGAGCGGGGAAGGCTTTCGCACCTCGCGAGCCGTGAAGCCCTTCTTTATCCGCAGAGCCTCTGGCGCTCGCAAACCGTCGGCATTTGCTGCTGTTTCTGTTTGACGGGTTTCCTTCTCGCAACTTTGACTCTGCGTGGCTCCAACGAAAGGAACGAGAAAAGAAAGGAGTTCTCAGTTTCACCAGGCCGCCGACTGAGTTTCGAGACCGCTACAAAGAGTATCATAAACGCACTCTGGATGCAAGTAGAAATGAAAGAGGTGTAACGTACAATGCTTAGAGCAGATTTCTTGGAATCAAGCGGCGCGGCTGTACTGTTAATAAACAACGAATTGAGGCTGTACTATGAAGCCAAGATTACTGGGTGTCTGGGTGAAGTCTGTGTGCGAATACTTTTAGTTCCACACTTACTATCAAAGGCTGCGAGTGAAAGAAAGAACTTGAAGGAGCTCTCGTTTCAGAAGTAATTTACTTTTCATAGGAGAAAATAAAACTACGATAATTGCGTCTGCGAAGATCAAACCCACTTCTCCAGAAATAGTTTTTTCTACTTTAAGTTCCAAAGGCGTAGTATAGTTAATGATGTGAAAATGTAACACAGCTTAGGACTTAATGAAGATTGCTTTGTTTTAATGTTGATCGAGTTAGCTTGGACGCTTCGCGGATTAAGAGCTCCACTGGAATATAATTCAAGCAGATATTGTAAATGAAACTGCAAATTCAGCGCAAGAAACGATGGAAAGCTTAGGAGAATAAAAATTAAAGAATTATATATATATATATATATATATATATATATATATATATATAGGTATTTACAAACCGGTAAAATTAAAGCGACTGTAAATGTGAATTTCAGTTAAACAAGACTTCTTTATCATAAGAAATTCTCTCCAAAGAATAGAATGCAAGCCCATCGCGTATGGATTTTGCGCTATGTGAAATTATTCGACCTTATAACGGGTACGAAACATTGTGAATATAAAACTCATCAATTCAGATAAACAGAAATGCATTCAGACACGACAATCTGACTCTATTATGAAAGGTAAAGGAGGGAGACAATATTTGGAGAATTGGAATAGCTGAAAATCACTCTTTAAAGCAATCATATCAAAAATAGAAACTATCCATTATTGTTCTTTGACTCCGTTAAATACCGTTAAATAATACAATGCCACAAAATCCGAAGGAACCAGCCGCAAGTAATTTACCCGAACCATCACTATCTAATGTCAAAAACTATATTCATAAAAAATATAGTCATATTTTTTCTTTGTAATTTTGTAATGTAATTTTACATTATTTATATTAGTAAAACCTGTAAAAATAATAAAATTAATAATAATAGTAATAATAATAATAATATTAATAATAATAATAATTAGAGAATACATTGCGACTGGTTTAGTTATTTGATTTCTAGGAATAATCAGAGCTGGTTTTTCAAACTGACAGCCAATTTTCCGCCTGTGCGAGCACTGGAATGATAAATATGTTCCTGAAACGAAGAGTCCTATTTGTAGTTAATGAAAACTGGGCGGTAGGCCATGTAAGTTTGATGAAGGGTGTCCTAGACCAGGGTTGTTCAAGTGGGAGGGCGCTAGTCCAGCGCTTATCTCCAAGCCACCGGTGTAGCCCGCTGCTTGCTGAGCCCGCCCGTCGGCTGAGGCGTGGGTGGGGCGGGGAGCACTCCCGCGCGATCGGCTCTAGTGAAGTGAAAGGCGAGTGGCACGCGGGCCATTGCGACGGGCCAGCGTGGACAGACGTGGCCCGCTGGCCGCATCTCTGACAAGAGTGCACGGCTGTCCTCGACGACGGCGAAAGTCACGTGCGCTGGAAAGTGAAGCGCAGGTTGCGCGTCCGATGCCTCTCCTTTTTGAGCGCAGCGGACGGCGACCGCGCGCGAGAGCGAGGAAGGGCGAGAGCGGGCGCAGCGAAGCGCACTGCTGCGCGAGGCCGAGCCCCTACTGGCCTATTCCCCACCCACCTCCACTGCCCCTGGCGCAACAGGAGTGCGTTTCTACCTCGGAAACTCTTTCCCTCCTCTCGTTCTCTCTGCTACAGGCTGAGTGTAGCACGGAGCCAGCATTTCCGCTTCTCTGCAGCGATTCTGACCGGAAGGTCTTAGGGGCAGAGTCCCGCTGGGGGCGGATTTTCGATGCTAGCTATACAGCTTGGTCGACTTCAACAGCTGCTTGCTCAGATTGGTAGGTTTCTCCGATCAAGGACGATCAGACGAGAGCCAAGAGTTTGTCCTGGCTGGAGCGGAGCCCCTCTGAGGAAGATACCTGGAGGGGAATCCTCCGCAAGCAGACGTGTTGGTCGACTCCGGATCTCATCATCCAGTGGGGGAAGGAATCATCTGCTACTTCCGCGATAACTACACTAACGGGAGTAATGACCGCTGCAGTAGACGGTCCTCGGAAACTTTATTCAATCAACCAACCGCTTTTTTTTATTCTTTTCCATTCTATCATTTTCTTTCTTCCCTCTTCCTATCGTATTCTATCTTCTCTTCTTCTCTATTCCCTCACTTTCTATCTTCGTTTCTTTTTGATCTATTCCTCTGTCTCATTGCTTACTTCTTTCTTCATTTTCTCTTTTATCACTCATTTTCTATTACCCCTGTTTATTCTTATACTCTTTCCCTCGCACCTTCTCATTTCTCTTCCTCTTGCCTTCTCCCTTTCCTCTTGCTTTTCACATTCTATACCTCTCCTTCGTTTTCTCACACGCTCTTTTCTTCTTCTTCGTGTCTATTCTTTCCTTTTACTTCTTTCACTTACTACTGGTGGTTTTCTCTGACTTTTCCTGTTCCAACTCCTTTCATTTTCCTCTTTATTTGATTATTACTTCCTTCTTCCTTTCTTTTAACTTTATGTTTAATTTTTGTAGCTTTTCTTTCTTTCCCTCTCTATTTATAGGCGCATTTATGTTTTTCTTTTTCATAATTTCGCCCTTTTTTCTTTTTCCGTTCTGTTATTTATCTTCTTATATTGTAATGCTTTCGACTTCTGGTTGGTGTCGTTCATCTGATTAGTATAACATGACTAAGTTGAGAATGATGTTTACAGGAGCGCGTCACCGTCTGCGTTTACAGCCAAAACGACAGAGAGGCAGATATAAAGATACTCAATTCAAAATTAAAATGGGACCATGCCCAACTATTGTGAAAAAAAAAAACGCGACTTATTTCGTTGCAAATCTAGTATCTTCCCTAATTCTTTCGATGAGCAGTAACATTCATATCAATCGTTTATTTTAAATCAAGTCGTTTCTCAGAATATATACCAAATAAAATTCTTTTTTATGTAAGAAGTAACTACCACCATAATGAAAAAATATTGTAGATACTTATGACAGTAATGTTTTGGTACTTTATTGCTTACTAACACACCGCCTAAAGCCTATGGTAAAAAAGATGAATTAAGAAGAATACAAAATGTTTAAATTCAATGAATAAGTATTAAATATTCAATATAAATATAACTTTTTATTACATTATTGTAATAAACCGGTGAAAAGTAAAAAAATGCAACTTAAAGGGAACTAAACAAAACAGTCAGTGCAAATCGTGTTTGATGTGTCTCTGAAGTTATATTTTATCAGCTGATTCACAACCTCTATGAAGAAGGCCATGGTGATTCCGTAGAAGCAGTCTCTGAACTCGCTTTACGCTTCGGGCGACTTTTGTTAGCGAAACTGACTTTACAGACCCATGTTTACACTGTTATTTCCACGACGTGCCGCAATCGCATCCTTCATTCTTCGCTTGGTCGAGTTATACTAGTAACTAAGTAGTAAATAAACTTGATTTTAATTTTGCATTTAAAGTATAATCATTGCCGATACGATGGCCGAGATCTCTAAGACAGTATTGCTGTGGCGATCTTGATCCGAAGGATCGTGGGTTCGAATTCCGCCTCGGCCATGGTTGTGTGTGTTTTTCATGAGTATGTGTGTGTTATCTATGTGTAATGTGCTTGTGTGTCCCTTGTGATTAGAGTCAAGAAGAGCATCCGGCCGTAAAACAGTAGCCAAATCCGTGTAAAAATGGAATGTGCGAAAATTAATAAAAATGACACCACACCCATTAGCGCCGACCCGTATAATGGAAAAAGGCAGAAGAAGAAGAAGAAGAACAGATTTAAAGTATAGTCATTACATGACTGTGACATTACGACTCTAAACCCATCCTCTGACATGTACGTGGCATAAATGTAAGTACTAACAATTCAGACTGAGCTCGGCTGGAGGTGAAATTCTTTTCTGACACATCATTTAAACCAGTTCCTAAAATTGAGTGCAGAAGATAATTATATTTTATTGCCAGGATTGATTCATAACTACTATTAAAATAATTGCCCTTAAAATAACTAACGAATTGAAAGAGGTTTTAAGTACATAGACAACTTCCAAGAATTGAACGTTTTACGACTTTTTTACCCTTTAATTCTATTAACAACTTTTTACATGATCCCCTTTTCTCAAAGAAAATCAGTAAATTGGTTTAACAGCAAAGTTAATTTTATAGTAGCCATTTACAAAATGTGTGTTAAATTTGAAATTTCGAGTTTTAATAAATTTTAAAACTATTATGAGAAATATTTCTCTTACGCGCCAATTGATAGACCACATTCAAGTTTTAATCATATTTTTCGTTTACTTTTTTCATAGAAGTTTGTATTAATTTTATTTCATTATATAGCGATTTTTGTACTAAAAAATTACTCAAATCCAACTTTATTGAATAATTTTTCTCTCCTCGGATCTTTACTCTGGCATTTGCCAGAAACTTCCCGATGGCCAATATGACCATGAATTCAGACATCGCCATTTTCCTTATTCGTATTTCCGATAAGTGACCTTTCTAATATTTCCTTTTATACTTCTTCGTTATTTGCTTCATTTTATTCACAAAAATAATTCCGAGAAAGGAATAAAATATTTTTTCAGTCTATAAATAATGCAAATCATAAATAATTTATTTTTTGAGAGCGTCATTTCCTCATTTGGGATGTTCTTTCTTCTATAAATGAGAAATCTTACATTCATAACTATGGGTAAGTCGTGAATAGAAGTGCTAGATAGTATTAGAGAAATTCTGGTTCAAAAATTAAGTCACATTTTATTTTACTATTTTATAAACTATGTCCTTATATCGGTGATCCTCGCAACGGCAAGAGATCTATAAAAGTGTCTCAGCTCCTATGCAAACAGGGAACAATACTAAATTTCAATCAAGAATTTGTGTTTACCAAACAAAGGCGATGCTAATACAGGAACTGACTTTGTTCGGCAAACTCTGTCTTGTCCTTGCTGAACGAAGGCAGTACGTCGGTAGAGTTAGAAAATTGGGCGCTTAGATTTTATAATACGATAGTCATAAACAAATAGAATTATTGTTATATTTTTCATAAGTTTAAGTTTTAATAATAATAAAATGTCTATACCTTTAATTGTACAATGTACATAAATATGAGGTTCTGTCACCATATTGAGAAAACCTACTTGGGGAAATAATAAATATCACTCACGGGAAAATCGATGGTAAGCTTCAATGGTATGGTCATGTCCAAAGAATGGAAACACGGCTTCCACTGAAATTGTTCAATTGGATTGGTGGAAGAAAAAGAGGTAGACCGAAAACAATATGTACACAAGGAATATTGAAGACAATGAAGAACAAAAAATTAAACTCCGAAGATGGTAAAAATAAAATAATATGGAAAAAAATAATTAAAATAATATAACAATAAAAAATATAAAGTATGTATAATGATTATAGAAAATGTATATTAATACATTGTAAACCTATTGAATAAATAACTCACGGGGGAAATAATAGTGGCTTCGTGCGAAATCAACATTTTAATGAATATCAATTCACGTATTTGAAGATTGATTTTTCCGGGCATATCTATTGGCCATTATGCTAATTAGTCCCACTAGTGATGTGAATATTTTAACCCAGAAGGTGGAGGTGTTCTTCCCTCACTGGACGATGGGATTCGGCGCCGAGCTACACATTTGTTTGCGGGAGATCTACCTTTGCAGGTATCTTCTCCAGCCGGGATGCAACACAGTCATACAAGCTTTAAGCTCTCGACTGGTCCCCCAGCGTATGTGACAATGTAATGCATGTATATGTAGGTGTGTATAAGTCATGGGTGAGGTTAGGACAAGGAAGAGGAAGGAAAGATTGCGCGCAGTCCGTGGTCCGTTTGTTAGGGTACTGCTCCGGCATTCGCCTAGTGTTGATCGGAGAAACAACGGAAAATTACCGACCCACTAGAATCATTCTCCAGACAGCGATTGAAATCAACCTCGCTATACTGATAGTGTTGAAATTCCGCCATCATCAGGACTCGAACCTTAGAACCTCCGGTCTGAGCTACTGGAGAGTCAGCAGCAATGCTGGCTTTGAGTTAAAAACAGCCGGTCTGACGGAACGATATTAGTGACGATAAGTATTACAGTTCCTATAATGCACAATGAATAGTAGGAACTCACAGTAAAACTCACTCTAATTTTTTCTTCTTTGAATCAATTGGAGCAGAGACAAATAGCGTCACCGACCTCTTAAAGCTCGCACTCTGAGCGACATGAAGGCCTCGAGTGCCGAATGGCTAGTGCTTGGAGGCTCGTGTTAAAGTAGAATAGACGACGACATATAAAACTGAAGAGTGATCAGAACAACTTTTGGTTTACTTGAGACATAGAGAAATCAAGGGGATTAAGAGCAATTTCTACAAAAATGGTGTTAAATAGAGAAAGGAATAGTTTAAGTTAAACAATGTTGTGACCAAGGATAAGTCATAAAGTGAAAGCTACTAAGATATGGAGTTACACAACGACAAACTTATCCATTATTATACACCCTGTAACGTTCAAACTTCATTTTCTCAGAAGTGGAGAAGTGTTACTTGTCCCCCTCAGTATATCGGTTTCTCAATTAACAATTAGCACGATTGTAGCATTATAAAATCAAAAGAATAGACAAAAGCACCATGGACAGCAATATTTTAAGCACTAACATCATCGTACGCGTAGGTGATGATGTTCCCAATATTATTGTTGTTATTATTTTTTAATAATAATGCATTACGAATATTTACAATAATTATTTCAGTTCAAATTTATCGGATGGAATGAAATTTAGTGACTTCTGAAAGGGGGTGGTGAAGGATTCATCAGTACGGTCTTATAATAATAATAATAATAATAATAATAATAGTAATAATAATAATAATAAGTTTATTATCTTGCTAATGGACTGTTGTCCGGTGGCAAGTTACAAATACAATAATCTTAGATAATATTTAAAATGTAATATAATAGTAAAACAAGATTATTATAATAATAAACGATAATATTAATAATACAAGAGTACTCCTAGTTTTTATACAATTAAGAATTTTGAAAGTAAACAGTACCTTACAAGAATACAATAGTTATTTATGTATCTACGGCGCCAAGTAGACGCCCTCGCTCCGAGGGCGACCCCCTAACCCAAGAGCCTCCGGCCCGAAGGGTAGATGCCCCCCATGGTGCACACAAAACCTTACGACTTATTAGCTCGTTGCTGAGTCCAACTAGAATTCGAAACATTTTATATTTTTTTCGGGGGGGGGTTCTAAATGAAAGACGAATTTGCCTCGTTTATCAATAAGACGTCCGATAAACGAAACAGCGTGTGTATCTGAGGACTGATCGTTCGATCTGAGGACTGTCCGTTGATATCGGACTGACTAGTTCGTACAAAATGAAAGAATATTGTGACGTTCCTGCGTAAATTCTCACAAAAACTAACAAAGCTACGGAAGATGGTTTCCAGTAAAATCTCGAGAAAGATATGAAAATGATTATAGGGTGTTATGATTTTAAAAAATCGTTAAAAGGTTTTGCAGAAACACTTTCTCTTTACGGTTGATACATCAGTCCAGCATTCCAATAATCGATTATAATGTGAATTCATTTAGTTTTTAAAATATTATGTTGGAATAGGAAAATGTATTTCATACATTGCGACTCTTAAATAAATTAATAAATAATATATTGTTGTATCTCAACCACCTCCTTGCCCCTGAATCACATTTGTGCCTCAAAAGACGCAAAAGAGACACAGATAAACATTCACAATTAAGCTTGGAGACAAACCACTTCATAATGAAATGCGCCTGAGCGAGAATAGACATGTCTAAGCCAGCAGTTGAAGCGACGTGCTTTTCGTCCATTAGGAGGCCCCACACTTGGGTTTCTCGCTCGGCGGTTGCAATGCACGCGCAACGTTTCATTTTCGGCCGTAAGGAGGCGCCTATTTGGGTTTCTCGTTCGACGGTTGTTCTGTGCGCGCAGCTTTTCCTTGCGGAAAATTCAGCCTGCGTAAACATATCGTGTAGGTATTCTGAGGCACCCGCGAGGCGCTGCCAGACTTATTATTAGGGGGCGAATTTTGATGATATACGACATCACCAAATATGATCAATAAAATGTTCTTAAAATGTTTTTAAAATGTCCTAAGGGCAAAGAAAAATGACGTAAAATATGTGATCAAAACCATTTGGGAAGAACAACTCCAGCTCGTCGGATACGTTACTGATGTAATAGAGGCTTCTTCTTTAGGTTGGGAGTGTTTCAAACTTTTGGTTTCGAGTGTTCTTTACCAGAAAATCTCTGTCATTAGTTATCCCGAAATCGGCTGAACCGCTAATGTCGCAGACAGGCGTCACAGGAACCTTAGATTATATACTCACAAGGCTTGTACTTACATCTTGCGAGCGAAGAAATCGAATAGGCTACTGGGTATAGGTACTCAGGAATTCCGTGGAGAACATTTTGTAATACTATTTTGTAATGTGGTGTGATCAATATGTGATTATTATTTTCAACAAATTGAATTCAATTAGGAACAAATGTTGGGTTTTTGGTCCCCTTCCGCCAATGACCTAGCTCTTCTTTCGTAAAGGCCACAGATCTATAAGTCTTTAGCCTTACAACACCAAATATTTTTGACGCCTACTCCCGTTCGAAAAAAAAATTCCTTCATATTTACTAATACTCGTGCTCGTAGTGTTAACTTTTTTGATGTTTTGTTAGTAAATGAAAAATCCCCACTCTCAAAATTGTATAAAAGTTAAAATATGAAATAATAATTTATGGTACCACTGTCAGTTTATGTTCTTCACCAAACGAACGCTGTACTTTCTTCACAGAACATCGACTGTTTTTATTACTTTTTGACATCGCTTTCAGCTGAATTTTAGTTATAAATTAACAAACACGGCCACTCTTAAATTAAATTTTACTATCAAAATACCTGGCGTTGCCTGAGTTTTTCATATTCAATCATTGTGAAAAAAAGTCTCGGTGTCTCTGTATGTGTTTCTGCATCTCTCTGTGTCTCTTTCTGTCTCTCTGTTTCTCTCTCTGTCTCTTTGTTTCTCTGTCTGCGTCTCTGCTTCTGTTTGCCTCGGTTTCTCTGTCTGCGTCTGTCTGTATGTCTCTGTCTCTGTCTTTCTGTCTCTCTGCGTTTGTCTCTATCTCTTTCTGTCTCTCTTTGTCCCTCTTTGTTTGCCTCTCTTTGTCTCTCTCTTGTCTCTCTCTGTCTGTCAGCCTGTCTGTATGTATCTGTCTCTATCTCTTTCTGTCTGTCTCTATCTGTCTTTCTCCGTCTGTGACTGTTTCTTGACTCGTGTCTGTCTCCGTCAGTCTCTGCATCTCTCCGTCGTTCTCTGTCACTCTCCGTTTCTCTTCGTCTCTCTCTGACTCACTCTGTCTTTCTCTCTCTCTCTCTCTCTCTCTCTCTCTCTCTCTCTCTCACGCGCGCCTGTCCGATTCTCCTGGGCCTCGCCCTGCGCCACACGGCAACGCTCAACAACAATGTAGCCCAGGTGAAGCGCAGTTTGAATGGAAATTGAATGAAAATGAAACACAATTTTGTTCTGCAGCGCCATGTAGTGAATTTACAACAGAATTAACAGCACATAAACCGTCAGGGTGAAACAACACATAGAAGTGCCAACTTTCATGGATATCGGTCACACGGTGTCGGTGTTTACCTCTCATATTTAATGTAAGAGGTTATTAAATTAACTTGAAACCATCGATGGTTAAAAACATCAATGGTTTGTGGTCGATGTATTATTATCTATGATGTAATTTAGAACATCGATGTTTTGTCATGGATGTCGTAGGCAAGTGCTGCCCTGAGTGGTGCTGGTCACTCACCGTATTCGGCCCCAGTTGGAGACCGGCGCGACGGAGGCGCCGCAGCGGAACATGCCCTCGTCCTGGGTGAGGATCATGGCGGCGGCGAACCCGCCGTAGCGCCAGCCCCACACGCCGATGCGCTCGTGGTCCACGTACTTGAGGTGGGTGCGGATCCACCTGCGGGACACAGGACACCATTACCATCCCACCATTGACGTAAGCCATTGACGCGCATTGGTGATCCCATGCGCGTCATGGCTTACGGCCATTGATCTCGTTAGTGTAGTGAATGTTTCATTAGAGGGGTTTCTCCCCCGCCGGATGGTGAGATTCGGTATCGACCCACACGTCGATTTGCGGGGAGTTTCCCATCCAGATGCATTCCCCTGTGAGGCTCCACCCCAGACGGACAAAGTAAGTTCACGACATGGGGTCGTGTATGAATACGTCTATGTCGTGTAAGCAATAAGAGTAAATAAGTGTAAGGGGAGATGGTAGGAGAAGAAAGAGGAAGCGCGGCCCGTCGCCCTTCCGTTAGGATATTTTTTCCGGCATTCACGTGTTGTAGATTGTTAATACATTGAAATAAATATAATAAAGGTGTTTCAGAAGCTTTCTGAACATTTCGATACGATACCAAATGAGTTGAAATATTTGAAATAATATTTTTTGAAGATATACTGGTTTTAACCTTGTTCTTACAAGATGTGAAGCGGTAGCGATGGACAACGTCTACAAGATGCCATACGGAAGAGATCTTTATATCTGAAGGCCAAGGAGATATTCCGTACGTAGCCTTGGTTGCTCGAGCTCAGGGACATACCCGCAGGGAACTGGGATTCTTCCTCCTCTACCTCCTTATTACATGCACGTACTATTTACAACATACATACGCAGCGTAAAATGCACACAGTATTTATAAAATGAACAAAGCGTTAGGAAAAATTTTGTTAGTGGAATATCATATCTAAAAATATACCTTTTTCCGGTTACGGGTGCAATTTGAAAAATATAAAATTGCGTCTTTTATAGCTATTGGAGATTATTATTTCACTTGTTAATGAGAATTTATAACGCTGCTTGGTATATTAATAATAATAAAATAATAATAAAATAATAATAATAATTATTATTATATTATAATATTTTATATATTATATAATATTATATATTAATGATAATTAATATAATAATAATTATTATTATTATTTTATTTGAAGAAAATATAAGACATCTTAAAACAATTTATAAGAAAATTGAATTCATTAGACGCACACATATTTCAATAGAATAAATATTAAGAGTTATATTGAACTTTCTTCTAAATATTTTAATTTTAATTAAAAATACCATTCTTTGATCTCATTTAATACAACAATTAGGCCTTTATATCTTTCCTTTTTTCAGTATTTTGAATTGAAACCAAACACACCGTCGGGTTATATCAGTCATATCACTTTTCAAGAACAATTTCATTCCTACTTAACTCTCTGATATTTTTTCGTAACAATCACATATACTCTGTGCTCAAGAAAATTGACACGTGTCAAATATTGTCATTTTTCAGAAATAAGAATTATTTCATTTTGAGCGGTATCATTTATTTTGCGCTCAAAGAGAAAATGTTTTTCTTTACTATATTCCTATTGTCTTTTAAACTATTTCTATGCCTTTTATACTAATAAAACGAATTACTACTTTTTTCCACTTTGATCTTTGAGCAGAATTTTTTACCTCACCCGGCGGATCAAGCAACTCTGCATCGCGTAGCGGAATATATAGCCGTTCACGTACTATCCGTTTCAATAAACACACAGGCAAGAAAACAAACTACAAGATCATAACATTAAAAAATATAGCATTTTCTTAATTTAAGAAAATCCTTTTAAGTAGAGCAACACGTTGGAGTGGCATGCCAAGAGCTCTAAATAGCCCAAATGTTTACAAAATTCATCAAATATTTACATTTTATAAAATATTACGTACTGCTAACAGGCTCGAAAGGAATGTTTCACAGTTAACACGAAATGTGTGTTATCAACAGGAATATGGGCTGTTCTTTGGGGCAGAGAGCAAACTGATCCTCCGCTTCATTTTTTTGCCTCTTGCTTTCAGGGCTCATGGGACCTTGACACATTTTCACTGATAGTGATTCACTGATCTCGCTGCCACATCCAGTGCGAGTAGCCACCGGAAGAAGGCTAAAAATTTTTCTCGTGATCAAAGTGATGATCAAATAATAATAATAATAATAATAATAATGATAATAATAATAGTAATAATAATAATAATAATAATAATAATAATAATAACTCCACCTAGGGAGTACACGACCTTGCAGTTGGTGGTGGAGCTTGAGTACCCCCATGAGCCTTAAAGCTATGTCAGTGGTAGCCTAGCTACCGGTAGGGCCTCCCTTGCTGAATGGGTTGAAGGTGAGGGGTCAGACGAAGAAGTACTCCATTTTGAGGAGAGTGGGTAGTAGTACAGAGGGAAGGGTCATGAACCTTTGGACTTCCTGTTGTCGGCCCATAGAGGGTACAGGAGAGAAACTGGGTTGGCACACCAGGCCACTGATTAGAGTGGAGGCCCGAACCTTGCATTAGCCAGCGAAGGAGGCTGCCTTCAGCAGTCAGTGAAAATCCCGTAGGGTTTAGTAATGCCGACGTGGCGATCGGAGGGACCCCTTGCTGGCCCTGCGGGGGATGTCCCGAGGCCACTGTGGGTCGCAGTAACGGATGGCAGGAAACAACCCGAGGGTTAAGTGTGATCTGTGAACTCGAACTTGCGTCCTGCGAATCTTCCACAGCCACGGCACGTGAACGTGGGACACTAGGGTTTCGTAACCCTTCATCGCGGAAGCCTAGTGGACGGGGCATCTGGGGGGTGTTGCCTATACTGACTACAACGAACCGTCTGCGACTGCTGAGCGGTATCTTAGGCCATGGATTTTGGCAATACACTTTGCTGGACCAAATGCATTCACACCCGAAAGTTTGTGGGAACTCTCCAGAAGGCCTTCGATTTGCTATTAATGAACGACCCATTAGGACCATGACATAGTGTTAATAGTTTAGCCACCTATTACAAATGAAATAGGTAAATAAACATGAAGTGACCATTGGTTTATGAACCGGGTATAGAACTTTATGTAGAAACTTCCAGAGCGGAATATAGAAAAACAAGTGAAGGTGATCTAAGAGAAAACGAGTATTTCGGCGAACATGTGAACGCAGTGGTAATTAATGGTTGCATGTTACTAGTCAACGCGCAAAATTATAAGGAACAGAATAAAGTTTGTTTCAGCTAAATCGGGTCACAGAAACGCATAATATCGCGAGTTTTGTGATCAGACATTGATTTTAACATGTTAAAGAACGAAAACAACAATGGTCGTGACGTCCCTTCAGAAAAGTTTGGATATATTAATAAATTAAACGAAAACTAGTGTGTCTACCGAGATTTGGCATATACCAAAGTATTCCGTGGAATACGGGCCAAATTATAAACGTGGTGACACAATTTTAGGACGCCGAACATTAATAGATAAACATTATGTTACATTAGTTAATTGAGAAATAAACGAGCGATGTTTGTAGGCATGAGACGCACGAAAAAGCATTCTTTTAACAAAATGAAGCGAGAAAAGTGATGTCTAAGAAGTGGAATGGATACGAAATTTTAATTGGGAATTTTACAATATAATAAGACAATCCAGGAAGTGTTAGAAATTAATAATAAACTATTTTATAAGTTATAAAGCAGAAGACAGTAGAGGCGCTATTGTTTTGTTCGGAAAAAAGCTATAAATGCTTTAGGACAACAATGGGGGTCAGACGGGTGAATAGCTTGGTAGCGAGAGGCAGAATCCGCGTCGCTTGTTGCAAGAATAATTTTAAAATTTGGATTTGTAATTTTTGATGAAGTGTTCTCTTCTGGACTCGTACTAGTGAACTATTATAAACTGTGAGAGGAGTGAATAACTTCGTGGCGAGTTGTACTCCGCGTCACTCGTGATATTATTTTAACACGCGAACTTATAAAATTTCGAGAAGGTGTTGCTCCTTCGGACTTGTATTCGCAAGGTGGCGGAACTGTATGCCGTGTGATGTGAACTATTTTAGTAGTAATATATAAAGCTATGCCACGCGCGATCATAATTTTGAGTTTTGTGAATTTTGAAAGTTTTTCTACTAATGTTTGGAACTGGTGTTACTTCGACCATTGAAAAATCGAAGCGGGTGTCGCCGAACGAGGTGTGCCGAGGTGCAGCAGACTCGAGCGCGTCTTTGCATATCGTCGCCGTGGTCAGTGCCAATTTGGGGGGCACTGGTAATTCGGCGCTAGCAGGCAGCAGTGGAGCAGAGTTCTTACGCATGACGGCGTGAGATCTGTGTGTGTGGACCCGGTCGCTGCTTCGTTAACAACGAAAGGGAAGTGGAATATTTTTTTTGTTTTGCAACACTCCAGTGAAGTCAATGACTTTGATTTCTTTGCTCTTGGGAAGAATAAATGGTTTGCAAAGCCAAAACTGGAAACATTTTGGGGGGATTGCAATGTAATGGGTGTGGCCACAGTATTGAGCTCATTATTTCGTAATAACGTTTGGGTATAATATGTTTATTGATTTTTGTGATTTTTATGATATCGTGTTTTGTTGATGTTGTGTGGTATTGATTCTTTTATGAGGGTATTAATGTTTCTGTTGGTTAAAAGAAAATAAACAAACGAGATTTTGAGTTCTCGTTTTGATGTTACGTAACCGGTGTTTTTATCACATAGCTAGCTATCCTGGTCCCTGCATTGGCGTGGCGCTTGTGTTCTGTAGAGAACAAATCACGGCCCGCCCTGATAAATTTATGTAAACAGGAAAACTCCGGATAGTAAAAGGGGGGGCACAGTGGTGTGCATTGTAGATATTACAGGTGATCAGCAAGGAAGTTTTTCGTGATCAACAATAGGAGTTGAGAGGGGAGATTTTCATTACATTAGTGCCCAGTTCGTAGGGCGTTTTAGTAAATAGGAAAGGGGGGTTTTTCGTTGCATTGGCGCCCGTTTCGTGGGCGTGATCGATATCAGTAGCAGTGAGAGGGGTTTTCGT